>JBBPBO010000004.1:43255936-43600080 GCA_037974295.1 Cicer cuneatum
AAGAAACATAACAACAAAGGAAAGGAAGAATCTGACAAGAAGAGTATTTTTTGTTATGGATGCAATGAACCTGGACATATCAAGTAAGAATGTCCAAATCTGGAAAAAGGAAAAAAGCACAAGAAGAGTTCCAGATTCAGAAAGAAGGGTCTGATGGCAGCCTGGGATGCATCAGAATCAGAGGAAGAATCGTCTGATGAAGAAGAGGCAAAAGCAGCAAAGATGGTACACATCAGGTCTGCCTCTGGACTACATAAAGACACGATTTCAGGAAGGAAAGTAGGCAGAAGGAAGAATGATCGAAGCAGAAGGAAGAATGATCGAAGCAGTCATTCAAGCAAGTCTGGAAACACATCAAAGGAAGCAATTCTGGCTCTGATGGCTCATACTAACTCAAGTTCTGGATACAGCTCAGGCTCTGGAACAGAATCAGAAGATGAAGACAATATTAATTGAGGCTTTAAAAGACTTTTTAAATGAAAACAATAATATGTCTTTAAAACTGAAAACTCTTAGGGAAGATAAGAAAAATCTAACCAAAGAAGTCCAAGTCTTAAAGAATCGAAATTCTGAGTATGCAACTGAAAACAAGGATTTTAAAACTGAAGTTGCGAGACTCAAATCTAAAAACCAAATTCTCAAAAGTAATATTTGTTCCACTTCCAAAACTGTTTGTGAATCTGATATGCATGAACAATTTTTTCAAAACTTTATTTCTAATGGAATGGAAAGAAGTAAATATGCATCTATGATTTATGGAAACAGTAACAGTGGAAAGAGAGGTCTTGGTTTTACAGAAACAATTGCTGAAAGTAAAGCTGTTCATTCTGATATTTTATGCATTGTTTGTGCTAAGAAAGGTTACTCTGAACTATCTTGTCCAATGGTAAAATCTGAACAAGATCAGAGAGCTATTAAGACTAACAAACCTGGACCCAATCAGTTATGGGTACAAAAAGATCAAATTGTCTATGTTGCAGATATTCTGAGCAACCAAAAGGAGACACCAACAATGGTGCATGGACAATGGATGTTGGCAATGCACAAGCATAAGAAGGTTTATGTTCCTGCTACAACCAGACAAAGGAAATCTGAGTCTGATGGAAGAAGGTCTGGTCAACTCAACCAAAACCAGAATCAGAATCAGAATTGGAACCAGAATCAAAACTGGAACTAGAATTAGAACTGGACTTGGAACCAGAACCAGAACTGGAACAAGTATCAGAAGCACATAAACTTGAACCAGAACCAACACTGGAACCAGAACCAGAACTAGTATCAGAAGCACAAAAACTGGAACCAAAACCAATACTGGAACTAGAATCAGAATCAGTGCTAGAACCAGAACCAGAACCAGAATCAGAACAAGAATTACCAAAATCACCATATTCATCAGAACCACCAGATTCACCCAAATCACCAGAATCACCAAAATCATCAAGCTTATCAGAATCATAAGATTCACCAAAATTACCAGAACCAAAACATATTCCAGAATCATAAGAGGAACATGGTTTATCGACCAAAGCAGAATCAAGGAAACTGCTCAAACAGGCCAGAAGCAGAACTGTCTCTGATGGCTCAAACAGAAGTTGAGTCTGAGTTTGACTCTGACTCTCATTCTGATAGAGAAAAAGCAAGGTCTGATTAGCAACACAAAGCTTGGTATCTTGACAATGGATGCTCCAAACACATGACATGAGACAAATCCATGTTTCTGAATCTGACTATGAAGAATGAAGGCAAAGTTTCCTTTGGAGGAAACTAGAAAGGTCAGATTATTGGTACAAGAACTTTTGGTAACACTTCTTCTTCCCTGTCTATTAAAAATGTTCTGTTAGTTAAAAGGCTAAAACATAATCTTTTGAGCATAAGTCAATTAAGTGATTGCAATTATGATGTTATCTTTAATAAAAAAACTTGCAAAGCTGTTAGTCAAATTGATGGGTCAGTTTTATTTACTGGCACTAGGAAGGATAATGTTTATAGAATTGATCGGTTCAGTCTTGCTAAGCAACAGGTTAAATGCTTATTGTCTGTGAGTGAGCAGAATCTAATTTGGCACAAAAGGTTAGGGCATGCAAACCCTAGGCTTATATCCGAATTGAGTAAACTCCAGTTGGTAAGAGGGCTCCCTAAGGTAAGTACCAAAACTGAGATTCTGTGTGAAGCATGTCAAAGAGGTAAACAAACTAAAAGTTCTTTCAAAACTAAAAACTGTGTTTCTACTTCTCAACCACTTGAACTGCTTCACTTAGATCTGTTTGGTCCTATTCAAACAGCTTCTCTCAGTGGCAAGAAATATGGTTTTGTGATTGTTGATGATTACTCAAGATGGACTTGGGTAAAATTTTTAAAGAACAAATATGAATCTCACAAAGTATTTATTTCTTTTTGTGAGCAAGTTATGAATGAACAAGGTATTAAGATCATAACCATCAGAAGTGATCATGGAGGTGAATTCGAGAACAAGTATTTTGAAGAATTCTGTGATGAGAATGGCATCTCTCACAACTTCTCATCCCCCAGAACACCTCAACAGAATGGAGTGGTAGAAAGGAAGAATAGATCACTGCAGGAGATGGCCAGAACCATGCTGAATGATATAAAGGTTGCCACTTACCTTTGGGCAGAAGCTGTCAACACAGCTTGCTACATTCAGAGTAGAGTCTACATCAGGTCCATCTTAAATAAAACTCCATATGAACTGTGGAAAGGTAAGAAACCTAACATTTCCTACTTCAAGCAATTTGGCTGTACTTGTTTTATGTTAAACACTAAAGATAACTTAGCTAAGTTTGACTCTAGATCTCAAAAGTGTACCTTTATTGGTTACTCTGAGAGATCGAAAGCTTATAGAGTGTTTAACAAATAAACTAACAGTGTGGAAGAATCAATCCACATTAAGTTTGATGATAACTTTTTAAAACAAGCACCAAGGGCATGGTATGGCAGACTTAGTAACTTTTTGCTTAAGAATGAATTTGATAGAGGCCAGATTGATAATACTCTATTTAGGAAATCCATTAAAAATGATATTTTATTTATTCAAGTTTATGTTGATGATATCATCTTTGGATCTACTAATGGCACTTTGTGCAAGGAGTTTTCTGACCTAATGCAGAAAGAGTTCCAAATGAGCATGATGGGAGAACTTAAGTTCTTCCCGGGAATTCAGATTCACCAAGGTAAATCAGGTATACTCATTCACCAATCTAAATATACTAAAGAACTTCTTAAAAAGTTCAAAATGAGTGACTATAAGCCTATGGCTACCCCCATGCACCTATCCTGCTCACTTGAGAAAGATGAAACCAGCCAAAAGGTAGACCAGAAAACATACAGAGGTATGATTGGATCCCTTCTTTATTTAACTGCTTCTAGACCTGACATTTTGTTTAGTGTTTGTGTCTATGCCCGTTTTCCAGTTGACCCTAGGGAATCCCATTTAACTACTGTCAAACAAATTCTGAGATACCTTAAAGGAACCACCAACCTTACCCTATTATACAAGAAAACCCCCACCTACATACTCAGAGGTTTTTGTGATTCCGACTATGCTGGAGACAAGCTGGAAAGGAAAAGTACAAGTGGCAAATGCACATTCTTTGGTGATAATTTGATCTCTTGGTCAAGCAAAAGACAAAGCACCATTGCCATGTCAACACCCGAAGCTGAGTATATATTAGCAGCAGAATGTAGCTCACAGTTAATCTAGATGAAACATCAACTTGAAGATTACAACATCTTCGAAATCAATATCCCTTTGTTCTATGATAACACTTCAGTCATAAACCTAACCAAGAACCCTATCTTACACTTTAGAGCCAAACACATTGAAATAAAACACCATTTCATTAGGGACCATGTTCAAAAAGGGACTTTAAGCATCCAGTTTGTAGACACTAATCATCAATGGGCTGACATCTTCCCCAAAGCATTACTTGAAGATAGGTTCGAGTTCATCAAGAAGCATCTCAACATTATCTCTATATCTGACTAGCACTAGTAGTCTTCTTAGGAGTTTTTAATTTTCTTGTAATTTTAATTTTATGTCTGTTATTTTTTGTTTTTAATTTCTGTACTTTGTAAAGAAAAAAATAAAAATACAAAAATAGTAGGACCTCTTTTTGGCTGATGACAAAAAGGGGGAGAGAGAGAGAAAAAAGAGAAATAAGTAGAAAAGTAGAGATAAAAAGAAAGGAGGAGCGAAAAAGAAAGAGATGAAAAGAGAAGGAGTTGAAAAGGAGAAGAAACAGGGAGAGAGAAAAATAAATCAGAAAGAGATGAATAGAGAAGGAGTTGAAAAGGAGAGGAGAAGAGAAGAAAAGAAAGAGTGATCAAGAAGGAGTTGAAAAGGAGAAGAAAAAGTTAGTATCGGACTTAGGGGGAGAGATTGGTCTGAGGGAGAGTATTTCAAGTACTTCGAGTCATAAGCTAAGCAAAATAAGTTAAGGTTTTGTCATCATCAAAAATGGGGAGATTGTTGGAACCAAGTTGGTTCTAAGTACTTAGGATTTTGATGTTTACAAAAGCACTCCATGTAATCTTATTTTGTACCTTGAATTACTATATTAAAATGCCACCAGAAGATGAAGTTATCAGAGGATACACCTCCAGAAGTCACCAGATAATGCATCATGAAATTACCAGAGGATACACCAGGATGTCAAAACACCACCAGAGGATATCTTTATTGGCCCAGATCAGAAGGAAGCAAAGTCCAGAAGAAGACCTGGACCAGACCAGAAGGAAGCCTGCCAGAGGGAGACTTGTTCCAGACCAGAAGATATCATAAGTCAGACTTAGTCCAGAAGTTATTCTTACTAGAAGATAGCCTGGCAGTGAAATGATAAATTGTCCAGACTTGATCCAAACTAAATCAGAGGATAAATTAATGAGTCCTGAACAAGAGGTTTAATCCAGATTTGACCCAGACCAGAAGATAGCATGGTTTAGAGTATGAAACTCAGTCAAGATCAGAAGAAATGATGTTCAAATTTAATCCAGACCTGATCCAGATCAAGAGGTAAATGTCCAGTATTGAATATCCTTTGAACAGATTTAATTTCAGTTCAATCTAGACCCAGTTCAGAATTGGTCCAGATCAGAGGGAAAAGGTTTAGATCAATGGTCAAGATTTAAGTATATGGCCCAGTGTTGGCCGAGATCAGAATATCAGACCATGGCCCAGTGTTGGCCGAAATCAGAAGGTCAGAACGTGTGGTCCAGCATTGGCCGAGATCAGAGGATCACAACAGATCAGTTTGCAAGTCCAGGTTGGCCGAGATCAGAAGATCAGAAAGTGTGGTCCAGGGTTGGCCGAAATCAGAGGATCACAGCAGATCACTTAGTATGGTCCAGATGTGGACGAGAGCAGAAGATCAAAGGGTTCAGATTTAATCATGATGATAATCGGTGGAGATTTGATTAAATTTGATCAAAGTATTAAAAAGGATTTGATGCAAAAATAAATTGAAGTCTTGTGGAATTCAGAAGCCATTGGCGGGAAGAAAGATTTGTTCCAAAATTAATTAAAGTCACAATTGGTCAAAGTTATTTTTGAAAGGCAATTTGGAGCAGAAAAAGATATGTTTTTTATTTAAAGTGAAACCCGATTGGTCAATATATTTTTGCAAGAGAATCCATCAAGATACAGCTCAAAATTAAGCTTGGAAGAGACCCTAATCTGCATCTATAAAAGGAGGTTCAAGGCAGAATACTTAGTATCATAAAATCACAGAAGAGTCATACACTTCCAAAAGCAAACACTCAAGTTTTCTGTGAGGTTAATTGTGAGTTCCAGCTTTCCAGAAGCAAGCACTCGCGTTTTTCTTTCCCTTGTGTTAAATCTAAGTTGTTGAAGTAGAGTCTACAATTTGAGGGAGTCAGAAGGGGTAGCAGATTACTTAGCAATTAGATTCAAGGCGTTGTAATTCCTTCTACAATCTGGGGTTGTCATATTGGTAGGAGAAGATTTGACTTGAGAAGTCAAGGTGCTGTATTCCTCAAAAGTCTAGGATTGTTAGACTGTTTGAGAAGACTGACTTGGAGGGTCAGTGGTATTGTTGTAATTCAAGATTGTTGAATTAGTGAAATCCTTCAAAGTGAAGGGACTGAACGTAGCCTCGTTAACGGTGAACCAGTATAAAATTATGTGTTTTTATTTTTACTTTATATCTGCTGCTAACTCTGTTTGATTCATACCCCCCTTCTCGTGTTTGCACCTTCAAACAACATAAGAATACAAAGATTTATCCTGGTTCACCATTAACTTAGCTACATCCACTCCCTTCATTCACAAGGCTTTAATCTACTAATTCAAAACTTTGAATTACAGCACTTGACTTTCCAAGCCAGTCTTCTCAAACAGCCTGACAACCCCATACTTTTGAGGAATAACAACACCTTGACCCTACAAGCCAAGTCTTCCCCTACCAATTTGACAACCCCAGATTGAAGGAGAAATTCACACCACTATCAGGTTTGATTATAAAGGTTTGGAACTTTGCATAAGTGCTTCTGGAAAGATGATTGTTGCAATGACTTTCTTGAGTAGTTGCTTCTAGAAGCTGATTATAATATTGACTCTCACTCTCTTAAAAAACTTAGAGCACATTTCTCTTTCGCACAAGTATTTCTCTCTTTTGAACTCTCGGATGACTTTGAATTGTAAGCTTGAGTTCTTGTGTTTTTCGATCTCTTTGAACTATAAGATGAATTTGGATTTTACGCTTGAGTTCTTCTACTTTTTCCTGATTTCTTCTACTGTCTGAAGCCTCCTTTTATAGATGAGACATGGGCTTTGTCCAAGCTTAATTTTGAGATGTATCTTGCTTAGATTTCCTTTGAAAATTCTTTTGACCGATTCTATTTCTTTTTAATTTCGAAACAAATCTTCTTTGCTCAGATCTCCTTCGAATTTCCATCAGGTCTTCTTTTATTTTTGAATCAATTCTTCTTAAAAATTTGATCAGATCTCTTTCAAAATTCCAATCAAGTCTTCTTCGAATTTGAATCAAGTCATCTACGATTCTGAATCACGTTTTAAATCTGGACCGTGCATTTTTCTGATCTGGATCAAGTTTGGACCATGTTATCTTCTGTATCATGTTTGCTTCTGATATGGACTATGTTATCTTCTAATATGGACCATCTTATCTTCTAGACCATGTTTGCTTCTGATCTGGACCATGTCTTCTTCTAGACCATGTTTCCTTCTGATCTAGACCATGTCTTCTTCTGGACGATGTTTCCTTCTATTATGGACCATGTCTTCTTCTGGACCATGTTTCCTTCTGATCTGGACCACAAATGATATCCTCTAATGATGTCATTGATTCTTGCCTCTGATGAGTTCCTCTGATTGATGATATCCTTTGATTTTTGCCTTTGATGACATCCTCTGATTTTTTGCTTTTGATGGGATCCTCTAGTATCCTCTGATGACATTTTCTGGTATCCTCTGATGATATCTTCTGGTATCCTCTGGTGATATCTTCTAGTATCCTCTGGAGGTATCATCTGGTGACACCTTCTGGCTTTATCTTCTGGAGCTATCCTCTGGTGACTTTATCCTCTAGTGACGTCATCATCTGGTGACATCCTCTAGTGAAGTCATTCTCTGATTTTTGCACTTTCTTCTTCTAAGTCAATTATGTTATTTTTATTAAATACTTTTGTTAACATCAAAACTTTAAGTGTAAGAACTAACTTGGTTCCAACAATCTCCTCCTTTTTGATGATGACAAAACTTTGTATTTTTATAACTATTTTTCTTTTTATTTCTTTGACTCCTTCTAAGACTAAGCTTCACTTTGTATTTTTCTCCCCCTAAGTCTAATGCCCCAGATTTTTTACTCTTTATCAAATATATCTTCTTCCCCTTTTGTCATCAAACAAAAAGGAATGAAGGAAATCCTCTGTTTTTTTTATATATTTTTTTATTTTGAATAACATGAATAATATATTACAAGAAAATAAAATAAATTTAACAAAAAAAAAACTAACTATGCTATTTGTCAAGGATGAAGGTAAGGTTAAGGTTTTTCTTGATAAAGTCAAACCTATCTTCAGGTAGTGGTTTGGTGAATATGTCAGCCCATTGGTGGTCAGTGTCTACAAACTCAATATTGAGTACTGCTTTTTGAACGAAGTCTCTGATGAAGTGATGTTTGATCTCTATGTGTTTGGCTCTGGAATGGAGTATATGGTTTTTGGTTAGATTGATGGCTGAAGTATTGTAACAGTATATGCGAATGTTGGTTTCCATGATTTTGTAGTCTTCCAGCTGATGTTTCATCCAAATGAGTTGAGATATGCATCTGACTGCTGAAATGTATTCAGCCTCTGCTGTTGACATGACAATTGTGCTTTGTCTCTTGCTTGACCAAAATATTAGGTTGCTTCCCAAGAAGGTGCAGTTTCCACTTGTGCTATTTCTTTCGAGTTTATCTCCAGCATAGTCAGAGTCATAGTATCCATTCAGTTTGTATGTAGGAGTTTTCTTGTAGAATAAGGTAAGGTTGGTAGTGCCTTTTAGGTATCTAAGGATTATCTTAACAACAGTTAAATTGGATTCCCCAGGGTCAGATTGAAATCTTGCACATACATAAACACTAAACATGACGTCAGGTCTAGAAGCAGTGAGGTAAAGGAGAGATCCTGTCATACTTCTATAGGTTTTTTGATCAACTTTTTGGCCTGAATCATCATTTTCAAGTGAGTAGGTAAGGTGCATTGGGGTAGCCATAGGTTTGTAATCACTCATCTTAAACTTCTTGAGAAGCTCTTTTGTATATTTCGTTTGATGAATATACATACCTTTTTGACTTTGCTGAATTTGTATCCCTAGGAAGAACTTAAGTTCTCCCATCATACTCATTTGAAATTCATGCTGCATTAATTCTGAAAATTCTTGGGAAAGAGTGCCATTAGTAGATCCAAAAACAATGTCATCAACATAAACTTGAATAATAAGAATATCAGCTTCTATTGATTTTCTAAAAAGTGTATTGTCTACTTGTCCTCTTTCAAAGTTAAGTTGAAAAACATGGTTTGGAAATTCAGAACTTTCAAAACCTAGGGGTTGTTTAACATAGACTTCTTCACTTATATAACCATTTAGAAATGCACTTTTAACATCCATTTGAAATAATGTAATGTTATTATTAGCAGCAAAGGAAAGTAGGATACGAATAGCTTCTAACCTGGCCACTGGAGCAAATGTGTTAGTGTAGTCAATGTCTTCTTGCTGACTGTAGCCTTGTGCAACAAGTCTTGCCTTGTTTCTGACAACTTCACATTTTTCATTTAGCTTGTTTCTGAAAACCCACTTGGTTCCAATAATGTTCTTTTCTGGTCTTGGTACTAGATCCTAAACATCATTCCTCTCAAATTCATTTAAATCTTCTTGCATTGCAAGAATCCATCCATCTTCTGCCAATGCTTCATCAACAGAGGTAGACTTAATATATGAAAGTAACCCAAATAGACTGGTTTCTTTAAGTGATGATCTTGTCCTTAAATGATCACTTGCATTTCCAATGATTAGAGTTTCAGGATGAGATGACTTGTACTTCCATCCACATCTTCCTTCTGACTTATCTTCAGATTCATCCTTTGAAGCTTTGTCGTGTTCTTCTGTTTTGCTTGCATCTTCTGCTTTTTCAAGTTCTCTTGCCTGCATCAGCTTCCTCTAGTTCTGGTAAACCTGCATTATCATCATCTTGCTTTGACTTTTCAGGATCAAGCTATTTGTCATCAAACATAATAAAAATCATATGTTTCAAGAATGAAATCAATACATCAATTTTGTTTCTCGTGCTTTCTGCCTATTTTTGAGACCACCAGTATGCTATTTCTGCTGAAGTGTTCAAATTATGTGAATCACCTGGTTCCTTTAAATGTTTGAGAACCTGCAAAATACTTATCTAGCTTTGATTTTTAAGATCAAGCTTCTTGTTATCATAGTAATCATAGCATCAAAGCAATAATAATATTTAAAGAAAGACATAACCTATATCTCAGCAGTTTCAGTTTCACTCTGAAAATCCTCTTGTTTCTGGTTTTTAGATTCTAAATCTGCATATTCTGAGATTAGAGGGTCTAGATGAAGGGCTTTGAATTCCCATCTAGGTTTGTAGTCTTGATGAATTTCGCTGGAGTGTTCAAAGAAGTCTTCTAATTCTGATTGTTAATCTAACACTTCTCTTTCTGCTGATATATCAGGTTCCTCTAACAGTTCAGGAATTGATGGTAATTCTAATTCTTCTGGTAGTTCCAATTTTGTTGATATGTGTGATTTCTCTGTCTATTTTGACTTTGTTGATATGTGTGATTTCTCTAATATTTCTGATTCCTCATATGGTTCTGGTTCTGATATGTACTGTGTTGACCAATACTTCTTCTACCAGAATCAATTTGCTTCTGTTTGGTAGGTGTTGGAACATAGACCTTTTTCCCTTCTTATATTGCAAGCATCCATTGACCAGGCACCATGACTGGTGTTTCAATTTGGTTGCTTAGAACATCACAACATAAACAATTTTATCTTTTGGTACCCAAATCTTGTTGGGTCCTGGTTTGTTAAACTTGAAAGGTTTCTTTTATTTCCTTGTATTTATCATGGGATAGGATAATTTGGAGTGACCTTTCTTAGTGAAAACAGAACACAAAACATCAGAGGAAATAGGTTTAGTTTCAGTTACAAATTCTTCAAATCCTATACCTCTTTTACCATTGTTACTAACTCCATAGATCATAGAAGCATATTTGCTTCTTTCCATACCATTAGCAATAAAATCTTGTAATACTTGTTCATGCATATCAGAATTACATACAATATTTTCACCTGATGTTGAACAAAGATTACTTTTTAGAATTTGTTTGTCAGCCTTAAGTTCAGCAATATCAGTTTTAAGAGTTGCATTTTCTGTTTTATATTATGCATTTTGATTATTTAAAACAGTGATTTCTTTGGTTAGAATTTTATTTTCTTCCCTAAGTGTTTTCAGTTTTAAAGACAATTTGTTATTGACATTTAAAATATCATTCATTGTAGTAATTAAATCAGATCAGGTGAATTCAGAAAATACCTCTTTTTCTTCATCCGATGATTTGCTTCCAGAGTCAGAGTCTGTGTTGGATCCAAAGGCAGTGTTGGTGTGAGCCATCATAGCCAATTCTGCTTCTTCATCTTCTGATTCACTTCTAGAGTCAGAATTTGTTTTGAATCCAGAGGCAGAGTTGATGTGAGCCATCATAGCCAATTCTGCTTCTTTATTATCAGAAGATTCATCAGAATCATCCCATGTAGCCATCAAATTCTTCTTATTGGGTCTAAAGTCTTTCTTATGGTGTTTCCATTTCTCCAGGTTTGTACATTCAAACTTGATGTGTCCAAGTTCATTGCATCCATAGCAGATGATACTCTTCTTGTCATGTTCATCCGTTCCTCTGTTGGAATGCTTGGAATACCTTTGGGGAAACTTCTTCTTTCTGTTGCGCCACATCTTTAGCACCTTTCTGGTTATGAAAGCGATTTCCTCTTCCTCTGGTTTCTGATCATCAGAATCACTATCTTCTGATTCTGCTTTTAGTACATTCTTCAGCTTGGATTTCAAAGCTAGGGTTTAGTTCTTCTTCTTGTGCCCATCTTCTTCAAGCTCAATTTCATGTGATTTGAGGAAGCTGATTAATTCTTCCAGCTTTAGAGTATTAAGATCCTTTGCTTCCTGAATGGCAATGATTTTTGGTCTCCACTTGGTTGGCAAGCTTCTAAGAATTTTCTTCACGTGATCGGCAGTAGTGTAGCTCTTCTTGAGTACCTTTAATCCTAAAACCAGAGTCTGGAATCTGGAAAACATTGCTTTAATGTCTTCATCTTCTTCCATTTTGAATAACTCGTGCTTTTTGACTAGAATGTTGGCCTTTCCTTCTTGAACTTGCTTGCTTCCTTCATAAGTCAAAGTCAGACTATCATAGATGCTATTTGCTGTCTCTTTGTTGGTACACTTGTCGAATTCCTTGAAGGTGATTGAATTTATCATGAAAGTTCTGGATTTATGATGCATCTTGTACATCTTCTTCTGGTCAGCATCCATATCTTTTCTAGGAATTTCAACACCATCAGCATCCTCTGGAGCAGTATAGCCATCTTCCACCAAGTCCCAAAGTTCAGGATCTTGTGAAATAAAGAAACTCCTCAGCCTATCTTTCCAATACTCTAAACGTTCCCCATCAAACAGAGGTGGTCTGTTGATTTTTCCTCCGGAAGCTTCTTCACTGAATCCAGACATGTTGAACCCTTGGATCTTTTATCAAACACTGTAAAGTGCCCAGTCTTGAGACCGAGCTCTGATGCCAATTGAAGGTGCAAACACTATAAGGGGTGTTGAATTGTGTTTGACAAACTTGAAATCTTTTGCTGTTTTGTTGAATGTTGATCGGAATTATTTGTTGAATAAATAATCAAACTTAGCAGCGGATAATAACAACATAAGAACACAACGATTTATCCTGGTTCACCATTAACTTGGCTATATCCAGTCCCTTCACTCCGAAGGATTTAATCCACTAATTCAAAACACTTTGAATTACAACACCTTATCCTCCAAGTTAGTTTTCTCAAACAGTCTGACAATCCTAGACTTTTGAGGAATAACAACACCTTGACCCTACAAGCAAGTCTTCTCAAACAGCCTAACAACCCCAGGCTTTTGAGGAATAACAACACCTTGAACTTACAAGCCATGTCTTCCCCTACTGCCTGAAGCCTCTTTTTATAGATGAGATATGGGCTTTGTCCAAGCTTAATTTCGAGATGTATCTTGCTCAGATTTCCATTGAAAATTCTTTTGACCGATTCTGTTTCTTTTTTAATTTCGAAGAAAATCTTCTTTGCTCAGATCTCCTTCGAATTTCCATGAGGCCTTCTTTGATTTTTGAATCAAATCTTCTTAAAACTTTGATAAGATGTCTTTCAAAATTCCAATCAAGTTTTCTTCGAATTTGAATCAAGTCTTCTACGAATCTGAATCACGTTTTAAATTTGGACCGTGCATTCTTCTGATCTGGACCAAGTCTAGACCATGTTATCTTCTGATCTGGACCATTTATCTTCTGAACCATGTTTGCTTCTGATTGGGCCATGTCTTCTTCTGGACCATGTTTCATTCTATATAGACCATGTTTCCTTCTGATTTGGACCATGTCTTCTTCTGGACCATGTTTCCGTCTGATCTAGACCACAAATGATATCCTCTGATGATGTCATTGATTCTTGCCTCTGATGATATCCTTTGATTTTTGCCTTTGATGACATCCTCTGATTTTTTGCTTTTGATGGGATCCTTTGGTATCCTCTGATGACATCTTCTGGTATCCTCTGGTGATATCTTCTGGTATCCTCTAGAGGTATCCTCTGGTGATATCTTCTAGTATCCTCGGGAGGTATCTTCTGGTGACATCTTCTGGCTTTATCTTCTGGAGCTATCCTCTAGTGACATCATTATCTGATTGTTGCACATTCTTCTTCGAAGTCAATTATGTTATTTTCATAATATACTTTTGTTAACATCAAAACTTTAAGTGTAAGAACCAACTTAGTTCCAACAAAAATTATATGTTCCAAGACTTTATCTCAAGAACGGAGGATTCGTACGATTTGGAGGTGATCAGAAAGGTAAGATCATTGGACATGACACAATAGGTAATGGCTCTTATCTCTCTATTAAAAATGATTTAATTGTAAAAGGAATAATGCATAATCTATTGAGCATAAGTCAATTAGGCGACAATGGTTATGATGTAATATTCAATCCAAAGTCCTGTAAGGAAATTAGTTAAACAAATAGATCCATACTATTTATTGGCCAAAGGAAAAATAATATTTACAAAATAAACTTATGTGATTTGAACAAACAAGAAGTCAAATGTCTGTAAGCGATGAACTACTGATATAGCACAAAAGATTAGGACATGCCAACTTGAGGTTAACCTTAAATCTAAAAAGACTTGAATTCGTTAGAGGCTTGGCTAATCTTAAGTATAGCTCATATGTTCTTTGTGAGGCATGTTAGAAAGGGAAACAAACAAAACTTCTTTTTCTTTTAAAATTGTTGTTTCCACTTCATGACCACTTGAACTTTTACATATTGTTCTTTTTGGCCCTGTAAAGTCTGCCTCTGTCAGTGGTAAAATTCCTAAAGCACAAAGTGTTGGAACCAAGTCGGTTCCATGAACAATTCCTCTGTGTGATTTTGATGTTAACAAAGGTATTTTGTGAGAATAATTTATTGCACTAATGGTTGTTAAGACAAAATCTCAATTAATTGTTTTGATGTAAACAAACAAAGATTAATTAAAGACTCTAATTATGATTCTAAATTATGTGTTATTTAACACGTGCTTTTGAGTGTGATAATCCAAGCTAGATACTAAGCAAAAGCAAACGAAATCAGTTTAAAGAAAAAGCTAAAAATGAACAGCCAGAAACCAAGAACGTTCTTGATATTTTTCTCGAAAAACCAAGAATGTTCTCCATGTTTTTCACTTCATCAAGACAGTTCAAGCTAGCTTTTAATGCAAGGAAAGATCTTGCATATTTCAAAAGATCGTCGTGCCCTCTGAAGAAATCTATGCCTCTGAAAATTCAGCACGTCTCTGGAGTTTTCATGCTTATAATGAATAGTAATTTTAGCATGCCTCCATGCCAACAATAATTTTAGCATGTCTCTGATGAATTGTAACTTTAGCATGCCTCAAATGAACAATAATATTAGTATGCCTCTGACGAATAGTAATTTTAGCATGTCTCAGATGAACAGTAATTTTGGCACACGTATGATGAAAAGTAATTTTAGCATGCCTCTGATGAACTTTATTTTTAGCATGTCTATGAAGTCTACTTTCAGCATGCCCTGAAGTCTGAAGCCCACTTTCAAGTCTGCATCTGAAGCATATATTTCGCTGACACTGAAGACTACAACACATTCTAGAGTGTTGCCTCTAATACGTAGCACACTCTGAAGTATCAATGTCTCTAATAATGCCACTAATGTGATTTGCACAAACCACTAATACTAAGTCACCCAGTTTGCCTCTAACTATCAACAAAACAAAGTATACAACATATGACTCCAACAATCAAGCCATACTGTGTTGATGAAAATTCAATGCGTCTGATGGAAAGTCAACGATGCTAATAAAAGATAAATTTCACTTAGCCGAATCAGAATTCCTGGAAGTCCAAGCTCAAGCACGAATCCATTCTCGCTCAAATCAATCAAGCGTATGAAGGAAGATACACATGAAGAGTTTTCGAACAATATCAAGATTTGATATGACAACGTTAAAAAAGATCCAGTTTGGAAACAAAAGATTTCCTAATGATCACATTATCAAAACATATCTTTCTGACTTAAAATTGAAGGAAATCTTTGTTGACCAAGGTGAATTTAATATACGATTCAAAAACTCAGCAAAAAATTCATGAACCCTAGTTTCATTTATAAATAGTGGATCAAGGCTGAATAAGAACTCAAGCACAACAATATACATAAAACCTTACGAACTCAAATTTCTCTAAGTACTCAGAATTCAAGGTTTCAGTTTCAGCAAAGGCACTCGTTCAACTTTATATTATTTAGTGCTTAGTGCTTCATTGTAAGTGTGTAATCATTGTAATAAATCTGCTTAGTAGAAGCTAAACCAAACCAGTTTCAAACTCATTGTAACCCAATCCGATAGTGGCTTTAGTGTGTGTAACACCCCGATTTTTAACAGTGAGAGTGTAATTTATTTTTTTAAAACAACTAAACACTTATGGATAAAATATTCATAATTGTACTTTAATTTAAATCAGAGTAAAATATTTAATTGTAAAATTCTTTGCCAAAAATGACAATTAGAATAATTGCTGCACTATATAAAATGGTTTCGACACAACAGACTTTCTTACCGAACAATTCACATTAAACCAAAAAAATTCACAACTATTTCAGATACATAAGTTCCATTGCAAAAACATTACAATAAGGAAAAAAGAATAAATAAAACCCTAAGATGATCTTGAACTCTAACTTCCGATTGACTCGGTACTGAGGATCCATGGGTGGCATCAAGCCTCACTGTTTTTTATTGCTAATCCAAAATCATCGCTCTGTCACGTCTTCGACGTTGTTGCAATTCCTGCACGACTCAAAACTCTAAGAACCTGGGGCGTAAGCCCGGTCCACAATAATAATAGAGGGTCACGATCTATAAAACAACATATATACGAAAATACAAAGCACGAAAGCATGCATACAAATATCATCATACAACAAATATGACTCGTTTGACAAAGCACCCTAATGCAATGCTTATATGCCAGTGCACATGATTATGAAATTTCTATATCCTCCTCGAGGGATGTAAATCATAAATATATCGCCTCTCACAGACCATTAGTAATTACCGAGGTGCCACCTATCACAGTAAGAAAGATTTACCAAAGTGTAGTCTATCGTAGACCTACACGACTAAAAAATCTCTGTAAGGATAAGGTGGACCAATCCACTCATGGAACCATTCCATTGCCCATCACGGTCACCACTAACTTTGAAATGCATGGGCATACTTTGACTCTCTCACATCAATCATTATGTAAATGCAGCTATTAAAGGACTCCCCTTTTAATACTCATTAAACACTAATAAATTTTAAATACTTTTTCACAAAGAATACTCAAGACATATTCTCATCAATAAAATTCATAAAACAAATGTTATCAGTTATGAATACGTAATCACATCAAATACATAAACAATCATATGCACATTTATTCACCACGAGCACAAAGAACCTGTATACAGACACACTCTGCATTCAAGCATATATAATATGTTAGAAAGAGCCCTTACCTCGACAATACTTTATTACACAAGCAACTTACGCTATGCCAGGGTAACCTATCCAACGATTCAAACGATACCTCTCAATTTCCTTGTACCTTAAACCAATCAATTAACTTAATCAATACGAGTATCTAAAGACTTTGGTTTAAGTACTTTGATGAAAGCGAATTTCAAAACATTTATGCCACACTTTGAAAATCTCGAAATTGTTTTTGAAACTTATTGAAATTCAACTCAAATCTTTGTCTTTAACAGCTTATGAAAAATATTTTCTTAACAAAATCAATCAAAGACAAACATGAAGGTGCAAACACGAAAAGGGGGGTTGAATTGTGTTTGCCAAGCTTGAATTCTTTTTGTTGTTTTGATGAATGTTGATGTGAATTACTTGATGAATAAATAATCAGACTTAGCAGCGGATAATAACAACATAAGAACACAGATTTATCCTGGTTCACCATTAACTTGGCTACATCCAGTCCCTTCATTCCGAAGGCTTTAATCCACTAATTCAAAACTTTGAATTACAGCACCTAACCCTCCAAGCCAGTCTTCCCAAACAATCTGACAACCCCAGATTTTTTAGGAACAACCACACCTTGACCCTACAAGTCAAGTCTTCCCAAACAGTCTGACAACCCCAGACTTTTGAGAAACAATAACAGCACCTTGACCCTACAAGTCAAGTTTTCTCCTACCAACCTGAAAACCCTAGATTGAAGAAGGAATCTACACCACTATCGGGTTTGATTACAAGGGTTTGGAACTTTGCAATGTTGCTTATGGAAAGCTGATTGTTGCGCTGATTCTCACTCTCGAAAAATCACTTAGAGAATATTTATTTTGTACTCAAGTGTTTCTCTCTTTTGAACTCTAGGATGACTTTGAATTTGAAGCTTGAGTTATGTGTTTTTTATTCCTTTGAACTCTAAGATGAATATGGATTTTAAGCTTAAGTTCTTCTTTTTTTCGATACTTCTACTACTTGAAGCCTCTATTTATAGATTAGATATGGGCTTTGTCCAAGCTAAATTTAGAGATGTATCTTGCTCATATTTCCTTTGAAAATTCTTTTGACCAATTCTGTCTCTTTTAATTTCGAACTAAATCTTCTTTACTCAGATTTCATTCGAATTTCCATCAGCTCTTCTTTGATTTATGAATCAAATCTTTTTAAAACTTTGATCAGATCTCTTTCAAAATTCAATCAAGTCTTCTTCGAATTTTAATCAAGTCTTCTATGAATCTGAATCACATTTTAAAATTGGACTGTGTGATCTTCTGATCTAGACCAAGTATGGACCATATCTTCTGATCTGGATCATGCTATCTTCTGATCTGGACCAAATATGGACCATGTCTTCTTTTGACCATGTATTCTTCTGATCTAGACCATGTCTGCTTCTGATCTGGACCATGTTTGCTTCTGATCTGGACCATGTTTCCTTCTGATCTGAACCAATAATGATATCCTCGGGTGATGTCATTGATTGTTCCCTCTGATGATATCTTCTGGAATCCTCTGGTGACTTTATCCTCTAGTGACTTCATCCTCTGGTGGTGTCCTCTAGTGACGTCATCTTCTGGTTTATGCTTTTGGTGTCATCTTCTGATTTTTGCATTCTTTTTCGAAGTCAAATATATTATTTTCATAAAATACTTTTGTAAACATCAAAACTTTAAGTGAAAGAACCAACTAGGTTCCAACAACCTCCCCCTTTTTGATGATGACAAAACGTGTATTTTTGATAACTATTTTTCTTTCTTATTTTTTTGACTCCCCTAAGACTAAGCTCCACTTTTAAATCTTTCTCCCTCTAAGTCTAAATCTTTCTCCCAGATTTTCTTCTCTTTTATCAAATATATTTATCCCCCTTTTGTCATCAGACAAAAAGGAATGAAGGAGATCCTCTGTTTTTTTTATCTTCTGCCCTTTTTTTTCCATCTTCTGCTCCTTTTACAAGAAAACAAAATAAAACAAAAAGAAACTAACTAAACTATTAGTCAGAAATGAAGGTAAAGTTTAGGTTTTTCTTGAAGAAGTAAATCCTATCTTCAGGTAGTGGTTTGATGAACATGTCAGCCCATTGGTGGTCAGTATCTACAAACTGAATATTGAGTACCCCTTTTTGATGAACTGATGTTTGATCAACTTTTTGGCCTGAATCATCATTTTCAAGTGAGCAGGTATGGTGCATTGGGGTAGCCATAGGTTGGCAATCACTTATCTTAAACTTCTTGAGAGGCTCTTTTGTATATTTCATTTGATAAATGAATATATCCTTTTGACTTTGTCGAATTTGTATCCCTAGGAAGAACATAAGTTCTTCCATATACTCATTTGAAATTCATGCTGCATTTATTCAGAAAATTATTGGCAAAGAGTGCCATTAGTAGACCCAAAAACAATGTCATCAGCATAAACTTGAATAATAAGAATATCAGCTTCTATTGATTTTCTAAAGAGTGTATTTTCTACTTGAATTTGAATCTTGGGTTTTGTGTTTTTCGATGATTAATGCTGCTGCATGAAGCCTCGTTTTATAGCTGCAATTAGGGTTTTGTCCAAGCTTAAATTCGAGATAAATCTTCCTTAGATTTCCTTTGAAAATTCTGTTGGCCAATCCTATTTCTCTAAATTTCAAAACGTATCTTTTAGCTTCAGATTTCGTTTGAAAATTCTTTTGACCAATCCTGTTTCTCTTAATTTTAGACCGTATCTTTTAGCTTCAAATTTCATTCGAATTTCCTTCAAGTCTTCAGTGATTTTTGATTCAAATCTCCTTAGTAATTTGATCAAATTTCTATCAAAACTCAATCAAGCCTTCTTCGAATTTTAATCAAGTCTTCACTAATCTGCATCATTATTTAAATTAAGGACCGTATAATCTACTAATCTTGTCCAACTTTGGACCATGTGATCTGATCTGAACCATTATGAGATCTTCTGATCTGGACCAAGTATGGACTAAGTCTTATGTTCTGGATCATGCTATCTTCTGGTCTGGACCAAGTCTTATGTTCTGAACCATGCTATCTTCTAGTCTGGAACATGTCTGGACCAAGACTTCTGTTCTGGACCATGCTATCTCCTAGTCTAGACCAAGTCTGACTTATGTTTCCTTCTGGTCTGGACCAAGTCTGGACTAAGTCTTTTGTTCAGGACCATGCTATCTTCTAGTCTGGAACAAGTCTGACTTATGTTTCCTTCTGGTCTGGACCAACTCTCCTTCTGGACATGCTTCCTTCTGGTTTGGACCAAGTCTTATTCTCGACTCTTCTTCCTTCTGATCTAGGCCAAGAATAATATCCTCTAATGATGTCATTGTTTCTTCCCTTTGATGATATGCTCTGATGTTTTGCATTTGATTCTTGCTTCTAATGGGATCCTCTGGTGATATCCTCTGGAGGTATCTTCTGGTATCCTCTGGATGCATCCTCTGGTGATATGGTCGAATCTTATGGTGGAATTTTTATCTTCTGGTGACGTCATCCTCTAATGACATCTTCTGCTTCAGATTTGTATCTTCTGGTTGTATCTTTTGGAGGTATCTTCTGCTGACGTCATCCTCTGGTGTATCCTCTGATGACGCCATCCTCTGATTTTTGACATCCTCTGATTTTTCATTCTTCTAAGTCAAAATCTAATTTTCATAAAGTACTTTTACTGACATCAAAACTTTAATTGAAAGAATCAACTTGGTTCCAACAATCTCCCCCTTTTTGATGATGACAAACCTTGTATTTTTTATAACTATTTTTCTTTTGACTTTGACTCCCCGTAAGACTAAGCTCCAATTTTATTGTTCTCCCCCTAAGTCTAATGTCCCAAATACTTTATCAAATATATCTTATGCCCCTTTGTCATCAGACAAAAAGGATTGAAGGAATAAAGGAGATCCTCTGATTTTTTTTTGAATAGCATGAGTACACGAAAATAATAATAACATATAACAAAAAAATAAAATACATATAACAAATAAAAAATAAAATACATATAACAAAAAAAATTATGACTTATGTTTCCTTCTGGTATGGGCCAAGTCTGGACTAAGTCTTCTGTTCTAGACCATGCTATCTTCTGGTCTGGAACAAGTCTGGACCAAGTCTGACTTATGTTTCCTTCTGGTTTGGACCAAGTCTCCTTCTGGACATGCTTCCTTTTGGTTTGGACCAAGTCTCCTTCTGGACTCTGCTTCCTTCTGATCTGGGCCAAGAATAATATCCTCTGATGATGTCATTGTTTCTTCTCTTTGATGATATCCTTTGATGTTTTGCCTTTGATTCTTGCTTCTGATAGGATCCTTTGGTGATATCTTATGGCCGAATCTTCTAGTAGCATTTTTATCTTCTGGTGACGTCATCCTTTGATGACATCTTCTGCTTCTGATTTGTATCTTCTGGTTGTATCTTCTGGAGGTATCTTCTGCTGACATCATCCTCTGGTGTATCCTCTGATGACGTCATCCTATGATTTTTTACATCCTCTGATTTTTCATTCTTCTAAGTCAAATTCTGATTTTCATAAAATACTTTTGCTAGCATCAAAACTTTAATTGAAAGAATCAACTGGTTTCCAACAATCTCCCCCTTTTTGATGATGACAAAACTTGTATTTTTTATAACTATTTTTCTTTTGACTTTGACTCCCCCTAAGACTAAGCTCCAATATTATTGTTCTCCCCCTAAGTCTAATGTCCGAGATACTTTATCAAATATATCTTCTCACTTTTTGTCCTTAGAAAAAAAGGATTGAAGGAATAAAAGAGATCATTTGATTTTTTTTTGAATAACATGAGTACACGAAAATAATAATAAAAAATAAAATACATATAACAAAAAAAATTTAGTACTGAAATACTGTTTCTGTTGAAGTGTTCATATCACGTGGATCACTTGGTTCCTTTGACAGTTTGAAAACCTGCAGACTACTTATCTAGCTTTGATTTTTAAGATCAAACTTCTTGTTATCACAGTAAACATAAATATCAAACAATAATAATATTTAAAGATTGATATAACCTATATGTCACAGCTTCAGTTTCATTATGAAAATCCTCTTGTTTCTAATTTTCAGATTCTAAATCTGCATATTCTGTTATTAGAGGGTCTGGATGAAGGGCTTTGCATTCCCTTCCAGATTTGTAGTCTTGATGAATTTCACTGGAGTGTTCGAAGAAGTCTCCTGATTCTAATTCTTCTCTTTCTGTTGATAGATCTGATTCCTCTGATAGTTTTGGAACTGATGATAATTCTGATTCTTCTGATAGTGCCAGTTTTGTTGATATGTGTGCTTCCTCTGTCTGTTTTGATATTTTCTGTTCTTCATATAGTTTTGGTTCTGATAGGCATTGTATTTACTAGTTCTTCTTCCACCAGAGTCACTTTGCTTCTGCTTGGTAAGTGATGGAACATAGACCTTTTTCCCTTCATATATTGCCAGCATCCATTGACCAGGCACCATGACTGGTGTTTCACTTTGGTTGCTCAGAAAATCTGCAACATAAACAATTTTATCTTTTGGTACCCAAATCTGGTTAGGTCTAGGTTAGTTAGTATTGAAAGGTTTCTTGTCTTTCCTTGATTGTATCATGGGACAAAACACTTTTGAGTGACCTTTCTTAGCACAAACAGCACACAAAACATTAGAGGAATAGGTTTAGTTGCAATTACAGATTCATCAAATCATAAGCCTCTTTACCATTGTTACTAACCCCATAGATCATAGAAGCATATTTTCTTCTTTCCATACCTTTAGCAATAAAATCTTGTAACACTTGTTCATGCATATCAGAATTACATACAATATTTGATGTTGAACAAAGATTACTTTTTAGAGTTAGATTTTCAGATTTAAGCCCAACAATTTCAGTTTTAAGATATGTATTTTTTGTTTTACTTTCTGCATTTTGATTCTTTAAAACATTTAATTCTTTGGTTAGAATTGTATTCTCTTTCCTAAGTATTTTCAGTTTTAAAGACAGTTTATTATTGACATTTAAAATATCTTTCATTGCAGTGATTAAATCAGATCGGGTAAGTTATGAAAATACCTCTTTTTCATCTTCTGATGATTCACTTCTAGGATCAAAGTCTGTATCGGATCCAGAGGCAGAGCTTGTGTGAGCCATCAGAGCCAGTTCTATTTCTGATTCACTTCCAAAATCAGAATTTGGGTTGGATCCAGAGGCAGAATGATTATGAGCCATCAGAGCCAATTCTGCGTCTTCTGATTCACTTCCAGAGTCAGATATTATGTTGGATCCAAGGGTAGAATTGATGTGAGACATCATTGCTAATTCTGCTTCTTCATCATCAGAAGATTCATCAGAATCATCTCATGTTGCCATCAGATTTTTCTTGTTGGGTCTGGTGTCTTTCTTCTGATGTTTTCCTTTCTCCAGGTTTGTGCATTCTGACTTGATGTGCCCAGGTTCATTGCATCCATAGCAGATGATGCTTTTCTTATCATGTTCATCCTTTCCTCTGTTAGAATGCCTTTGGGGAAATTTCTTATTTCTGTTGTGCCACATCTTTAGAACCTTTCTGGTTATGAACACAATTTCCTATTCCTCTGGTTTCTGATCATCAGAATCATTATCTTCTGATTCTACTTATGCTTTTAGGACCTTCTTCAACTTGAATTTCAAAGCTAGGGTTTTATTCTTCTTCTTGGGCTCATCTTCTTCAAGCTCAATTTCTTGTGATTTGAGGGAATTGATTAATTCTTCTAGCTTCAGAGTATTCAAATCCTTTGCTTCCTGGATTGCAGTGATCTTTGGTCTCCACTTGGTTGGCAAGCTTCTAAGAATTTTCTTCACGTGGTCAGCAGTCGTGTAGCACTTCTTGAGTACCTTTAATCCCGAAACTAGAGTAAAGTGCTCAGTCTTGAGACCGAGCTCTGATGCCAATTGAAGGTGCAAACACGAGAAGGGGGGTTGAATTGTGTTTTTCACACTTGAATTCTTTTACTGTTTTGTTGAATGTTGATGGGAATTATTTGATGAATAAATAATCAGACTTAGCAGCAGATAATAACAACATAAGAACACAACGATTTATCCTAGTTCACCATTAACTTGGCTACATTCAGTCCCTTCACTCTGAAGGCTTTAATCCACTAATTCAAAACACTTTGAATTACAACACCTGACCCTCCAAGTCGATCTTCCCAAATAGTCTGACAACCCCAGACTTTTGAGGAATGATAACAACAACTTGACCCTACAAGTCAAGTCTTCTCCTCCCAACCTGACAACCCCAGATTGAAGAAGGAATCTACACCTCTAACGGGTTTGATTACAAGGGTTTTGAACTCTGCAAAGTTGCTTCGGGAAAGCTGATTGTTGCAATGACTTTCACACTCTTTTGTTGCTTCTGGAAAGCTGATTGTTGAACTGAATTTCTCTCTCAAAAACACTTAAAAAATATTGCTTTTGCACTCAAGTATTTCTCTCTATTGAACTCTCGGATAACTTTGAATTTGAAGCTTGAGTTTTGTGTTTTTCGATGATTAATGTTGCAGTCTAAAGCCTCCTTTTATATCTGCAATTAGGGTTTTGTCCAAGTTTAAATTCGAGATAAATCTTGCTTAGATTTCCTTTGAAAATTCTGTTGGCCAATCCTGTTTCTCTTAATTTCAAAACGTATCTTTTAGCTTCTGATTTCATTTGAAAATTCTTTTGACCAATCCTGTTTCTCTTAATTTCAGACCGTATCTTTTAGCTACTATTTTCATTAGAATTTCATTCAAGTCTTCAGTGATTTGTGAATCAAATCTCCTTAATACTTTGATCAAATTTATATCAAAATTCAATCAAGTCTTCTTCGAATTTTAATCAAGTCTTCATTGATCTGCATCATGATTTAAATTCTGGATCGTATGATTTGTTGATCTCGACCAACTCTAGACCATGTGATCTGATATGTACCATTATGTGATCTTCTGATCTGGACCATTGATCTTCTGATCTGGACCAAGTCTGGACTAAGTCTTATGTTCTGGACCACGCTATCTTCTGGTCTAGACCAAGTCTTATTTTCTGAACCATGCTATCTTCTGGTCTGGACCATGTCTTCTGTTCTAGACCATGCTATCTTCTGGTCTAGAACAAGGCTGGACCAAGTCTGACTTATGTTTCTTTCTGGTCTGGACCAAGTCTTTTGTTCTGGACCATGCTATCTTCTGGTCTGGACCAAGTCTGACTTATGTTTCCTGCTGGTATGGACCAAGTCTCCTTCTGGACATGCTTCCTTCTGGTCTGGACCAAGTCTGCTTATGGACTCTGTTTCCTTCTGATCTGGGCCAAGAATAATATCCCCTGATGATGTCATTGTCTCTTCCCTTTGATGATATCCTCTGATTGATGATATCCTCTGATATTTGCCTTTGATTCTTGCTTCTGATGGGATCCTCTGAAGGTATCTTCTGCTATCCTATGGAGGTATCATTTAGATGCATCCTCTAGTGATATCTTCTAGCCGAATCTTCTGGTGGCATTTTTATCTTCTGGAGATGTCATCCTCTGATGACATCTTCTGCTTCTGATTTGTATCTTCTTGAGGTATCTTCCGGTTGTATCTTTTGCTGACGTTATCCTCTGATTTTTGACACCCTCTGATTTTTCATTCTTCTAAGTCGATTTCTGATTTCCATAAAATAATTTTGTTAACATCAAAACTTTAATTGAAAGAATCAACTTGGTTCCAACAAGTTTCCATATGGACTTAAACGTTATTTCTAACCAGTTAACATTAATATCTTTTCCAAACATATTGACTTAATCCATATTAAATCAAGAATTTCTTTCTTTATTCTTTTCCAAGCTCAAAAGACAAGCAATAAAACCTAATTGATTCATGTAAGTTTCAAAGATTAGATTTAGAAACAACTTATTTAAGAGGAAGCTAAGCACAAATAAAGCATTACCAAAATGCAAACTTCATTATAACCTCATTAATCCTTAACTACACAAAAGTTTAGCTCATATTAAGCTTAAACAACAAATAGCAAAGATGGTACAACATCATGGAGTTCAGTACAGCATAAATCAATGAAGAAATGATAGATACAAAAGAGGAAAGACAAGCCCCAATGATGTTAGTAGTCAGCTTAGCATACATAAGCAGTAGTACAATCTCCTAAGAGCTCCAAATATTTAAGAATACATGTTAACGGTTCCAAAAATGAGTTGGTAAATGGATGATGGTTACATATTGTAGTGAGAGACAGAGAAAATGGAAATTGAGGTTGGTGGAGGCACTGGTATTAGGGTTGTAGTCTTTGTCCCAGTTTTTACAAACTTTTGTCTTTATATAGGACAAGTGTTAGTACATTGCCTTTTATCCCTTTTGGGATTTTCTTCTTTTTCCAATAAAGATTTCTTTGTCTTTATTTATGGCTGAAATATCTTCAAAATTACACAAAAATTACTCCCAGTTAGGCCCACAGTTTTGCACTTCTTTGATACTCTACAGTAGTGTACTAGTGTATTGTAGCAACTTGTAGCATATGTCTAGACTTCTCCATTCATTGTTCCCTGCACAAATTAACATAACCCAACATCAATGAACTTAAACCGATACTTAATTAATAGACAAACTATGTTTACTTATGCAAATTACCTTTTACATCAACTCAAAATATCACAAATGAAAGCTAAAAATATGTCAAATAACTCATATTTTTAAGAGCCATCATCATCATGTCCACATTACTTTTCTTTTGGAATCAATTGCTACCTCTAAAAGTTACTACTTTTGCTAGAGAATGTTTTATAATTGACCCCCTACAAAAGATTACTTAATAAACAAAGGTATTTTAAGTGTGGATGATGGAATGTGTATTGGAAAGAGTGGTAAGGAGGAAAATTTAAAGTACCTACTTTTCGAATGTCCTTTATTCTCTGAGATGTGACATGTTATTTTGTATTCGGTGGGTTTTACAGGAGTGTTAACTAATGATTGTGAGTGTCATTTAGAACAATTCATAGGTTTTATTTCAAGGTGTTAAAAAATAGATTATCTTTGTTATGGCATGCAACAGTGTGGAGGATTTGGAATATTTGGAGCTATTAGGAGATTGTACTACTGCTTATGTATGCTAAGCTAATTGCTAACATCATTGGGGCTTGTCATTCCTCTTTTGTATCTATCATTTCTTCATTGATTTATAAAGTACTGAGAAGTGTTAGCAATTAGGTAGGAGAAAGAAAAGGGTTAGCAACATCGATCAAACACTTGTTAAAAAAAGGCAGCACAGGTGAACCCTAAAGCTTCTTCGTAAAACTCTTTCAATATCTTTAACTCGTAATATCAAACTACACCTTCATAGACTTCTATTTATCAACTTTGATATTTACTCCATAATTGCCTCTTGATACTACCAAACATTCAAACCACATTTTAACAATTTTGAGCCACCAATCACATTCAAATTACACAAGAATTAGAACAACACAAGAAATTAAGGTCAAATATTTTCTATTGTCCTTTGTTAAATTTTTTTGTTAATTTTACTTGTTAATAAGTACATAAAAGATCTTTTTCAAGTTAATAATTATTTATATTTTTTGAAAATAATAAAACTGTCACAAAACCTTTTTTACTATTTTCAAAATTGCATTTTATTAACTAAGGTTTCATCTTTCACTTTTGCTACCTACACCTCCCATATTGCTGCCCACACCCACCAATTTTTTTAAAAAACCAAAATTCCAAATATACCCTTCTGTTTTTCCAAAACCTAATTCCCAAACTAATTCATGTCTATCATCTTCATTCATCTCTCCCTAAACCTAATTCCCAAACACCATAATCTTCATCAGAGTCCACACGAAAATCATCAATATTCTTCAATCATCTTCATCTTCTTCAAACCCCTTCAATCAATCTTCAACATCTTTATCTTCAACAACTTCTTCACTATCACATTTTCAACAAGTAAGTACAATGATGTTGTTGTTGTTGTTGTTTTTTGTACACTGATGTTGTTGTTGTTGGGTTTTAAAAGTTGCAAACCCTTCACGTACGTGAACTGGTTTTTAAAAACCCAGAAAGGTACGTGAGCTGAGGTTTTTGAAAACCAGTTCACATTAGGATTTGGGATTTTGAAAACCAGTTCACGTACGCTTCTAGGTTTTTTACTCTGAGTTCACGTACGCTTCTGGGTTTTTTACTCTAAGTTCACATACGTGAATTGAATTCATGTAAGGTATGGCAAGTTCACGTACGTGAACTTAAATCACGTAGGGCATGTTGGCCAAGTTCACGTAAGGAAAGGCAAGGTCACGTACGTGATCTTAATTCACGTACGATTCAGGAATTCTGGAATTGTTGTAAAATTGTGATTGTTTTGATTTTGATTATGATTTGGTTTTGCAGGAATGGTGCGCACTATGTTTACCGACAAGGAGGGTCGTGTTGTACTGAATGAGGGTACTTCTAATGAAGAGGGTCTTCGTGTTAGACCAACGGCTTCCGCACAGGCTCACCATGCTTGACGAGAGCAAAGATGATTACAACAGGAAGAGGCACAACGGGCACAACAGGAAGAGGCAAAACATGCCCAACAAGAAGAGGCCGAAGAAGCGCAACAGGAAGAAGCACATGATGAAGAGGAAGAGGCACGTGATGAACCTCCAAAGGATGATGGATTTCCTGGTGGTCCGGTTGACATGTCCATCCTAAGGACATTTGGCAATCATGTGGCGACTAAACTCTGGGATGGCGTGGTAATTTTCTCAATCAAATGAAATTTTTAATATCTGTTTTTTTAATGTGTTTTAACTTATATTTTGTTTGCTTAATTTATTTTAGGATCGTGGAGAATTAAGGGTGTTTAGCAATGGTAAAAAATTAAGAGAAGCCATGATTGAACACGAAGAGATTGAGCAACTGATTAAAAGCTCCGGATTATATTCGTTGCTAACATGCAGCTACATAATGATTGACAAATGGATCATTTCAGCTTTAATATATTCCCATCACCGGTGCATTATTCACTGTTAATATATTTAACAAGGATGACAGTGCAAATATATTGACTGAGCTTCTTGGAGTCAGTGAGGTTGTTGCCTATGCTGAATTTAATGTCACGCGGACATCCACTGTTCGATTTAGTTGGTTACTTGAAGTATACCAAAAGTGCTGTAGTGACTAGCATTGGCAGATGGCTGCGAAGGCATTTCTTTTATTTTTGGTCGGTTGCTTTCTTTTCAGCGACAAGAGTGCCTTCGCAGTTAGTGTTTCCTATCTTGACTGCTTCCGAGACCTCAATGCATATGGGGGACATGCATGGGGTGCTACTGCTCTTGCTTACCTCTATGATAATCTTCGCGAAGCAAGCATGCATGAAACCAGAACAATTTCTAGGTATCTGACACTCTTACAGGTAATGGTTGTTTATTGTGTTAATAATTTATATTATTAATTATAAACTAATGAAATGTTATTATATATGTGCAGGTGTGGGTCTACAAGCATTTCCCAACATTATGTGTAGATTTCTGTAGACTCTCTCCTAGCTATGTTGATGACTACCCTAGAGCACTTAAATGGAAGCCAAAAAGGGATAAGGGTTTGGGTCTTCCATTTAGGAAAGCTCTAGACGAGATTGACGTTCATCAGGTATGTTGGATGTCATATGAGCAGCATCGATTGAAGCGACTGTTTGAACAGGTTTCTTTATTTAGAGGATGGATACGCTGGGGCTCGAAGATGTACGCTCATCTGCCAGACAGGGTACTGTGTTAGTACGGTTATGTCCAAACCATTCCTGGCTCACCGTTAGATATAGTGGGTCAGACGACCACACCAGATGAAATGGACATAATGTTTACGCAGTACGCTGTGCATGTAGTGGATGCTGGCGCAGTTGTACAAGGACATGTAGCTTGCTCAAACGATTACATGAATTGGTTTCGCAGAATTTATCATCCGTACATAATTCAAAGAGAACCAGTTCATGAAGATCATCTGGTTGCAGAACCTGCCGCTGATGCTGATGATGAATTAGTTGTGATAATGGTATATTAATTCCAATTTATTACATAACAAAATTAATTATTCATCTATTATTTTAAATAAATTATTTAATGTATTTTTTAATGCAGCGTCGTGCAATACAAATTGCAGAAGAGCTTCTCGGTCGGCAACTAGTATTACCTGATGGCGTCGCACTGGTGAATTAATTAATTTTGATGATGCGAAGACAAAGGGGTGGTAGTAGAGATTGATCTAACGTAGTACCATATTGCAGGAGAAATAAAAGAACTTATGATTTATTTAGAGATTCGATATGTATTAATTTTCAAATATTTTTGTGATTTAATTTTTGAATATATTTGTTATCAATATTAATTATGATACAATATTAAATATTACATTTGTAAATATCATACAATTTTAAATATTAAATTTCATACATGAGATTAAATATTAAATTTCGTACGTGATATTAAATATTAAATTTCATACGTCATAAATATTAAATTTCATACGTGATCAATATTAAATTTCATACGTGTTAAATATTACATTTCATACGTGCTAAATACTAAATTTCATACATGAAATTAAATATTAATTTTTATATGTGAGATTAAATATTAAATTTCATACGTCATAAATATTAAATTTCATACATGATAAGTATTAAATTTCATACGTGAGGTTAAATATTAAATTTCATACATAATATTAAATATTAAATTTTATACGTGATCAATATTAAATTTAAAACGTCATCAATATTAATTATTTAGTTTACAATAAAATCATTTATAGTTCTGAAAATATCTGTAATCAATGTTGCATGCGATCTTCGTAAATAAACTCCCATTGTCGTGCTTCTTGAGTGCAATACTTTTTCCACAAATTACTTGTTGGTGGCATAGGAGAATCAGGCTTCAAGTAAACATGTTGCATTTAATAATTTATTAAACTATTAAAAAAAGTTGATAAAATAAAATTAAATATCACGATTAATACCTGCACGAAATGACAATTGTTAACAAATACAATGACAATTATAAGATGATCTATCGTACATGTTGGTGGTGGAATTCTTCGAGGAAAAAATGTTTGCGATTGGTTAAGTGATAATGCGATGAAAACCAAGTTAAATTTTGAAGCAATCACATAACCAATTTCTGGAAGTGTCATCCAATTATCCATAGTTGCTACTGAAGGTGCAAACACAAGAAGGGGGGTTGAATTGTGTTTGCCAAAGTTGAATACTTTTTCTGATTTGATGAAAGTTGATATAAATTACTTGAAGAAGAAGCAATCAGATTCAGCAACAATGGATAATAAAAGCATAAGTATTTAGACACACAGATTTATCCTGGTTCACCATTAACTTGGCTACATCTAGTCCCCTCATTCAAAAGGCTTTAATCCACTAATTCAAACACTTTGAATTACACAGCACTTGACCCTCCAAGCCAGTCTTCCCAAATAGCCTGACAGCCCCAGACTTTTGAGGAACAACAACACCTTGACCCTACAAGCCAAGTCTTCTCCTACCAATCTGACAACCCCAGATTGAAGAAGGAACTTACACCACCTTGACCCTACAAGCCAAGTCTTCTCCTAACAATCTGACAACCCCAGATTGAAGAAGGAACTTACACCACTATCGGGTTACAAAGGTTTAGAACATGAGTAGTTGCTTCTGGAAAGCTATTTATAACAATGACTCTCACACTATAAGAAAAGAACACTTAGAAAATATTTCTCTTTCGCACAAGTGTTTCTCTCTTTGAACTCTAAGATGAATTTGGATTTTAAGCTTGAGTTCTTCAACTCTCTTCATTTTTTCGATTATTTCTTCTTCGACCTGAAGTATCTATTTATAGTTGAGATTTGGGCTTTCTACTTAGCCCAAGTTTAATTTCGAATGGTATTTTGTTCAGATTTCTTTTGTAAATTCTTCAACTTGATTCTGTTTCATTTTAAATTTGAACCACATCTTCTTCTGATTTAAATTAAATCTTCTTCAAATTTTGATCAGATCTTCTTCAAATTTCAATCAAGTCTTCCTCGAATTTGAATCAAATCTTCTACGAATCTTGACCATGTCTTCTTTCATACTTTGATGTTTGCCTCGGATGGTATCCTCTGATGATGTCCTCTAATTCCCGCCTCTGAAGGTATCCTCTGATTTTTGCCTCTGATGATATCCTCTGATTTTTGTCCTTGGTGATATCCTCTGGTAGGATCTTCTTGTGATATCCTCTAGTGGGATCCTCTGGTGATATCCTCTGGCGACATCCTCCAGTGGTATACTTCTTCGAAGTTGTAAGACCCTTAAATTTAATATTAATTTTGGAATTAATTTTAATTGTATTTTGAAGATATTTGTAAAATATTTAATATATGTATGTTTGAGTGAATATATATATATATATATATATAAATATTTATTTTGGAAGATGAATTAAAATTATTGGATGAAGAATAAATTAATTTAACTACGAGTAATTAAATTAATCGGACCGTTAATTAAGGATTAGCAGCTAATTGCAAAACGTTTAAGTGCTGGAGGATCCAACAATATTTTAACATTAATTGTGATGAGGTGGCACATGGAGGTGCCTATATATGGACTGCAAAGGACAGAGCAAAGGCAGAAACCTTTCTCTCCTCCATACTGCATGTAACAGTACCTTCCCTTCCATTCTAAAATCTGTTTTCCAGTTCACGATTTCAAAAATACAAGAGAGGGAGTTCCTTAAAAGTGCCATCAATTGGAAATACAAGCATCAAACCAGAAAAACCCCAGTACAAAAGTTATTCCCCACATCATTACGGAGCTAAAGAACCCAGTTTCGTAGCAGCAAACGCAGGCGGGAGTTTCGCTGATTTTTAACGCGCAAACGGGAACGAAAACAGAAACGTAAGAAGTAGCAAACACGCAACAAGGGTAAGGGCACCTTCCACTTTCTAGTTGCATTTAGGGTTTCGCTGTTTCTACTTCTGATGTTAATCATTCTGTTTTTGCTTCTGATGATTCTGATGTTAATCATCCTATTTCTACTTCTGATGATTCTGATGTTAATCATCCTATTTCTGCTTATGATGATTCTGATGTTAATCATCCTGTTTCTGCTTCTGATGATTCTGATGTTAATCATCCAGTTTCTGCTTCTGATGATTATGATGTTAATCATCCTATTTCTGCTTCTGATGATTTTGATGTTAATCATCCTGTTTTTGCTTCTGATGATTCTGATGTTAATCATTTTGTTTCTGCTTTTGATGATTCTGGTGTGAATCATTCTGTTTTGCTTCTGAAGATTTTGATGTGAATCATTCTGTTTTGCTTCTGATGATTCTGGTGTGAATCATTCTGTTTTGCTTCTAATGATTCTGGTGTGAATCATTCTATTTTTCTTCTGATGATTCTTGTGTGAATCATTCTGTTTTGCTTCTGATGATTTTGGTGTGAATCATTCTGTTTTGCTTCTGATGATTCTGGTGTGAATCATTCTGTTTTGCTTCTGATGATTCTGGTGTGAATCATTCTGTTTTGCTTCTGATTATTCTAGTGTGAATCATTATGTTTTGCTTCTGATGATTCTGGTGTGAATCATTCTATTTTGCTTCTAATGTTTTGATGTTAACCATTCTGATTCTGCTTCTGTTTCTGATGTTCTGGTGTTGATGATTCTGATTCTAGTTCTATTCCTGATGTTCTGATGTTAATTATTCTTATTCTGGTTCTGTTTTCTGATGATCTGATGTTGATCATTCTGGTTCTATTTCTGATGTTCTGATGTTGATCATTCTGGTTTTGTCTTCTGTATTCGACTACATGCATGCTGTATTCGAATACAGAATGTTAAAATTGTAGTTTCATGCTTCTGTATTCGAATACAAGGGGTCTGTATTCGAATACAAGGGGTCTGTATTCGAATACAAGGGGTCTGTATTCGAATACAAGGGGTCTGTATTCGAATACAGATTCGAGTTTTCAGAAATTCCATGTTTTTAAGAGTGTTTTGTAAACCCTGAGTGTTTGGGGGATATTCGGAATGTTGTGGTGAATTAAAATGGAACTTTTGGTGATATTTTGAGGAGGTGGTGATGAAGTTTTTGAGACTTTACCGATGTAGTGAAAATGTTGATTTGTGCACTGAGACTGCCTCTGTATTCGACTACCAAGGGGGCTGTAGTCGAATACATAGTGTTAATTCTGCACTGTTTTGGCTCATGTATTCGAATACAGAGAGGCTGTATTCGAATACAGATTCGTATTTTCCAGAAAACTCAGTTTTAAACACTGTTTTGTGAATGTTAAGAGTTGGGGAAAAGACTTATGGTAATTAAGAATAGAATGTTGTGATAAAGTAAAGTGTTAATGATTACTGGAATGCTTAATCATTGTTGTGTTGATTATGAAATTATTTGTGTTGAGATGCTTTGGGGGAATGCTGGACAGGCTAAGTTTTCTGATATTGCATACTGTTTTCAGTGAAGAGAAAACACTGCATATTCATACATTGCATAGTCAGGTGGTGACCGCGATGGGCCACAGAGTAATGCGGTGACCGTGATGGGCCGCGAAGTTAAGTAGTAACCATGGGTTATAGAATAGTTCCACGTGTATTAGACGGTCTGTTCTATCCAGGGTCAGAGTAATTCCGCGTGTATTAGACGGTCTATTCTACTCGGGCTACGAAATGGCCGCGTGTTCGTGGTGGTCCATTCTATCCGTGCGAGGATTTAACTTCTGTGTATTTGGCCTATGAGAGGCTAATACACGTGAATGTAGTAACCGTGATGGGTTGTAGAGTGGCCGCGTGTTCGTGGTGGTCCATTCTATCCGGGCTACGGAATGGCCGCGTGTTCGTGGTGGTCCATTCAAATATGTGAAACGTGCTGGTCTGATGAGCGACTGCACTGGTGCTGATCTGTTGAGCGATTGCACCTTGGTCTTGAGGGCCGTTAAAGTCAAACATATTGTGCTGGTCTGTTGAGCGAGTGCACCTTGGTGATTCCAAGAAAATTGTATACATGAGCATATACATATTGCATTGAGGGATTGACTGGTGGGTCATGATTGATTATATGATGTGTGTGAGTACTGTACAGAATCTAAATTTCTGATTTAATGATTGTGATTTGGTGAGGTGTTGTTTGTACTTACCACATATTTCATAATAATTGGCTGCTGTTTTTGAAAAGGCATATATGTCATTAAATTTCAAATGAGCATTATTATTTTCCTCATCATCATATGTTATACCATGGATATAATTGTTGCTGTGAAATATATGCTATGTTACTATTTGTTAATTTCGGTCGGTGACCCTTGCTATTATATTGTGGAAATTGGGCTTTGCCCTCAGATGTTACCCGAAACCGTCCTACCGACGGATACACTAACGACGGAAACGTAGTTAGTTTCCCCTGATCTTTACGTACGGAGTATCCGTGGACAACACAGAAGGACGGACGGTTGGCTGAAGACGAGACTTATAGAGGATACGGTGGAGACCGTGCTACTGTAGCTTAGTGCATGATCAGACTAGACTTTTGTATAGGGTCTTGAGTTTTGGGAAATGTAATTTATTTTGGGAATTAATGTATGACTTTTCCGCTGTATTTTCCGCACTCTGATACTGTTTAGTGGCCACAGGCCGGGTATTCTCTTTTGAAATGAACTGATGAAAATCTTATTTTAATTCCCTTGAATTAATTCTGAAAATTCTTTTATTGATTTATTTTATGTAAAGAGAAAAAAAAATACACTCGCGCTGTCTTTTAAACTCGGGGTGTTACAGAAGTCAAATATATTATTCTCATAAAATACTTTTGTTAACATCAAAACTTTAAGTGTAAAACCAACTTGGTTCCAACAATCTCCCCCTTTTTGATGATGACAAAACTTGTATTTTTTATAACCATTTTTCTTTCTATTTCTTAGACTCCCCCTTAGCCTAAGCATCAGTTTCTCCCCACTTTATATATTTCTCATATATATTTCTCCCCCTAAGTCTAAGCCCCACTTTATCTTCTCTTTATCAAATATCTTCTCCCCCTTTTGTCATCAGACAAAAAGGCATGAAAGTGATCTTTCCCCCCCTTTTATTTTGCATACATGTTTACAACACTGTATAAACAATTTTTTTTTAAATAACATGAATATAACATATTACAAGAAAATATAAAAACTAATTTAACACTAAACTATTTTGAAGTGAATACACTATCAGTCAGAGATGAATGTAAGGTTTAGGTTTTTCTTGATGAAGTCAAACCTATCTTCAGGTAGCGGTTTGGTGAATATGTCAGCCCATTGGTGTTCAGTGTCTACAAACTGAATGTTGAGTACCCTTTTGTGAACAAAGTCTCTAATTAAGTGATTTTGATCTCTAGGTGTTTAGCTCTGGAATGAAGTATAGGGTTTTTGGTTAGATTGATGGCAGAAGTGTTGTCACAATATATGGGAATGTTGGTTTATAGGATTTTGTAGTCTTCCAGCTGATGTTTCATCCAAATGAGTTGAGAACTGCATCCAGCTGCTGAAATGTACTCAACCTTTGTTGTTAACATTGCAATAGCGTTTTGTGTCTTACTTGACCAGGATATTAAGTTGTTACCTAAAAAGGTGTAGTTTCCACTTGTGTTATTTCTCTCAAGTTTATCTCTAGCATTGTCAGAGTCACAGTAACCACTAAGTTTGTACTTAGGAGATTTCTTGTAGAACAAGGTAAGGTTGGTAGTGCCGTTTAGGTATCTAAGGATTCTCTTAACAACAGTTAAATGTGATTCCCTAGGGTCATATTGAAATCTTGCACATACACATACACTAAACATGATGTCAGGTCTAGAAGTAGTAAGGTAAAGTAGAGATCCTATCATTCATCTATAGGTTTTTGATCAACTTTTTGGCCTGAATCATCTTTTTCAAGTGACCAAGTAGGGTGCATTGGTGTAGCCATAAGTTTGCAATCACTCATCTTAAACTTCTCGAGAAGCTCTTTTGTATATTTAGTTTGATGAATGTATATACCTTTTTGACTTTGCTGAATTTGTATCCCTAAGAAGAATTTAAGGTCTCCCATCATACTCATTTGAAATTCATGCTGCATTAATTGAGAAAATTCTTGGCAAAGAGTGCCATTAGTAGATCCAAAAATAATGTCATCAACATAAACTTGAATAATAAGAATGTCATCTTCTATTGATTTTCTAAAAAGTGTATTGTCTACTTGTCCTCTTTCAAAGTTATTTTTAAGCAAGAAGTTACTAAGTCTATCATACCATGCCCTAGGTGCCTGTTTTAGACCATACATAGATATTCTAAGTTTAAAAACATGATTTGGAAATTAAGAACTTTCAAAACCTGGGGGTTATTTAACATAGACTTCTTCACTTATATAACCATTTAGAAAAACACTTTTAACATCCATTTGAAATAATGTAATGTTATTATTTGCAGCAAAAGAGAGTAGGATACGAATAGCTTCTAACCTGGCCATTGGAGCAAATGTCTCATTGTAATCAATGCCTTGTTCCTGACTGTAGCCTTGTGCAACAAGTCTTTCCTTGTTTCTGATCACTTCACCTTTTTCATTTAGCTTCTTTCTGAAAACCCACTTGGTTCCTATAGTGTTCTTTTCTGGTCTTGGTACTAGATCCCAAACATCATTCCTCTCAAATTCATTTAACTCTTCTTGCATTGCAAGAATCCATCCATTATCTGCCAATGCTTCATCAATAGAGGTGGGCTCAATTGATGAGAGTAAGCCAAACAAATTGGTGTCTTTAAGTGATGATCTGGTCCTTAAAGGATGACTCGCACTTCCAATTAGTAGAATTTGAAGATGAGATGACTTGTACTTCCATCCACATCTTTCTTTTGACTTATCTTCAGATTCATCCTTTGAAAATTTGTCATATTCTTCTGATTTGCTTGTATCCTCTACTTTTTCAAGTTCTTCTGGTTTGTCTGCATCAGCTTCCATTGGTTCTAGTAAATCTACACTATCATAATCTTGCTTTGACTTTTCAGGGTCAAGTTGTTTATCATCAAATTTAACATGTATGGATTCTTCCAAATTATTAGTTTCTTTCCACTTAGAGAGGCTGTTTTCACTGGCCCAAATAGATCTATATGGAAGGGCTCAAGGGGCTTTGAGGTAGAGACTAAGTTTTTAGAGTTAAAGGAGTTTTTTTGTTTGTTTTCCCTTTTGACAAGCTTCACACATAATTTCAGTTTTGTAACTAAGCTTAGGTAGACCTCTCACCAGTTGAAGTTTATTCACTTTTGAAACTAATCTAAGGTTTGCATGACCTAATCTTTTGTGCCAAATTAGTTTCTCTTCATTTACTAACATAAGACACTTAACCTTTTGTTTCTCTAGACTAAACAGATTTATCTTATAAATGTTGTTTTGCCTCTGACTAATTTCCTTGCATATTTTTGATTGAATATAATATCATAATTATTATCACTTAACTGACTAATACTTAATAAGTTATGCTTAACACCTTTAACAAACAAGACATCTTTAATAGAAGGGGAAGTACCATTACCAACTATGCCTTGACCAATGATCTGGCCTTTTTGCTTTCCTCCAAAAGTCATTGTGCCTCCTTTGCTCAAGGTTATTTCTTGGAACATAGACTTTTCTCTCGTCATATGTCACGAGCATCCATTTTCCAGGTACCATGATTGGTTTTGTAACTTGATTGGTGAGGACATCTGCAACAAAGATAATTTTGTTCTTAGGTACCCAAATTTGGTTGGGTCCTGGTTTGTTAGTCTTGAAAGGTTTCTTGTCTTTCCTTGTATTTATCATGGGACAAGATAATTCGGAGTGACCTTTCTTAGTGCAAATAGTACACAAAATATCAGAGGAAATAGGTTTAGTTTCGGTTACAAGTTCTTCAAATCCTATACCTCTTTTACCATTGCTACTAACCATATAAGCATATTTGCTTCTTTCCATACCTTTAGCAAGAAAGTATTGAAATACTTGTTCATGCATATTAGAATTAATGTAGTATTTTCACTTGATGTTGAACAATGATTACTTTTTAGAGTTAGATTTTTGCCTTAAGTTCAACAATATTAGTTTTAAGAGCTACATTTTCTGTTTTACATTCTGCACTTTGATTCTTTAAAGCACTGACTTCTTTGGTTAGAATTTTATTTTCTTTCCTAAGTGTTTTCAGTTTTAAAGACAATTTGTTATTAATATTTAAAAAATCATTTATTGCAGTAATTAAATCAGATCGGGTGAATTCGAAAAATACCTTTTTTTCTTCATCTGCTGATTTACTTCCACAGTCAGAATCTGTGTTGGATCCAGAGGCAGAGTTAGTGTCAGCCATCATAGCCAAATCAGCTTCTTCATCATTAGAGGATTCATCAGAATCATCCCATGTAGCTATCAGATTCTTCTTCTTGGGTCTGGAATCTTTTTTATGTTGTTTCCATTTTTCCATGTTTGTACATTCTGACTTGATATGTCCAGGTTCATTGCATCCATAGCAGATGATATTTTTCTTGTCATATTCATCCTTTCCTCTGTTAGAATGCTTGGAATACCTTTGGGGAAATTTCTTCTTTCTGTTGTTCCACATCTTTAGAGCCTTTCTAGTTATGAAAACAATCTCTTCTTCCTCTGGGTTCAGATTCTGATCATCTGAATCACTATCTTCTGATTCTGATGTTGCATTTAGAACCTTCTTCTGCTTGGATTTCAAGGCTAGGGTTTTGTTCTTCTTCTTGGGATTATCTTCTTCAAGTTCGATTTCATGTGATCTGAGGGAGCTGATTAATTCTTCCAGCTTTAGAGTATTCAGATCCTTTGCTCCCTGAATGACAGTGATCTTTGGTCTCCACTTGGTTGGCAGGCTCCTAAGGATTATCTTCACATGATCAACAGTAGTATAACTCTTCTCAAGTACCTTTAATCCTAAGACCAGTCTCTGGAATCTGGAAAACGTTGTTTGAATGTCTTCATCTTCTTTCATCATGAACAACTCATACTTTTTGACTAGGAGGTTGGCCTTTGCTTCTTGAACTTGCTTGCTTCCTTCATAAGTTAGAGTCAAACTATCATAAATACTCTTTATTGTCTCTTTGTTGGTGCACTTGTCAAATTCCTTGAAGGTGATTGCATTTATCATGAATGTTTTGGATTTATGATGCATATTGTACATCTTCTTCTGATCAACATTCATATCCTTTCTTGGAATTTCAATACCATCAGTATCCTCTGGAGCAATATAACCATCTTCCACCAAGTCCCAAAGTTCAAAATCGTGTGAAATATAGAAACTTCTCAGCCTATCTTTCCAATACTCAAAACGTTCTCCATCAAACAGAGGTGGTCTGTTGATGTTTCTTCCAGCAGCTTCTTCACTGAATCCAGACATATTGAATCCTTTGATCTTTTCTCAAACACTGTAAAACCGAGCTCTGATGCCAATTGAAGGTGCAAACAAGAGAAGGGGGTTGAATTGTGTTTGACAAAGTTGAATACTTTTTCTGATTTGATGAAAGTTGATATAAATTTCTTGGAGAAGAAGCAATTAGATTCAGCAGCAACGGATAATAAAAGCATAAGTATTTGGACACATAGATTTATCCTAGTTCACCATTAACTTGGCTACATCCAGTCCCCTCATTTAGAAGACTTTAATCCACTAATTTAAACACTTTGAATTACATAGCACCTGACCCTCCAAACCAGTCTTCCCAAACAGCCTGACAGCCTCAGACTTTTGTGGAACAACAACACCTTGACCCTACAAGCCAAGTCTTCTTCTAGTAATCTGACAACGCCATATTGAAGAAGGAACTTACACCACCTTGACCCTACAAGCCAAGTCTTCTTCTAACAATCTGACAACCCATAATTGAAGAACGAACTACACCACTATCGGGTTGGATTTTAAGCTTGAGTTCTTCTACTCTCTTCAGTTTTTCGATTATTTCTTCTTCAATCGGGAGTATATATTTATAGTTGAGATTTGGGCTTTCTACTTGGTCCAAGTTTAATTTCGAATTGTATTTTGTTCAGATTTCTTTTGAAAATTCTTCATCTTGATTTTGTTCCTTTTTAAATTTGAACCAAATCGTCTTCAGATTTAAATTAAATCTTCTTCAAATTTTGATCAGATCTTCTTCAAATTTTGATCAGATCTTCTTCAAATTTCAATGAGGTCTTCTTCGAATTTGAATCAAATCTTCTACGAATCTTGACCATGTCTTCTTTCATACTCTGATGTTTGCTTCGGATGGTATCCTCTGATGATGTCATTTGATTCCTACCTCTAAAGGTATCCTCTGATTTTTCCCTCTGATGATATCCTCTGATTTTTGCCTCTGGTGATATCCTCTGGTGGGATCCTCTAGTGATATCCTCTGGTGATATCCTCTGGTGACATCCTCTGGTGGTATACTTCTTCGAAGTCAAATATATGATTCTCATAAAATACTTTTGTTAACATCAAAACTTTAAGCGTAAAACCAACTTGGTTCCAACAGCAACTTGTTCAACATATACATTATCTATAAGGTTTTGAACAAAATTAACTCCACCATATATTGTACTGTAATGAGACATGAACTCTTGAAGCTCTACTATACACTGTTGACGAATGAATGCCCAGGAGTTCTCACCCATTCCAAGTAAAGCTGCAACTGCACGATATCCATAATTACCATCTGAACCGCTTCAATAATGTCATCTATAAATTTATGAATTTCAACCGACAACCATTCATTGAAGACAAGAACTCTTGGTTGTTGAACTTTAGAGAATGATGGTCGAGGTGTCAGTTTTTTTAATGATGAACGAGGTTGTTGCACTTTAATAGATGACACAGTGCTACATGCATTTGTGCCACTGCATCGAACACTTGCATCCACATACTCCCACTAAGAAAGATCACACTAGGTTGATTTTTCTTTTTTTAATACCTTACTTTTGCCTTTTTTTGGTGCACCCTTAGTTCTAACCTTGTTAACAGGTGGACACATCGACGTAGTGGATGGATACACGATCTCTCGTAATTTACTTTTAAGTGAAATTTTGCCAGGTACATTAAGTTCTTCACACTTTTTCACTATCACGTTTATTTCATGTTTCACAGATAACTCTAAAGTTTTATTGGATCCATTATCATGAAAAGTTAATTTACTCCACCAAATATGGATACCTTCTAATAGAATGGAACGTGGGACCATACTATACTTGACTATTTCACATGCACAATGTAGACCATGTGTCGTCCTTATCGTGCACCGACATTCAGACTTATCAATACCCACATATTTCACCCGATCATACTCTGTGGCAATGTGATCAATTGCATTTTTGGACACAATACAATGCAAATATGCGTACAATTTGTTACTACGTCGGTTCACCTTTTGAATGATGCTTCTTTCAAAGGATGCTATTATCTCGCTGTGTTGTAATATAATCATGCTATTGATGCTTTCCCAAACACTGCATATATCACCAACACTATCTTGTAATATCTGTTTCAAACTCTAGTGCGCCGACTCAACCATTTGTGTTGTGGTATTCCCAAAATGCATAACTTTATTTGTCCACACCGCAACAAATCTTTCCTTGTGAGGATTTAACCATTGTTCATGTACATAATCAGATAAAATATAACAGCTACTACAAATTCCTTCAAACATAGCCAACTTCGTGTAGTATTGAGACTCATCATGACTGTATACAAGACCTTCCCATGCTTCCATCACTTGCACCTGCTTCTTTTTTGGAAACACGGTCATCTTACACTTCGCTTTCACATTTTTTCATACATGAAACAAACATAATAAATTGACCGCCTTTGGAAAAACATATTCAACTGTGTTCATCAAAGCAATGTCTATATTAGTTACGATGACTTCAACTTCTCCACTTGTAATTTGTTCTTTCACCATTTGTAGTGCCCACGCAAAATTATCAACACGCTCATGTTGTAGGTATGCAAATCCCACGCAAAATGTCATTTCAGTAGATGTAACACCAATAATCTCAAGTAATGGCATTTGATACATACATGTCTTATATGTGTTATTAATAACCAATACTATGTGAAAATTATTCACAAGAGTGATAGCGTCTGGATGAGCCTAAAAAATGTCCCTCAACACATCTGAACCATCTACCTTCCTATATCGATAGATGTATTTGTTGCGTTCCATCAATGTCAAAAGATGTTTCATTTATGTTCTATTACCTCTAAGTGATGATCGATATGCTTGACATGCATTGTAAACTTGTTTTATTGTCGTCAAACTTTCAACATTATGATCCTTTAGCGTCATCAATATGTTTATTGGTTTTACCATGTTCTTCGTCATATTACCGAGTAAATTTTTCTCTTCACGAGACAATCATCCTAAGAAAGCATGACTAGTTAGTTTTTTGGCCAATTCGTGGTTATGGATACACATATTACATGCAAATACTATCCATCACCAACACTTGATGGTGTTCCTCTCAATCTAAATGGGCATTACATTTTCTAGTACAAGTACTCCTCATCGGTTTAGGATTTTTCCAAGGTCTGTATTTATCGCTTCTTTCACAACCAAGAATTAATTTTGTCTTTGTTCTTGTTCGTGTTGTCGCAGTTTCAGATCTAAAAATGACAACGACAACTCCATTTTCCCTTCCAACATTTCTAACCCATTTTAATTAATCTTCTCTCGTGTCAAACATCATGTCGGTGCTAAACACATCAGTCAAATCAATCATAACCGGTTCAACTCTTTCATTCATGGTGTCTTCAATTACGGGTTTCACACCATCATTCATTGCATCAAAATCATCATACATTTAATCAAAATCATGTTCCAAACCATCTTGAATTTCCTCTAAATGTTCAAAACCCTCATACATTTTGTCACTATGGTATCCCCATTGATCCACTTACTTGTATCCAAAAAATAACATATAAAATTTTCAGTAATATGTAGTAACTCTACTTGATTTGAGTTCAGGTAAACTCCCGTGAACTCAGTTCACGTAGTCACAAAACTCCCATTTACGTGAACTCAGTTCACATAATCACTAAAATGTCTGTTACGTGAACTCAGTTCACGTACGTTCAAGTGAACTCAGTTCACATACTTTCACGTGAACTCAGTTCCTGTACTCGTTAAAATAGTAACATAAATGTATTGTACATGAACTCAGTTCACGTACGTTTACGTGAATTGAGTTCACGTACCTTGGTTTAAAATGAGTTCACGTAAACATACTGTGAACATGTAAACTCCATTGTTTACGCAATCTCAGTTCACGTACTTTCTTCAAATTCTTAATATTTGATAGTACGTAAACTCATTTCACATACGATCACAACATACGTGAACTCAGTTCACGTAACATTTCTAGATTTCAAAAAATAATTTAACACAAATACAAAACAACAACCTTACCTTCTTTGGACACTTTAACAATAATAAGAATATGAGATTAATGAGTTGTAAACTATGAGTGAATGTTGTCAGTTTTAAATGATAACAAGTTATGGTGGGTGAGTTATGGATGATTTTTAGGTTATGTGAGTTTTGAGTTCAAAATAGTGAAGAAGGGGAAGAAAATGTTTCAAATTTTTCTTAAAAAACAGAAATGTATATTCGGAATTTTGGTTTTAAAAAAATTTTGGTGAGTGCGGGCAGCAACATGGGGGTGTAGGTAGCAAAAATGTTCATCTTTTTTCTATCACAAATAGTTTACTTAAAAAGATCATCAATATAAAATAAACATACGTTTTAAAATATTGAAAATACAAAATATTTAAAACTAACATACGCAATAGTTTGAGTTTTCAGCTAGGATATTCAACAAACACCTTGCGTACGCATTTATCCTCAACAAAGTTCAAACACAAAACAAAACACCAATAAACATCAATATCAATACAAACTTCAAATCGAATTAGTCTTCAATTATCCTCTCATCTTGAATAGAAGTGTCAATAAGCTTATCGGTATCAGTTTGTTGCTGCCGTTGTTGTTGTTCTTCAGCGTCCATGACATTTTGAAAGTCCCTTAATCTCGTCCTCATAACATTCCCAATAAGAACTGCAACAAGAAATAAATAAAAAAAGAATGTAAGTAGTTAGTGAGAGGAGAAAGAGATTTTTTATTGAGAGAATTGATGGAAGATGGAATGGAAAGAGAAGCTACTAGCGGCGGTTCCGAAGGTCCAAATCCAGAGGATCTTCAAACCAGGGCTTTTTTCTCTCGGAGGCATGATGAATCAAGCTCAACTATGATACGATATATGCACAATGTAAGAGTTAAGTTTACACATTCAGAGAAAACTCCCTTGTTTTCGATTGCGGTGGTTACCTCTGGTTTTTGTGAGAGCTGAAATCAAATTTCTCAAACTAAACGTATGTCATATAGGTTAATACTATATAATAATATGTCTATAAATTATTAATCATATAATGATAAATGATGATTTTGCACTAAGCTACTTCCCATAAATTAACACACTCACAAATCTTTAGACAAAAAATAAGTTAAAAATTCACATTAGAAGTTTATATTTTTATTATTTTTATATTGAATTTAAAAAAAAATTCATATTTATTTCATTTTAAGTCAAAATAAATAATTTTTTTAATAATTCTTTAAACATTTTTATAAAGAATTATTCAAAATTTTAAAATTAAATAATAATTAAATATATTTTGTTTTATCAAGAATTAAAACTGGTCGCCTAATAATTTTAGAGATTAAAAGTTTTATTTTTAATGCAGAGACTAAAATTAAAATTTTATAAAAATTAAAAACATACTTAATCCAAAATTAAAATATAACTAATATTATAAAATTATATGACGGACATGTTTATTAAAAGAATACATTATTAAGATTAAGTTATTTTACACAACAATTAGTTAAAGTCAAGTCATCAAACAATTGCATATCCACTTTTTAATAGATATATATTCTAAAACTTAATTGATTTGATCCAATTCATACATTTGATAACAATGATAGTTAACGACTCATCTACACATGACAAATATTATTCACAATTGTGGGTACCAACTTGAATTTGCTCTTACTTTAACAAGAAATACCCTCTTGAAATTTGACTTTTTCCTGAAATTCAAAATCAGGATGGAAATAGGGTGTTAATCCCTCCTTCGCACATAAACCCACTTCGTTAGTGATATATTTATTAGTTTTTGTATACATCTATTCGTTCATTTTATTAAAAATTTTGTTACATTACTAATTTTAATCTATCCTTAATGAAAAATTTAATATAACTTGATTTAGTTATCATCTAATAATTACTCCAACTATCTTTAAATATCAACAAAAAAGTATCATACTTTTTGTCTCAAATATAAGCATACGTAACTTATTTTCACTCTATTTAATCTAAAATACTGTTCAATTAATATAAATTTTATTTTGTGATGACTCTTTTTGTTTCAAATGGTTTTTGATAATGCATTAATCTTTCTTAAAGCATCAAGAAGATTAAATGCATTTACTAAATTTTTTAATGAGCACAAAATTAGTTCTTTTTTATATTTGAACATATTGAAAATATTATTTTAATATATAAATTATAATAAATATAATTTTTGTATATTTTCATTTTATTTTATATATATTGGTTGAGGCAAGGTCGATGAAATCTTACCCCATCATGTCGGGATAGATACTTAATTTTCAAAGCTGAAGGATGCATATATTTCTCGAAGAATCGGGGCATAGTGAGTAGGGGTGGAAAAATAGTTTGAGTCCAATGGACCAACTTATTTAACCTATGATATTGGATAGGTCGAGTTGAGATTTTGGACTATACCATTCAAGTTGGTCAAGCTTGCTTAATCTATTAAAAAATAGGATATTGACATAGTGCATCATGACAAATTGGCCCATCAAGTCAATTTAGAATTTTCATTTTCTATATAAAAGAGAAAATTATAAAGAAAACTTAAGGAACAAAAAGAAGGAAAGACATCCCTTCAATCATCATCAAAGAGAAGTAATAAACTAAGAGAGCAAAGTAGGTGATAAGCTAGAATTTATCTATTTATATAGTTTTGTTTAATAGGTTAATATGAAATTTTTAATCCAGTTTTAGTTTTATTTCACTACCCTTTTGTTTTGTTTTGGTTGCAAGGACAAGTGAAGGAATAAGTGAAGATTCTTGCTGCAAAGAACCTTGAAGACAAGTGGTGCAGTCATAGTCCATTCTTATCAAAAACATGAAAGAAAAGCAAGTTACAACAAGAATTATAGCCTGATCGTAATTGCGATTACGATCGTAACGGTTGGACGAGAAAAAGATTAGAATTTGTCATACCAAGGAAACACATAACTGTTTGGCCGTAATGACCATTATTGTTTGCACGTAATGGTCATTACGATTGTAATATGCTGAACTTCTGCTGCTGAACCGTTTTTCTTCTGTGAAATTATGATGCTTTCTTGTAATTAAAGTCCCATGAAGCCAACTAGGGCTATAAAAAGGGACGAAAATACTTAGTTTGACAGAGATTTCTACTCACAATCTCTTGTTACTCTTGTTTTTGTTCTTGTAATTTTTGTAGCAAATTTATAATTTCAATAATATTCAGTTTTCTAATTTTAGTCTATTATTTTATATTTCTTATGTATTTATATTTTAGCTTTGAATCTACTATGATCATGAGTGAGTAAGTTTCTCTTGTCTTGGGATTGTAGGATTTTCAATCATGGATCTCTAACAATTTCTATTTCTTTCTTTTTGACATGAATATCGATCTTTTAATCTAATCTTAGTAAAAATCATGTTTGTATTTGGATATCAAATAATATATTAAAATGTGAATTTGATATTTGATCCACAAGATTAGACAAGATAATCAAATCATGAAAATATATTATGGTTTTCTTGAAATCATAAAAGATATTAGTTATAATTATTTTTTCTGATTTTTTAGAGTTTAACACCCATAACTTATATAATATTAATTTTATTGTATCTATCATTGTGAAAAACTCTCATCTCAATACTTTATTTATATTACGTATTTTAATCAAAAATCATTCTATCAACAATTGTCGTTTTAACTAATTATCACATTTAATACTGCTACCTAATTTTTAAATTCTTGTTATTTGATCAATAAAATCGTATATTTAAAAATAGATGTAATATCAATATTTAGCAAATCATAAAAAAAAAAAAGTTTTCAATTACTATTTTCATTGACTTGCATATTTTTTCTATAGCCCAATAGTCTATTTTTTCACTGCAACTAACAAACTTTATATCTTATGGTTTATTTGTAAAAAACAGGTAGTGACTTTGGATGGTTAACCTATAACTAGGGGTGGGCAAAATTCAGCTCTGAACTAGAACTGCTTGAAAATTGAATTGAACCATTTTTCAGTTTGTAAAAACCGAACCGAATTGGTTTTATAATCAGTGAACCAGTTCACTGCTCTAAACCGAACTGAGTCATGCAAATAATCAAGTGAATCACTGATCCTTTATCCAATTTTTCAAAGCCAAACACAAGCGTTTATAAAATTATTCAAACCAATTCAAACCTTCCCATGGAACCAATTTCACAAGATATAACATATTTTAAAAGGCTAACATATACAATCAAAGAAAAATTCCAGATAGAAAACTTGGAAGTGTATGCCAGAGTAGTAGAACCACAATATAACACCCCGATTTTTAACAGCGCGGATGTATTATTTTTTTTTAAATAAAAGAAATAAAATAAAACCACTCAATAAAGTAATACGTCGTAATACAAAACGACAAAATAATTAAATAATTACATCATCAATATAACCAGTTAAAATAGTTTTAGGAATTAATATTCAAAATATACAAATGGAAAATACACCGGGGCTATAAGACCTAACAGACATCGCTAATACCCCTGGGGTATTCTCGGCACACACCTGCACAGAAGTGCTGCTCCTAGAATGCTATCTCCCCCCATGGTCACATCAAAAAAATGGATCATGGACCCACTGACAAAAGTCACTGACCAAGTACGTCATAGGTACAGTCATCCCAAAACAAAATAAGTACAACCACCAAAAACACTAGGGCCCTATACAACAAAAACTAATCTGATCACCCACTAACAACTACAGTAACAAAGGTTACCACCACACTCTCCACAAGTCTCGTTCGACGCAGTATCTCGCCTCGATGTGACATCCTCCTCCTCATTAGCCATAGAAGGATCAGTCTCCTCTGAAGTCAGATCCACCCACAATATAGGTCGCTTCGGCGGCGCTGGAATCTCAAAACTGGGTTGTCAACACCCACTGGCATCGGCCCCTTACCCTTCTCACTCGTTCCTGGTTCAGGCACTACATCCTCTGCTACTACAGTAGGAGTCACCACACCTATGGTGGCCTCCGTCTCACCTCCAACTGTAGGACCCTCTGCGTCCGTAAATACCCCATTCGCCTCGAGTACCAATCCTGAAGGTACACGAAAGTCGATCCGCCCGTGAGTGTGCTCCACATACGACACTGCCCCAACAATCCTACTGGTCCTCACCACCCTCCCCGTATAAGTAGCCTTGCTTGAGATGGGGTCGTATACCCAAGCAGTTGACATATGACGATTAGGGAAGTCTAACGATGTTTCCGTCGTCAGGGTAACCGTCGGTGGTAGAACTCGTGTATCATCTGAGGGCAAAGCCCAATTTTCCACAATAATGTAAAGGGTCACCAACCGAAAATAACAGTTAACAATTATGTCAAAGACAACAATACATACATAGCAGTTCCAGCAAGATAACAACATTGACAAGATAAGTATACCCACTTATTGAAAATGTATAACATCTAAGTTTTCAATGAAACAAAAGATTTAGAATACAAATCATGTTGCAAGCCCAAGTACAATCATCACAACTTATTAGGAACTTAGAATTTAAGGTACTTGCACATATCGTTTCTACACATCAACTCATATCAATCATGACTCGCATGTCAACCACCCTAATGCAATGCGTATATCCCAATGCACATGATCCCGGAATTCTCAAAGCAAAACCCTCCGCGAGGGGCGTAAACCATAATTGTACCGCCTATCACAGGCCTTAGTACTAATTATCGAGGTGCAGTCGCATCACAGACTAGCACGATTTACTTAAGGTGTAGCCTATCACAGGCACTACACATAAGTTAAATCCCCGCAAGGATAAAATGGACCATCTAATCACGTGGAACCACCCCGTAGCCGATCACGGTCACTACTTAACTTTACGGCCCATCACGGTCACCGTTGACACTGTGGCCCATCACGGTCACCACTTAACCCTCCTCGAGGGGCAAAAATCATAATTATACCGTCTATCACATGCCTTAGTACTAATTACCGAGGTGCAGTGGCACCATAGACTAGCACGATTTACTTAAAGTGTAGCTTATCACAAGCACTACAGATAAGTTAAATCCTCGTACGGATAAGATGGACCACCAATCACATGGAACCACCTCGTAGCCCATCACGGTCACTACTTAACTTTACGGCCCATCATAATCACTACTTAACTCTGTGACCCATCGCGGTCACCGCTTAACTATGAAATGCATGAGCGTACTCTGACTCTTTTCACTGTAATCAGTACGTAAATGCAACTATGAAACCCAAATACTTCATAACCGTTAAAGAACAATAGTATGAGAACCTCATATAATTTATCATATGCATTAAAAATGTTTCCCAAGTAATTAAGTACACAAACAAATATTTAAAAATAGAATTTTTGACAAAAATCTAGATTGTATTCGAATATAGCTTCTTGTAGCCGAACATAGATGCTAAGTCAGAAGCAAAATTTGCACTGTATTCGAATACGAGGAGTCGTGGCCGAATACAGATGCTAAGTCAGTACCAAAATTTCCAATTCTGTATTCGAATAAGAAGAGTCGTAGCCGAATACAGATGACAAGTCAATAGCAAAATTTCCAGTTTTGTATTCGAATACGAAGAGTCGTAGCCGAATACAGATGACAAGTCAGTAGCAAAAATCACGTATTTGTATTCGAATACAAGGTGTCATATTCTATTCGAATACGAGGTGACATATTCGAATACGCTAGTGCGGTATTCAAATACATCTTCGAAAATAGTATAATTTTTCAAGTAAATTTCAACTTCAGTTCAAACTCTTTTATTTGAAAATAACTACAAACATGACAACAATCAATCTCTCAACACAACAACACAACAACAAGATCTTTAACACAACAACATCATCAACAACACATCAATGACATCTTTATCAATAACAACTCATCAATAACGTTTTCAACAAAGATAACACATTAATCATCAATCAAACACACATATAGAGTTCCTACATGCAAACTAAATAGTTGGAAGGAGCCCCTTACCTTCGTTAACGCTTTCTCAACTGTTTTCGTTAGCGCGATCAAATACGGCGAAACTCTCGCTCGCGTCGACGCTATCAAAGTTAGCTCACTAGCACCGTAGTGTGGAGAGGAGTAACTTTCCCTATTGACACTCTTCGAATGGAAGCTTAGATCTCAAAGTAAATGAAGGTTTGTGTTTTGTTTTTCTTGCTACCAACACATATGTTTTGAAATAGAAAAAGGAAGAAGAAGCAGAAGTACTCGCGGGCAGGTAGAAGGAAATGTTTCCTTTCTGTTTTCTTACTTCTCATATATATATACAGATTACTTCCTTGCTAAGTATATATATATACCCTCACACACCTTACTTCACTCACATCTCAAATTATTTTGATAAATATCTACTCTTGTCGCAACTCTGTTGACAGATAAACTGTCCGATATTAAATTTCTAGTAATATAATTAAATTATTCTTCGACAATTAATTCTAGTCGGGTCACAAAATATATATATATATATATATATACAAATATTAATCATATTACAAACATCTCACAAAATATTTTTGATACTTAATCCATAAAATAATTTAAAATTAAGGGTCTTACACACAACATATCGAAAGTTGAACAAAATACGGTAAAAGTAGTTTTGCCATCCAAAGTAGTGTAAGACGTTTCAAACAAAATACCATCAATTTTACTAACTTCCACCTAAACTCATATAGAAAAAAAATAGAAACATATGTCTTCAATCATCAAGACTAATGACGCTAGAAGATGTTGTTGCATAGATCGTTGGAGAAATGATCTCTGCAAAAAAGAGTATTTCGTTATTTTTCAAAAAACTTAAAATACAATACAATGTTTGTAGAACTAAAAATATTGTAACAAAATTACCTCTCTCAAAGGTTTCAAGTTCTTCAAGGTCATCATCAAATAGATATGAGAAAAGAGATCCTTTCAGCCAATCTTGAGTGCAAACAAGCACTTCCACTATCGTAGGTGTAAGATTACTATGATGAGGATCCAACACCTTTCCTCCAGTGCTGAAAGCAGACTCTGATGCTACAGTAGACACAGGGATGGCCAACACCTCATGAGCAACACTTGAAAGGATGGGGAATCTACTTGAGTTGACTTTCCACCAATTTAGAATGTCAAACTCGACAAAATAAGGTTCACACTCTTCAGCAAAGTATTTATCAAGTTCAGACTTATGATCAATTCTTTGCCCTGTTGATTTTTTGTAGAAGCCCATTCCATGTATATCATCATCATCTTCCTCTGGATGTGATTCTCCCATACTTTGAGAACCTTCCTCCCTACCTTCATATTCTCGATAAATTGATTTTAAGGAAGATGACATTTTCGTCTTCAATGTTTCACTATCTACTTCAAAAAAATAATCAAGAAAGTAGTTTACATAACCCAATTTGCAAGTTGGGTCCAGTACAACGGAAATCAATAACAACACGTTTATTCCATCAACGTTGCCCCAATACTTGTCAAATTTATTCTTCATACTAATCCCCATTAATTTTACGCTTGCATCATTGTGCTCGCTTATTAATCGGATCTTCCTTCCAATAGCAAATACCTCCTTCATATATATGTTACTAGTAACTTATGAAGAGCCAGAAATATGCATAGTAGTGTCATAGAAAATCCTCAAAAAGGGAACCACCGTATTAGAAAAGTCCCAATCCTTGGATAGAGGTACTCCAGGGCCTTTATTCTTAGATAGTTCTTTGACATACTTAGCATCGACAATTTCTAACAAATCAAAGGCTTTTTTATACTTCACAGCTGATTCTAATATCAAATATGTAGAATTCCATCTGGTTTCCACATCTAGACATATGAGACCTTTATAAGAAATTTTCTCCCTTTCAACGCATCCCTTAAACCTTGCTAATCTTAAAGGAGGCGATCTCACATACTTGACTGCTTTCAGGATTCTTGTGATAGAAATGTCCTCATCTTTCAAACCTTCCTTTACAATCAAACTCATGATATGTGCACAACACCACATATGGATATATTCTCCATTCAAGAGCAAACAATTCCTTGCATTCATCCACTTCTTCATAAATTTAATTCCCATGTCGTTAGACGATGCATTATCTACCGTTATGCTAACGACTCGATTCAACTCCCAAGCATTTAAACATGTCTCAACTTCCTTAGCCATGAACTCTCATGTATGGCTTGTGATTTGACAAAAATTCAAGATTCTCTTATGCAAATTCCATTTTTTATCAATGAAATGTGCAGTTAGACTCATGTAGCTTAGATTTTGGATAAAAGTCAATGTGTCTGTTGTAAGACAAACCCTCCCACAATGCTTTGAGATGAATATTTTATGTTTTTCTCTCTATGCATCATAAAGTGACCAAATAGCACGCCTTAATGTAGAGTGGGATGGAATATCAAATAGTGGCTGTAAGGCATTCACAAAGTTTCGAAAAAACAAATTCTCCACAAATCGAAAAGGAAGCTCTGCGCCCATAAACATCTTCACAAGCTCCAATCGACATGCCTCTTGGTCAAACTTTGAATGAGGTGAAGAGACAACACCTAATTCCTCTTCTGAAGGCTTTGTTGAGGAAAATGATTTTTGCCTTTTGCTTTCTTGATTTTCAGGATGCTCTTTACATTTTTCAAATGCATAGTCATAGAACTTATCCCATCCTTGAATTTAATCAGGTTTCCACAATAATGGCATTTAGCCCTTTGACCTGAATTAGGCACTTCACTAAAGTGATTTCATGCTTGCGATTGATTTTTACGCTTAGATGATGGAAGAGGAGCTGATACAGCTTCACCGGGAGGGTTGACCGAAGTGGCAGCAATATGTTCTTCGTTCTCCATTGATGGAGATTCCATGTAATCACTTATTGACGACATCTGTTTAAATAAATATAATTAGAAAGTCTATTTCTAATCATTTATTGAAACAAAAACAATAACATAAACTAAACTAAACTAAACTAAACTAAACTAAACAACCTTCAACAATAAAATGAGAACCAAATGGAAACCAACACAGAAGAGACTTTACCAAATTAATGTTATAATCTTAGATTTACCATCACAAAAGTATCAAAGTGACTAACATGTGAAACAAAATAATCAATAATACTTTTCTGTATGTTAAGGAAGGACCAAGCCTCAACAGAAATACAACACAAGGCCCTACAGAAGAACAGGCTATTTTGAAAAAACAAAGAAACAGAGGCCTCGTAAGCTCAAAGGGCCATGAATGAGCAAAATTTGTCAAACCATTCTTCATGTAGGGGTGCAAAGGCATCAAAGGGTCTAGTTGATACAGGCCTTGATCTTAGCATTTCATTAAGGCCAACAAAAAAAAGTGTCATCCATTTGTATCAATTAGACCCTCTGATTCAACCATTCAAAGACAAAACTGCTCAAGTAACAAGAATTGTGGAACTGTGCTAAGCACCATCAACTTCATGCCATAATATTCAGTTGCTGATAGATGAAATAGCATATAATCCATTCAAATAAGAAAGTCATAATTCACATGTCTATAGAAAGTTTTTTTTATAAGCCATGTCTAAATCAGATAGATAAAGTATTGTTGTATGTTTCATGAGACACTGATTATAGTGTTAATTTAACCAATGATGGTTGCATTTTAAGTGGTCCATAGTAGACTATGTTTACTCTCATTGGATCAAAAAGTCATAAGGTCATAATAGCCCCAAATAATTCAAACATCAACCAGATCAGTTCTCTCATAAGGTTAGAGCAAACAACGCAAAACTAATTTAATCAGATCAGCCCATGTAACAAATTTAGGAGGTTTGGATAATATGCATAATGTCCTAAGTCCAAACCTCATTTGGTTCCTTGTAAATATAAAGAGAACCCTCAAACAGATCAATATTAAGGATATGTTTTCGAAATAAAAAATCAGCAAGCATGAATACCTTCAGCAAGGTATTCCTACAAAAGCAAAAAAAAAAAAACGGTGAAATAGAGAATAAAATACAACAAAACAATTAAAAGCAGAGTACCAAAATGGTGAAACAGCAAAAACGAAGGTGGATGAATACCTAAGAGGAAACGGGGGAATACGAAGGGCGACAGAGGTGAAATAACGAAAAAGGAGGTGGACGAATACCTAAGAGAAAACGGCGGAAGACAGAGGGTGACGAAGGGTGCAAACACACGAAGAGAAAAGAACAAGTTGCGCGAATAGAGAGTTGCGCGAAGAGAGAGTTACGGAACGACGACTTTTCTATTTATGGCTGTGGCGACGGTATGGCCTTGAAATAATTGATTTTAATTTTAGGGTTAGAGAAGATATGAAAATTGATTCTGATTTTTGGTTTTTTGGGATTTTGAGGTTTTGTTAGATTTAAAATTAAAAACTAATTTCTAGTTACAGTACACTTGTAATTTTTAAAATCAGTTCAATTAAAAAAACTGATTTTAAATTAAAGTTTGATTTTCAATTTTTTTGAACTGGTTTAGTTTTAAAACAATTTGGTTCAGTTCGATTCGTTTAACCAATTTAGTTTTTGATTTTTTTTCCCACCCCTACCTATTTCGATCCAAAGTAGTCCAACGTTCAAGCATTAACAGTACATAGTGATCTGGTACTTCGTGGTGAGTTGACTGCTGAGCTATGGTGTACTGATGGTGAAGCTTTGGTCTGGCGATTCAAGGTGGACCTGTGGTGGAGCTATGAAAATCCACGATGGTCTAGCTGTGCATATAAAAAGACAAACATTTTTAATATATTTTTTGAGTTGAATTGCTATATATTGTGTGGATATAAAATTTTATATATATCACAATTATTTATAATTTTAGAGATAATTTTAATAAAAGTTAAATGTTTTATTAATTTAACGGTTGTGATTGACTAACGATATAAAGACATTTTACTGTGTATATAAATTAAATAATATTTTATTATCAATTTTTTTAATTATATTTTAAATATTAAAAAATATATAATTTTAAACATTTTTTTATATTATTTCAGTTTCATTTCATAAATAATATTATCTTATTTAAAATTATCTAATTTCAATATACATGTAATATGTTAAAAATATTTTCACGATAAATCTAAAAAGGAATTATGTTATTATAAATAAATTTATAAAATTAATAAAAAAAAATTGTCCGACTGAAATTGTTAGTTAATTATTGATAGGATTTTATGTCTTTTTTTTTTGTTAAATTCCTTTGATAAACTTCCAATTATATTTTGAGAAAAAAGAAGTACATGGTAACAAAATATGATTAAATCGTAAAATGATTGATTATAATTAAGTGATGATATAAAATTATTTTATAGTGAATATCCATTGAATTCTTATATTTTCCTAAAATAAAAAAATCTAACTATTGTCAATTTACCATACCATACAAAAAATTCCCATATCAAAATATAGCACCCAAAATCATAGTACAGTTTTACATTAAGATGTTTCCTTAAAAGTTAGAACACTATTTCTACACAATAAAATTAAAGAATTAATTAAAATATCACATACCGAGTTGCAACTACAATCACTACCGAGAAAACCTCAACACAATTTTCTTTCATCTATAAATTAAAAAACAAGAAAATTAATAACCAAAATAAAATATCTATTTACATTTTACACAAACTTGTAAATTAAATTAAATATTATCATTTTAACAACAAAGGAACTTTACTACAACCTAGGTTTTGTTCAACCCTTCTAGAATCTTCTTCATCAAATTCTTCTTGTTCTTCGTCATCACCACATTCATACATCGATCGAACGAGAAAAAGTTGATCCTCCAAGTATCTATGCAACAATCCCTTCTCCTCTTCATTTTGGTCTTCCAACTGGCAACACCCCTCCTCGCACCGCCGGAGCCGATCGCCGGAATCTTCACCGGAGAAACCGTAGAGAAGTTTCCGCCAAAGACGACGTCGGAGGCAGAGTTCGGTGGCGCAGAGGAAAGGGAAGGCGACGAGAAGGAAGACAAGGAGGAGCGGGAAACAGAGGAGGAGGAAGAGGTAACGGATCCGTCGGTTTCGAAGCCAGCAAACGGCGGCGGTGATGACTGAGGTTAATGTGAAAGGCGGCGGAGCGATTGCACCGGCGATGCGGTGGCGTTGAGGATCATGTGGAGTTTGATAGGGTTGGAGGATTGGATGGAAAACGACGTCGTTTTTGGGGTGAGTTAGTTTTTGATGCGGTGGTGGTGGTAGTGGTGGGAATGTGGGTCCCCCACATGGCTGAGTTGTTTTCTTGTGCATAAGAGTCTCTTTGTGTGTTTAGTGTTTTTTTGTGTGGTGTGAGGTGTTGAGCATGTGATATTGACTATGATGCTTTGTTGTTGGTGTGTTGTATTTCATTGTTTTGGAGAGAAAAAATTTGTTTTCTTTTTTGGGTTAAAACTTCATTTTTAGTTTAAACCGTTTTTTTGGTATTCAGATTGGGCTATTTTAAGGTTCATGAATTTCAAGCCCACTTTAGTAGTAGTTATATAGATTTGGTGATTGTTTATCCACTATCTATATTTTTCTTTATTGGATTGTATCATTCATCATATATTTCACTATCAGATCAAAGTTTTCCACTATCGGAATATAGCATCCAATATAACTCCATGTTTTTGGGGTGGATGAGTATCTTCTTATAGATATTTGGACAAAATAAATTAGGGAACTTTTTCTTTGATTTTATGTTTTTTTAAAAGCTTTCAATTTTTGTCTAAATTAATTAAATTAAAGATGTATTTTACATGTCTGAATTGATTATCAAAACATGTATTTTAACACATAGAGAGGCTGGAGAAAAAAACACCTATAAATTAATTGGGTTAGATTATGCTTGTTCATTTTGATGAAGTAATAGATAAGCATTAGTTCATTACTAGAAATAAAAAAACTTAAGATAAGTATTAGTTAATTACTAAAAATAAAAAAACTAAGATAAGCATTAGTTCAACAGAAAAGGTAACAATTATTTGTCAATTTTAGTAGCAAGGTTATTGCAATTGTTTTCTTCAACTTTTTAAGGTATTTTGCATAAATCTGGATTTTTTTTTTAATAAGCCTAAATGTAGTTATCTCCAATGCTCCAATATTTTATTTAGTAATGTTTTTTTTTATAGACGAGATAATAAATTACCAAAAACAAACTCATACAACTATGAAGTTTGAATTCGAAATATGATATTTAATCTAATAATATCGACATTTTGTTCATTGATATGAAATTAAGAATTTTTTTTAGTAACAGTATCTCTTACTAAAGAGAAGTAGCAAAAAAATACGTGAACGGTTGAGTTCTAAATTTGTATTTGTTTAGTTCTAAATCCGTATTTTTTTCATTTAACCTAAATCGAACCGATCCGATCAAAAACGAGTTGGGTTGGGTTGGCGGGTTATACATAAATAGTAACCTGTTTTTATTTTACGGGAGAAACATAAGTAACAATAATAATAATAATTTAGTTGAATGAAAATATATTTAATACTTGAATGTCTCAAAAACTATAAAATTTCAATCACTTCATTCAATTCTTCAAAAAAGCCAACAACCTCTCACAAAAAAAATAAATCCAACAATCTTCAAATACATAAATAAATTCAATAGGCTTCAAATACATAAATAAATTCAACAGGCTTTAAATACATAGGTAAAACCAACAGTAAATTCAACAATATTTAAATACATTATTTTCATCATTACACACAATCCACAAACCATTTTAGTTTACTAAGCTCAGTGGCGGATCTTGAACTAAAACATTAGGGTGACCAAATTTTTAAAATTTTAATAGATAAATAAAAAGTATAATATTGTATTGTATATAAGAATTTTAAGTTGTAAATTTACAAAAATATATTGGTATAATAAATCAAATTTTGGTTGACATTTTTATTAATTAAAAATTAGTTGAAATTTAGGCTGAAAAAATTTATTTTATTTTAAAAGTATAGTTGTTGTTTTTGTAATTTTTTTTTATAAAATTATTCCCTCAAGTTTTTTAATAACAGACATTTAGATTATAATTTGATCTATAAAAATTGATGTATTTGGTTTAGAGTTGTCTTAAAGATTTTGGAGGCTCTATTCTAATCTTAAAAACTAAGCATAATAAAAAAAAGTGCAATTTTAATAATTAAAAATATTGGTAAAATAAATTTTAGTCCATATACACATCCAATCTAATGAGGATCTATACGCACTAATCTCCATGATGCATATCATGATAGCATGTCACCTTCACATATTAGACTCAAACATATATTTCGACAATAATAACCCAACAATCACAATTCAACTCATAAAAACATACACATATTATAGAATCCAAAATTATAAAAACATACACCATAATATCTATATTAATTAGTATATCTATTAACATATGTTATATTAGGTTTAATCAAAATTCATCACAATCCGATTAATATATATCAAATTATACAAACCACAATTATTCTATAGAATTATCTAATTTGGTTTTCACAACCTTGTCACAGTTAATAATTATTCTTTTTTTAAAAAAATTTAATATAAATTTTAGACATAAAGTATAAATATAAAATTTTGGATAACCTAGGTGAATAGTTTGAACAATAGTTAAGGGTTATTTGTTGTGTATCAATTTTTAGTTCAAAAATTATAAATGTCATGGCCACCCCTATGTGCCAAAGAAGCTCCGCTACTTAAGCTACCATAATTTTTTAATAGTAGTGCTTCATTTGTTTATTTTCAGAATACTTACTATTTTAAAATAAAATACTAAAAAAAAGTGTTTAATATATTTAAATGTAAAAAAATTAAACTAAATTTATCATAAGAATAAGTTTTTGCATAAACATCATTTTTGCTCATAAATAGTATTTAACTCAAATGAATAGTATTTAATTCAAAACTTTTGTATTTAAGAAATATAGAAAAATTTAAACTAAATTCATCATAAACATAAGCTTTGAGTTCATACTTTCATTATACAAAACTATAACAAAATATAACATTTAAATAAATAATATTTAACTAAAAAATTATATTGCTTTTTTGAAAGAGACGACTTAAAAATTAGATGCGAATTTTATGAGTAGACATTGTTGGAACCAAGTTGGTTCTTTCAATTAAAGTTTTGATGTTAACAAAAGTATTTTATGTAAATCGTATTTTGACTTAGAAGAATGAAAAATAAGAGGATGTATGACGTCACCAAAGGATACACCAGAGGATGTCATCAGAGGATGACGTCAGCAAAAGATACCTCTAGAAAATACAAATCAAAAGATGTCACCAGAGGATGACGTCACTAGAAGATAAAAATGCCACCAGAAGATTCGGCCCGAAGATACATCCAGAGGATACTAGAGGATGTCACCAGAGGGTACCAGAAGATACCTCCAGAGAATGTCACCAAAGGCAAACATAAGAGGATATCATCGAATGGAAGAAAAAATAACATCATCAGAGGATATTTTTCTTGGCTCAGATCAGAAGGAAGCAAAGTCCAGAAGGAGACTTGGACCAGACCAGAAGGAAGCTTGTCAGTGGGAGACTTAGTCCAGACCAGAAGGTAACATAAGTCAGACTTGGTCCAGACTAGAAGATAGCATGGTCCAGAACATAAGACTTAGTCTAGACTTGGTCCAGATAAGAAGATAAATGGTCCAGATCAGATGATCAATGGTCCAGATAAGAAGATAAATGGTCCAGATCAAAAGATAAATGGTCCATATCAGAAGATCAATGATCCAGATCAGAAGATCAATGGTCCAGATCAGAAGATCAATGGTCCAGATCAGAAGATCACATAATGATACATATCAGATCACATGGTCCAGAGTTGGTCGAGATCATAAGATCATACGGTCCAGAATTTAAATCATGATGCAAATCAGTGAAGACTTGATTAAAATTCGAAGAAGACTTGATTGAATTTTGATAGAAATTTGATCAAAGTATTAAGGGGATTTGATTCAAAAATCACTGAAGACTTAAAGGAAATTGGAATGCAATCTGAAGCTAAAAAGATACGGTTTAAAATTAAGAGAAACAGGATTGGTCAATAGAATTTTCAAATGCAATCTGAAGCTAAAAAGATACGATTTGAAATTAAGTAAAACAGGATTGGCCAACAGAATTTTCAAAGGAAATTTGAGTAATATTCATCTCGAAAATAAGCTTGGACATATCCCAAATTTTAGCTATAAAAGGAGGCTTCAGGCAGCAGCATTAAGCATCGAAAAACACAGAACTCAAGCTTCAAATTCAAAGTTATTTGAGAGTTCAATAGAGAGAAATACTTGAGTGCAAAAGCAATATTTTCTAACTGTCTTCGAGAGCGAAATTCAGTGCAGCAATCAACTTTCCAGAAGCAACAAAAGAGTGTGAAAGTCATTGCAGCAATCAACTTTCCAGAAGCAACTTTGCAGAGTTCCAAACCCTTGTAATCAAACCTGTTAGAGGTGTAGATTCCTTCTTCAATCTGGGGTTGTCAGATTTGTAGGAGAAGACTTGACTTGTAGAGTCAAGGTGCTGTTATCGTTCCTCAAAAGTTTGGGGTTGTCAGACTGTTTGGAAAGATTGACTTGGAGGGTCAAGTGTTGTAATTCAAAGGTTTTGAATTAGTGGATTAAAGCATTCGAAGTGAAGGTGAAGGTGCAATCACAAGAATGAGGTTGAATTGTGTTTGTCAAACTTGATTTCTTTTGCTGTTTTGTTGAATGTTGATGCGAATTATTGGATGAATAAATTATCAGACTTAGCAGCGAATAATAACAACATAAGAACACAACAATTTATCCTGGTTCACCATTAACTTGGCTACATCCAGTCCCTTCACTTCGAAGGCTTTAATCCACTAATTCGAAACAATTTGAATTACAACTCCTAACCCTCCAAGCTAGTCTTCTCAAACAGCCTGACAACCCCAAACTTTTGAGGAACGAGAACAACTCCTTGACTCTACAAGTCAAGTCTTCTCCTACCAATCTGACAACCCCGTATTAAAGAAGGAATCTGCACCACTATCGTGTTAGATTACAAGGGTTGGAACTCTGCAAATTTGCTTCTGGAAAGCTGATTGCTGAACTGATTATTGAACACTTTTGTTGCTTCTAGAAAGCTGATTGTTGCACTTAATTTCTCTCTCGACAACACTTAGAAAGTATTGCTTTTGCACTCAAGTGATTCTCTCTTTTGAACTCTCAGATTGTGTTGAATATGAAGCTTGAGTTCTTGTGTTTTTCGATGCATAAATTAGGGCTTTGTCAAAGCTTAAATTCGAGATAAATCTTGCTTAGATTTCCTTTGAAAATTCTGTTGCCCAATCCTGTTTCACTTAATTTCAAACCGTATCTTTTTAGCTTCAGATTGCATTTGAAAATTCTATTGACCAATCATGTTTCTCTTAATTTTAAACTGTATCTTTTTAGCTTTAGATTGCATTCGAATTTCCTTCAAGTCTTCAGTGATTTTTGAATCAAATCCCTTTAATACTTTGATCAAATTTCTATCAAAATTTAATCAAGTCTTCTTCGAATTTTAATCAAGTCTTCACTGATCTGCATGATGATTTAAATTCTGGACCATATGATCTGTTGATCTGGACCAAGTTTGGACCATGTGATCTGATGTGTACCATTATGTTTTCTAATCAGGACAGTGTGATCTTCTGATCTGGACTATGTGATCTTCTGTTCTGGACCAAGTCTGGACCATGTGATCTAATGTGTATCATTCTGTTTTCTGATCTGGACAATGTAACCTTCTGATCTGGACTATGTGATATTCTGATCTAGACTTGTGATCTTCTAATCTGAATCATGTGATCTGTTCTGGATCATGCTGTCTTCTGGTCTGGACCAAGTCTAGACCAAGTCTTCTGTTCTGGACCAAGTCTGGAACATGACTTCTGTTCTGGACTGAGTTATCTTCTAAACTCTTTTTCCTTCTGGTTTGACCAAGTCTCCTTCTGGACAAGATTACCTTCTGGTCTTACCAACTCTTCTTCTGGACAATGTTTCCTTCTGGTCTGGACCAAGTCTCCTTCTAGACATGCTTCCTTCTAGTCTGGACCAAGTCTCCTTCTGGACCATGTTTCCTTCTGATCTGGGCCATGAATAATATACTCTTATAATGTTATTATTTCTTCCCTGTGATGATATCCTTTGATTGATGATATCCTATGATGTTTGCCTTTGATGACATCCTCTAGTTCTTGCATCTGATGGATCCTCTGATGCTATCTTTTGGAGGTATCCTCTGGTATCTTCTAGAGGTATCCTCTGGTATCTTCTGGAGGTATCCTCTGGTATCATTTACTGGTTGTATCTTTTGGAGTTATCCTCTAGTGACATCATCTTCTCATTTCTGCTTCTGGTGATGTCATCCTCTGATTTTTGCATTCTTCTTCGAAGTCAAATATGTTGTCTTCATAAAATACTTTTGTTAACATCAAAACTTTAATTGTAAGAACCAACTTGGTTCCAACAGAAGGGATTGGATGTAGCCAAGTTAATGGTGAACCAGGATAAATCTTTGTGTTCTTATGTTGTTATTATCCGCTGCTAAGTCTGATTATTTATTCATCAAATAATTTGCATCAACATTCAACAAAACAACAAAAGAATTCAAGTTTGGCAAACACAATTCAACCCCCTTCTCATGTTTGCACCTTCAGACATATACGAGATTATAAGGTCAAAACAAATTAAAAGCTAGTGAAGAGGACTAATCAGTTATGAACATAGGCTGTTGGGCTGCCAAAGAAATTTTTTTAAAAAAAATATTACTTGTTACCGGGTTGGGTCGGTGGGTTCAAATTGTTGAACTCATTACCTGAACCAAATATAAGCGGGTTTCAACGTGTTGGGTCTGTTGGGTCGGGTCAGACCCGAAAGTGACCGAATACAGGTAAAAATTCGATTAAGTTGAATTGGGTGATCGGATTGGTGGGTCGACCCACACCCTATCTACACCCCTAGGTAATTGGATGTTATGTGTGAAGAATGTTTTGTAGAGATTTAGTTTGTTTACGAGAAAATGACTATTTGTTGATAGTTAAACTTTTGGTCGTACTAATCAAATTTAACTTTTGAGTAGTGACAAACACTCTTGATGGGGATTGAGATGAACGATTTTCCATAGCCTCAATTTTTAAGGGAAGCAAAACTTTTTTTTTTATTCAGTAATATTAATTAGAATATATAAATATTAAGATATAAAAAATGTATAAATTGAAGTTATATTCATATAAAAAATTGATAATTATCCACTTAATAGAAGATTTGAGTTGTATAGTATATTATATTTGAGAATATTTTCAATTTTGTCTAGTATTAAGAGTTAGATCATTCTTTGGTAATAGTTTAAATTAAAATATGATGTAAGCATCCTGAAACTTGTGAAAATGTGATAATTCTTCAAATCTTAATGGTAAAATTTTGTTTGAAAAATTAGAAGTCATTAGATATGTTAAAACAATTGAATCAAGATCAAACTATATACTATACTTGAAGATATTTAGTTGTTTTTTCTCAATGTACGCACATCCTGTAGAATAATATCAACTATTCATCCAGTTTTTGCATTTCATGGAAAAAAATATTTTAAATAAATTGAAATCGTTAAAATCTTACTTAAAATCTACTAATTCATGTGATAAATTAAATAACATTGCTTCAACTTCTATCTTTTTCTCTCTTTGACGAAATGGAAAATGATTTTTCTGGTCTAGACAATTGAATTATTAATAATTTTAAAATATAAGATACAAAAAATATTTAAATAATTACCAAAACATAACTTTTTACTTTATTTTCTAGAGCACCTAAGTTCTAAGGACCGATCGTGAGTAGTGCTATAATACAATCTATAACACACATTTTAATGAACTGTTTTTTATTGGTTAAAATGCATATAGATTCCACTAAATTATATGAGTCTCGTTTAAATTTATTGGAATCCATATAAATTTTAATCAATAAAAAAAAGTTTGTTGAAAAATGTGTGTAAAATATTTTGTTGCTAGCATTATTATTTAATTAGTTCAATTGCAGTTTTCTTCCTCTTACTTTCATCAATTTTTTGAATTTGTTCCTTTATTTTAAAATCCAACAGTTTTGGTTATTCCCTCAAATTTTTGACTAATAAATAGTGAAGTGACGTATTTTAAATGATATAACATATGATATGATAGTTGATTAATACCCATAAAATTGCAATTTAAAACATTCCAAAAACTTTAGTTCCAACTTCAATAACATATAAATAATTAATCGATCTAGATAGTTATACATAATGAAATCGTATAATGAACAATTAAACCTATCTCATTTTTTATTCAAAATCTAAACATATTGATGTGACATATATAGCTTGTGTTTGGAAATAATGTGCCGATGGTGATTTCATGATAGTAATGGATAATTCAAAATAATCCATTAATTCATTAATAATCGTTTAAAAGTTCCGAAAAAAGATTTCAATCTATTTCAAATAAAAACCATCAAATTTATCTAATTACTTTCTTTTGAGTATTTTAATATCCTAATTATAGTATTTGTTATTATTTTTAAAAATAATAATTTTTTTTACTATAAACAACTATATTTTCTTTTGATTGAGATTTTTTTCTTTTTTTTTTTTTAATTTTAAAACATTAGTTTTTTATTATTATTTAAAAAATTACTAATTTCTAAAACTAAATTTACTTATCATTAAAAACTGATTTTTTAAAGAAAAATATTTCTATTTTCATATTAATTTAAAAATATTTTTTATTATTTTGAAAATAATTTTATTTATTATTTTGAAAAAGATTTTTTTAACAGAAAAAACAGGTTTTTACAAAACAAAACAGTATGTTTTAAAGAAAAAAAATGCTTTATAATTTCTTTTTAAAATAAATGTAATAATATAAATATTATTTATTTTTTATTATTTAAATAATAAGGTTTGTTTGTGGTGGCCGATAGCAGAGCTCTGGCGGTCAATATTAATAGCTATTAATGAAATTGATAATAAATAAATTATAACATTTAAATTTTTTAATTTTATTTTACAAAAAATTACTTATTTTTAAATTAATACAAAAACTATTTTTAAAATAATAAAAATAATCATTTTTGTACCAATAAAATAGAAGCAAAAAAAAAGAAATTATTTGTGATTTAAATTATAAAAAATATTGTTTTTTTTAAATTATATAAAAACTGGTTTTTAAAAAATAAAAAAAAACACACCATTTTCTGTCAAAACAGTTTTTTAATTAATAAAAATATTTTTTTAAAACAATTGTAATAATATTTTATGAAAGCTATCTATACTATAACAAATAAACATGAATAAAATCCATTAGATTTAAATAAATAACAAATGTAATTTATTGGATTTGAAAAAATTGCTAATTGGATTAATCCATTTCCTTGAATAAATAGATTGAATCCAATCAATTAACTAATATTTAGTTTTGCATATGGATGAGTATTTAGATAGATGATAGGTTAATAGATTGAATTACCACCCCTAACTTTTAGGGTAAAAACTGCACTAAAATAGTTTAGTCACCGTGTTTTGGATAAAATGATACTTTGAAATAAAAATGTTATGATAAACTCCTAACCACACCATATAGCAAAAGATCTCAAAACGCCGCCCTCGATAAGCAATAGATCCAAATTAAAAATGTGCATACGACCTCGCGATTCGCGAAGGATCTCATCGCACAACCAATCCTTATACAACATAAACTTCTTGGTTTACATCAAAAGAGAACCAATCAATCGTTATACAACATAAACTTCTTGGTTTACATCAAAAGAGAACCATCCAATAGAAATACACCTTGTTAACACGAACATAAGTTGGAACCAAGTTAATTTTATACTTAGTGTTTTGATGGTAATGAAAGTATTTTATAATAATAATATATTTGACTTCAAAATGTATGAAGGAAGATTCACATTTTTGAAAATAAATCTAAAATAAGATTTGAGTTAGATTTATAAATTGAAGAAAATCTAAAATAAGATTTGATTCAAATTTATAATTTAAGAAAATCTAAAATATGATTTGATTCAAATTTATAATTGAATAAGATCTAAAATAAGATTTGATTCGAATTTATGATTGAAGAAAATCTAAAATAAGATTTGATTCAAATTTATAATTGAAGAAAATCGTTGACCAAGTTGAAAAGAATATACAGTCAATATTTGAATAAGATTTGATCAAGATTTAATTAAGATTTGAAGAAGATTTAGAGAAGATTAGATCAAGATTTGAAGAAGATTTAATTAAGATTTGATCAAGATTTGTTGAAGATTTGATCAAGATTTGAAAACGATTTGTTGAAGATTTGATCAAGATTTATCTACAACAAAATATGAACATAATCAATCTGAAGAATTTACAAACTCAATCTAAACAAAATAAGAACAGAATCAATCTGAATAATTTACAAACTCAATATGAAGAAGATACAATTCAAAATTAAACAAGGACAAAATTGAAACCCAAATTTTAACTATAAATAGATACTCAAGGTCGAAGAAGAAGAATATCGAAAATTAGAAAAGAGTAGAACTCATAAGCTCAAAATTTCAAATTCATATTGGAGTTCAAAGAGAGAATCACTTGTTCAAGTTAGAAATATTTTTTGAGTGTTCTTTTCTTAGAGTGTGAGAGTTATTATTATTATTATTATTATCAACTTTGTTAGAAGCAAACACTTAAAACTTCAATCTTTTGTATCTAACTCAATTGTGGTTTCTTCAATCTGAGGTTGTCAAGTTGTTAGGAGAAGACTTGGCTTGTAGGGTTAAGGTGGTTAGTTCCTAAAAAATATGGAGTTGTCATATTGTTTGGGAAGACTTGGCTTGTAGGGTCAAGGTGATGTTGTTGCTCAAAAGTCTGGGGTTGTCAGACTATTTAGGAAGACTGACTTAGAGGGTCAGGTGTTTTGTAATTCAGGGTATTTGAATTAGTGGATAAAAGTCTTCTGGAAAAGGGGTATGTAGCCAAGTTAGTGGTGAACCAGGATAAATCTATGTGTCCAATAATTTATGCTTTCATTGTTTGATGCTTCTGAACCCAATTGCTTCTTATCTAAATAATTCATAAAAACGAACCAATCTTCATCAAATCAACAAAAAGTTATCAACTTTGGCAAACACAATTCAACTCCCCTTCTTGTGTCTGATATTAAAATTCAAAGCTAGAAAAGTACCTTGCAGGTTCTCAAAAATTTAAAAGAGCAAGGAGATCCACAAAATCTGAACACTTCAACTGAAGTAGCATAAAAGTTTGGTTTTCAGAAACCACCATAAACAAAACTGATGTTTTGGTTGTATTGGTTTCATTCTTCAATTATCTGATTTATATTATGTTATATGACAAACATCTTGACCTTAAAAAGTCAAAGCAAGTTGAGGATTTTGCAGGTTTACCAGAACCAGAGGAAGCAGATGCAGACATCCCAGAGGAACCTGAAAATAATCAGAGGATACAAGCAAATCAGAAGAAGATGACAAATCTTCAGAGGATTAATCTGATCAAGTCAAAATTAGTCAAGATAAGTCAGAAGGAAGATCTGGATGGAAGTACAAGACATCTCATCCTAAAAGTCTAATAATTGGAAATGCAACTGATCATTTGAGGATCAAATCATCATTAAAAGATGCCACTATGTTTGGCTCACTCTCATCAATTGAGCCTACCACTGTTGATGAAGCATTGGCAGATGATGGACGGATTCTTGCAATGCAAGAAACGTTAAATGAATTTGAGAGGAATGATGTTTGGGATCTAGTACCTAGACCAAAGAAGAACATTATTGGAGCCAAGTGGGTTTTTAAAAACAAGCTAAATGAAAAAGGTGAAGTGGTCAGAAACAAGGCAAGACTTGCACACAAGGCTACAGTCATAAAAAAGGCATCGATTACACTGAGACATTTGCTCTAGTGGCCAGGTTAAAAGCTATTTGTATCCTACTTTCTTTTACTGCAAATAATAACATTACATTATTTCAAATGGATGCTAAAAGTGCTTTTCTAAATGGTTATATAAGTGAAGAAGTCTATGTTAAACAACCCCCAGGTTTTGAAAGTTCTGAATTTCCAAATCATGTTTTTAAACTTAGGAAATCTCTGTATGGTCTAAAACAAGCACCTAGGGCGTGGTATGATAGACTTAGTAACTTCTTGCTTAAAAATAACTTTGGAAGAAGACAAGTAGATAATACACTTGTTAGAAAATCAATAGGAGATGACATTCTTACTATTCAAATTTATGTAGATGACATTATATTTGGATCTACTAATGGCACTCTTTGCCAAGAATTTTCTAAATTGATGCAACGTGAATTTCAAATTAGTTTGATGGGGACCTTAAGTTCTTCTTAGGGATACAAATTCAGCAAAGTCAAAAAGGCATATACATTCATCAAATTAAATATACAAAAGAGCTTCTCAAGATGTTTAAGATGAGTGGTTGCAAACCCATGGCTACACCAATGCAACCTACTTGTTCACTTGAAAAAGATGATTTAGGCAAAAAAGTTGACCAAAAAATCTATAGAGGAATGATAGGATTCCAACTTTACTTTACCGCTTCCAGACCTAACATCACGTTTAGTATATTTGTATGTACAAGATTTCAAGCTAATTCTAGGGAATCCCATTTAACTATTTTTAAGAGAATCCTTAGATACCTAAAAGGCACTACCAACGCTACCTTATTCTATAAAAAATCTCCTAAGTACAACTAAGTGGATATTTTGATTCTAATTATGCTAGAGATAAAATTGAGAGAAAGAATGTGGAAACTACACATTTCTAGGTGACAACTTAATATCTAGGTCAAGTAAGAGACAAAACACCATTGCAATGTCAACAATAGAGGTTGAGTACATTTCAACAGTTAGCTAAAATTCTCAACTACTTTGGATGATACATCAACTAGAAGACTACAAAATCTTAGAAACCAACATTCCCATCTATTATGATAACACTTCTGCCATTTGCCTAACCAAAAACCCTATTATACATTCTAGAGCATAGAGATCAAACACCGCTTCATAAAGGAATTTGTTCAACAAGGGGTACTAAACATTCAGTTTGTAGAAACTAAACACCAATGGTTGACATATTCACCAAACCACTACCTAAAGATAGGTTTGACTTCATCTAGAAAAACCTAAACCTTACCTTCATACCTGACTGATGTTGTGATAACTTCAAAATAGTTTAGCTTTACATTAGTTTTTATATTTTTTTGTAATATATTTATGTTATTAAAAAAAATATAAAAAAATATAAAACAAAAAGAGAAAAAAAAGGGGGGGGGGCAGCAAGTTTCACTTTCAAGTATTGTTTTCTATAGACAAAAGGGGGAGAAAATATATTTGATAAAGTGGGGAGAAAATTATACTTAGACTTATGGGGAACCCTAAGTTAGGGGGAGTCCAAGAAATATAAAGAAAAGTTATGAAAAAATACAAGTTTTGTCATCATAAAAAAAAAGCGAGATTGTTGGAACCAAGTTGGTTTTATACTTAGTGTTTTGATGATAATGAAAGTATTTTATGAGAACAATATATTTGACTTCAAATAGTATGAAAGAATATTTGTGTTTTTGATGAAAATCTAAAATAACATTTGATTCAGATTTATTAATTGAAGAAAATCTAAAATAAGATTTGATTCAAATTTATAATTGAAGAAAATCTAAAATACGATTTTATTCAGATTTATAATTGTAGAAAATCTAAAATAAGATTTGATTCAAATTTATAATTGAAGAAAATCGTTGACCAAGTTGAAAAGAAGATATGGTCAATATTTGAAGAAGATTTGATCAAGATTTAATTAAGATTTGAAGAAGATTTAATCAAGATTTGAATAAGATTTGATCAAAATTTGAAGAAGATTTGATCAAGATTTGAAGAAGATTTGTTAAAGATTTGATCAAGATTTATCTACAACAAAATATGAACATTATCAATATGAAAAATTTACAAACTCAATTTAAACAAAATAGGAATAGAATCAATATGAAGAATTTACAAACTGAATATGAAGAAGATACAATTCATAATATAACAAAGACTAAATTGAAGCCCAAATTTTAACTATAAATAGATACTTAAGGCTGAAGAAGAAGGATATCGAAAATTATAAAAGAGTAGAAGAACTCATAAGCTCAATATTTCAAATTCATCTAGGAGTTTAAAGAGAGAATCACTTGTTCAAGTTAGAAGGCAGCTTGCCTCTGAGTTACTTTGTAGGAGGCAGCTTATTGGAGCATGTTGCATGTAAGACCCTTAATTTTTAATTAAAATTATGGAATTAATTTTAAGTGTATTTTGGGGATATTTGTAAAATATTTAATATATGTATGTTTTGAGTAAATATATATATATAAATATTTATTTTGGAAGATGAATTAAAATTATTGGATTAAGAATAAATTAATTTAATTACGAGTAATTAAATTAACAGACAATTAATTAAAGGATTAGCGGCTAATTGCAACGAGACGGGTAAAGTGCTGAAAATCAGACAAGTGTCGGGTGAGGTGGCACCCACACAAGCCTATAAATAGGAGTGAGAAGGATGGTGAAATCAGAACACCATTCCTCCTCCCTCACTGCCCATACTGCACGTAACAGTGCCCTATTTCCCTCCCATTCTGTTTGCTGTTTTTCTGGTTTCCAGTTCACGATTTCAAAGAGAAAAGAGGGAGTTCCTCAAAAGTGCAATTACTTGGAAATCCAAGCACCGAAACACAAAACCCTCAGTACAAAAGTTGTTCCCCACATCATTATGGAGCTAGAGAACCCACTTTCGTAGCAGCGAACGCAAGACGGGAGTTTCGCTGTTTTTGACGCATACACGCTAGCAATAGCAGAAACGCAACAAGGGTAAGGGCACCTTCCACTTTCTAGTTGCATTAGGGCTGTAAATGCATAACTGACATAGCATTACTGATGTTTTCATCACTGTTTTGAAGAAAAACTATTTTGCAATGACATTTTGAAAAAAATGAAGAAAATGCATTCTGTGATGTGTAATGAATCTGTGATGTTGCTGTTCTGGTTGTTACTGCAATGTTGTTTGGTTTGTGTGGGAAAACTGAAAAATGTTTCGCATGTTATTTTAAAGATGATTAAAATACATGTCCATAAACTGTTTTGAATGTTGTTATAAAATGCGAAAACACATTCTGTTGGTGTTTGCTGCTATGTGATGATTTCGGTTTGACTGAATGTATTAATGTCATTCTGTTTGTGTGAGAAAACTGAAATGCTTTGCATGTTGTTCTGATGTTTGAGAAAGCTGAAATGCTTGCATGATGTTCTGATGGTGTGAGAAAGCCGAAATGCTTTGCATGTTGATTCTGTTTGTGTGAGAAAGCTGGAATATGCTTTGCATGTTGTGTGGTTGTGTAAGCATACTGGAGAATACCATGCATGTTGTTTTGGAGATGCATGTTCTGGTTCTGGATGATTCTGATGTTGATCATTCTGTTTCTGCTTCTGATGATTCTGGTGGTGACTATTCTTTTTCTGTTTCTGGATGTTCTGGTGTTGATGATTCTACTTCTGTTTCTGTTTTGAGTGATTCTGGTGATGTTGATGTTTTCAAAAGAAAAGGGATTTTAAATGATGAAAGTGTTTTCTGGAAAAGTGTTGAATCTGTTTTGATGTTTGGTTGTTCTTTTTTAAAAAGAAACAGTTTGAAATGTGTTGAAGTCTCAGGAAAAATTTCACTGGTTTTTCGAAGGTGTATTCGAATACAACATGTGTGTAATCGAATACAACCTGTCAAGCTTCAGTTTTACTTAAGTTTTCAAACTTGTATTCGAATACGAGCCCCTGTATTCGAATATAGAGGGAGGATTTTTTGCTTTTGACTTAGCATCTGTATTCAACTACGACCATGTCGTATTCGAATACAGAAGTGAAATTTTAACACTGTATTCGCATATGTATTATACTACAGGCATGCGGTATTCGAATACAGAATGCAGATTTTCACATGTTGATTCGGGGGCAACCCATTCTTTCATTGCCATGGAATGTGTGAATCGTTTGAAGTTGTCTATGTCTGCTTTGCCTTTTGATTTGGTTGTTTCTACACTTGCTAAGACTTTGACTGTAAAACTCTGCATGTTTACATTGTACTGTAACAATTCAGAATAGAGATTTCTTGGTTAATTTAATCTGTCTACCCCTACAATCACTCGAGATCGTTCTCGGTATGGATTGGATGACGTATAATTACGTAGTCTTGGATTGCGCTCGAAAATTAGTTCTTTTCCCCGATCCTGGAGTCGTTCGATATTTGGCTGCTAACCAACTCGGAGTATCACTCAGAGAAGGGACTCAGGAATTTTTATCATTGGCTAACGTGGAGACCAAGATGGATGTGAACTGTAAGACCCTTAATTTTAAATATTAATTTTGGAATTTTTGTCAAGGGTATTTTGGGAATTTTTGTAAAATATTTAATATATGTATGTTTTAAGTGAATATATATATAAATATTTATTTTGGAAGAGGAATTAAAATTATTGGATGAAGAATTAAATTAATTTAATTTCGAGTAATTAAATTAATTGGATCATTAAGTAAGGATTAGTGGCTAATTGCAAGATAATTAAAAGCTGGAAAATCAGACAAGTGGCAAGTGAGGTGGCACCATGAGAGCTTATATATAGGAGTGAGAAGGATGGTGAAGTCAGAACACCATTCATTCCTCCTCACTGCCCATATTGCATGTACCAACTCCATCTCCCCTCCCATTCTGTCTCTGTTCTGCCATTCCCGAATTCAAATTGAAGAGAGGGAAATTCCTCCAAACACCATTAACTGAAATTCCAACCATCAAACCAGAAAACCCACAGTAGTAAAGTTAATCCCCATCTCAATACGAAGAGAAAGAACCCAGTTTTACAGCAGCAAACTCAGGGAACAGCTTTGCCGTTTTTAGACGCAGAAAAGGGAACGCAGCAGGAACAAGAGAAATAGCAGAGCACGCTACAAGGTAAGGGCACCTTCCATCTTTTAGCTGCATTAGGGCCACGAATGTGTGTTATTTCAGTTCTGTTTTTAAAAGAAAAACTATTTTCGAAAAATGACATTTTGAAAGAAAATGCATTTTGTTTATATGTGATTATCCTGATGGTTGTTGCTGGCTGTTTTTCTAATAAAACATGCTATTTTACTTATGAGTGAAAGCTGGAAAATGTTGCATGTCATTTTAATGATGAATAAAATGCATGTCTTAAAACTGTTTTGAAAATAGTCTTAAAATGCAAAAATGCATTCTGTTTGGGGTTTGTTGTTCAGTGATGCTTGCATGATATTCTGATGTTTTGAAGAAACTGAGTATTTGCATGTTTCTGATGTTTGAAGAAACTGAGTAGTTGCATGTTTCTGATGTTTGAAGAAACTGAGTATTTGCATGTTTTCTGATGTTTGAAGAAACTGAGTATTTGCATGTTTCTGATGTTTAAAGAAACTGAGTATTTGCATGTTTATTCTGATGAGTGAGAAAACTGAAGTGTTACATGGTGTTGATGGTTTTTAAAGGAAAAGGGATTTTAAATGACGGAAGTGTTTTGAAAAAGTGCAGAATCCGTTTGATGTTTGATTGTTGTTTTTAAAGAATTAGTTTGAAAAAGTATTGATGTTTCAGGAAGTATTTCACTGGTTTTTCGAAGGTGTATTTCACTGGTTTATCTCCTCTTTATTGTGGATAACTGTTGTTGGAACATATGGACTGTTTTCTACTGCTTCCCATATGTCGTCTCCTTGAGCCTCAAGGTACGCTTGCATACGTATTTTCCAGAAGTCATAATGTTCACCAACAAAGCAGGGTGGTTTGTTACTGCTACCACCATCTCTAAAAACAGGTTGTGCGGAAGCCATGGATCTACGAGCAAATTACCAAAAACCTACTCTGATACCAATTGTAAGAACAGAGTTGCACCTAAGAGGGGGGGTGAATTAGGTGTTGGACAATTTTTTTGTTTTAGAGATCAGAAGATTGTTAAAGGAGTGTTTTAACTTTGTTTCAAATATTTGCTGTGTTTGTAAATGAAAGCAGTAAATGGCAGAAGATAAAAACACACAGAAGATTTATCCTGGTTCCCCTTACAACCAAGGGTACGTCCAGTCCTCTTGCACACCACAAGAGATTTTCCACTTTGTATGAATATGTTACAAGTCTAACCCTAAGACTAAGTTACAGATTCACAAACACTTAACAGAAGATAGTACACCACTATTTCTGTTAACACAACTTGAAGAATCTACACTAAATCCTTCAAGTGATACAATGATTTTGTAATGATGTTCTTGACTAAGAACAAGGTTATAATACTGAGTATTTGATACTTAATCAATCACACTTCCAAGTACAACTGAGAACCTTTCTTAATGATATGAAAATGAAAAGCAAGTACTTGAAAATATGAAAGTTAAGTTTTGAAGTGTTTGATGTTTCAGAAAAATGATTCTAAAAAGTCAGTTGAAAGTTGTTCTTGTAAATCTGAAACGTTTGAAGTATTTATACTTCATAGGTAACACTTCAGATCAATGGCAAAGGTTCCCAAACGTTTTTAATGAACATGTGCAATGTTTCAAAACTGAAAAGTTGCATTGTTTCGAAGTTGTATTCGAATACAGTCTCAGTGCATTCGAATACACCTCTAAAATGTTCTGATTATATTTGAAATTTGAACTATTTAGTCGACTACGAGATCATGTAGTTGAATACAGATTCGGGATTTTTTTTGCCACTGACTTGAGTTGTATTCGATTACACAAGGTTGTAGTCGAATACAGATGTTTAAAAATAGCTACAGACTTAAGTTGTATTCGATTACACAATGTTGTAGTCGAATACAGATGTTTAAAAATAGCTACAGCCTTAAGTTGTATTCGATTACACAAGGTTGTAGTCGAATACAGATTCGAGTTTTTGCCACTGACTTGCAATCTGTATTCGACTACGATATTTTGTATTCGAATACATAAATTTAGTTTTAGCTTCTGACTTGGAGTCTGTATTCGACTACGATACCTCGTATTCGAATACAGATTTCCAGTTTTGTAAAAACTTTATTTTCAACATGTTTAAGTCATTAATTATTTTCATAAAAACATTTTAATGCATATGCTCAGAAGGTTCTCATAATATTGTACTTTTAAACTGTGTTTTGATCTAATATCAAAATACTTTTACCTTAATATAAATAAAAAATAAGTTGCTTAATAATCCTTCTTCTTTTTGATCAAGGATCTTTTTGTCTTCATAAAAAATGTAAGTCTTTAAATTTCATTCTCCCCCTTTTTGATGATGACAAAAATCTTGTTGCTTGGATTTCAAAACGTCTTGATTTCTCCCCCTAGATGTGTGCTTACTCCCCCTTGATAAATGTGTTTCTGCTTCTTAAGTTTTGGAGGAACTGTGTCTGCTTCTTAAGTGTTGGAGGAACTGTTTCATCATAAAATGCAACAACAACACAGCAACAATATATATACACATTTTTCTCCCCCTTTTGACATTATCAAAAAAGAAGAGGATATCACATAACAAAATAAGATATGCACATATGTAATAGATAAACAGACGCAATCACATGATTATCTGAAGAAAACAACTTAAATTAAATATGTTCATAATTTACAATTACACGAATTTTTAAGAGTTTAACAAACACAAATACAGGAAAGTTAAACAGTAGAGAAATACAAATAACAAAAAAAAAAAAACTGCAAGTAACCAGATTTAATCATCTGAGTTGGGTGGTATATGAAGATGGTCAATCTTGTCAGACAGGTCACTCAGTTCTTGATGAAAAAATGAATGTTGTGTATGGATGGTATTTCCCAGATCTTGGAATTTTTGGTCAAAGATAGCAGTTATTGTCTGAGTTCGATTACTGAAAGACTCATTCAATTGTTGGAACTGATCTGTGACAAAGGATTGAATGATGTTATGTTTGTCCATGATCATTCTATTGGTGATGATGTCTTCAGTATGTGATGGTTCTGCAACTGTCGCTGCTGCTTCTGGTTCTGGGTCTGGTAATGCTACAGGTGCTTCAGCTATTGGTGCTTCTGGTTCATCTTCTGGATTGGCAGTGGATGAACTTTGTCCAAGATCACCCTTATGAACATAACTTTGAAGTGATTCACTCCAAACAATTTTCATACTGGGCAGAACAGTTAAATCCAGTAGATTGTCCTTGGTGGTCTTGTATAGCACTTCCCCTGAGAAGTCAACCTTAAAATGATCCATTATTCTGGTGACTTCTCGTGCATATGGTAAGGCTATATCATCTTTTGAGGCATATAGGACAGAATGAACAAAGTATGCCCAATCTAACTCAGCACCTTCTGTCATAAAAGTCATGACTTGGAGTTCAAACTCAGAGATCTGAGAATAGTTCCCTGCCTTTGGAATCAGTATGTAACATAAGAAATAGTGTAGTAATCTGTTGTCAACAGTCAGATTACCAACACCATATCTTTGTCTTGCATACTCAGAACCAGTTTGTATCCGTTTTCTTTCCATAGTTCCTTTGTCAAAACGGCACAATGAAAGATAAGCATCATACTTAGTTGTATTAACCCATTCACATAAGTGTCCAGGGCACAACTTCTGACCTTCAGAAGGTATTTGCATAATTTCCCCAATAATTTTAGTGTCTAACTTGATAACTTTTCCCTTAACTTTAGACACCAATTTATTGCCATCCTTTTCTAAGTTACAGAAAAAAACCCTAACTAGGTCAGGATAAATGGGACCATTATACCCAATAAATTCTTCCAATTTCTGAGCCTTCAGCAATTCAGGAAATTTAAACTTAGAAAAAGAATCAAGAGTACCAATTTTGGGTGTTACCAGTTTTTATCAGAAAAGTGAGTTCTGAATTTGTCCAGTTCTTCTGGGGAATGAAGCAATCTGGATAGATCAGCCATATTGTCGTTTCTCTACTTTTTTGAAGGACCCACAGAAGCTACCTTTGTTCTTGGTCCTCTTTTGCGTGCATCCATTTTATTTTGAGAAGATGAAGTTTACGGGTTTGGGGATTTAGAGTTTTGATTTTTGATCTTACAGAATCTTAGATGCAATGGATGATGAGGGGGAATGTTTAGGTATGACAGTATGAAGGTTTTTAGGAAAAGGTTTGGATGAAGATTTTGAGGATCAGGAATCAGAAATTTTGAATTTGTAATCGGCCACCAGATTTTTTTTTTGTCTTCGTAACCTAATACTGTTAACAATCCCTTTTTATATATAAAAATTTTCGAAAGTGTAGTCGACTACAGACCTTGTGTAGTCGAATACAGATTTTACAGGGAACATGTATTCGACTACAACTGTCTGTATTTGAATACGACAGTAAAGATTTTGATTATGGACAAAAATTTTAACATTTAAACAGACAAAAAATATTTCAAACAGGTAGAAAGACATACATAGGTATCACAGAAACATATATCAAGTAACAGAATGATGAAAAAATTTAGAATTAACAATGATATGACTTATAGATCTTTCAAACCTTTTCAGAGATCACTCTCATTTAGAATGCCTAGTTCCCTTCGTATCTTGTAAAATGATTCTCTGGGCAGTGGCTTTGTGAATATATCTGCTAGTTGATTATGAGTGTCCACGAAGGTAACTTCAACATTTCCATTTAGAACATGATCCCTCAAAAAATGATGACGTATGTCGATATGTTTGGTTCGAGAGTGCATGACTGGATTCTTTGTGATGTTGATGGCACTAGTATTGTCACATTTCAGAGGAATACATCCCAGATCAAGTCCATAGTCACAGAGTTGTTGCTTAAGCCAAAGGATTTGCGCACAGCAACTGCTTGCTGCTATGTATTCTGCCTCTGCAGTACTTAATGCCACACATGCTTGTTTCTTACAAGACCATGAGACTAGTGCATTTCCCAGAATGTGACAGGTGCCACTTGTGCTTTTTCGATCCGTCTTACATCCTGCATAGTCAGAGTCAGAATAACCAATGAGATTGCATATGCTACCTTTTGGATACCATAGGCCAGCATTGGTTGTTCCTTTGAGATATTTCATTATCCTTTTTACTGCTACCAGATGTGATTCCTTTGGATCTGCCTGAAATCTTGCACACAAACAAACACTAAACATAATATCTGGCCTACTGGCCGTTAGATATAATAAAGACCCAATCATACCTCTATACCTGGATATGTCAACTGATTTACCATTTTCATCTCTATCAACATACATACCAGATCCCATGGGAGTTGCACTTTCTTTGCTGTTGTCCATCTCAAATCTTTTTAGTAGTTCTTTACAGTATTTTGACTGATGAATAAAGATGCCATTCTCAAGTTGCTTGATTTGAAGTCCTAGGAAATAATTTAATTTTCCCATCATGGACATTTCAAATTCTCCTTGCATCATTAATGAGAATTCTTCACATATTTCATTGTTGGTTGATCCAAATATGATATCATCCACATAGACTTGAACAAGTAAAGTGTGATCCATTGTTCTTTTAATGAACAAGGTTTTATCAACTTTACCTTTTTCAAATCCATGTTCACATAAGAATTTACTCAATCTATCATACCATGCTCTTGGAGCTTGTTTCAACCCATAAAGTGCCTTCTTTAATTTGAAGACATGTGAAGGATTTTTGAAGTCTTCAAACCCAGGTGGCTGTTTGACGTAGACTTCCTCATCAATATAGCCGTTTAGGAACGCACTCTTGACATCCATTTGAAAAAGTTCAAAACCCATGGAGCAAGCATAAGCAAGTAGTAATCGGATTGCTTCTAATCTTGCTACTGGAGCAAATGTTTCATCAAAATCAATCCCTTCTTCTTGATTGTATCCTTGTGCGACCAATCTTGCCTTGTTTCGGATAACTATTCCATTTTCATCTAATTTGTTCTTAAACACCCATTTGGCACCAATGATGTGTGTATTTCCTGGATTTGGAACAAGTTCCCAAACTTTGTTTCTTTCAAACTGATTTAATTCTTCATTCATGGCAAGTATCCATTGATCATCTTTGAGTGCTTCACCAATTTTGGAGGGTTCTATTTGAGAAACAAATGCCATATTTAAACAAGCATATTTGAGATTCAGCCTTGTAGTGACTCCTTGTTGATATCACCTATTATGTTATCAATCGGGTGATCACGATGGGTTTTCCATTCTTGAGGAAGATCAGTGTGTTGATCTTGTTGTTCTGTGTTGATTTCGTCTGTTTGAGTTGTTTGATCAACTTGATTTTCTGTACTTGTTTCATCATCATTATCATATATAATTTTATCCTCTTTCGAGGGGTTAGTTTCATCAAAAGATACATGTATAGATTCTTCAACTATCAATGTTCTTTTATTAAAAATTCTAAAAGCTTTACTAGATAATGAATACCCAATAAAAATACCTTCATCGGCTTTCTCATCGAATTTGCCGAGATTGTCCTTACCATTATTTAACACAAAGCATTTGCATCCAAATATGTGGAAGTGAGAGATGTTCGACTTTCTTCCTTTATAGAGTTCATATGGAGTTTTCTTCAGCATTGGTCAGATTATGACTCTGTTGGATACATAACAAGCTGTACTTACATCATCTGCCCAGAAGTATTTTGGTAGACTTGAATCACTCAGCATTGTTCTTGCAAGTTCCACCAATGATCTATTCTTTCTTTCAACAACTCCATTTTGTTGAGGTGTTCTTGGTGCATAAAAATTATGGAATATCCCATTTTCTTCACAAAAATCTACAAAAGATGCATTTTGAAATTCTCCTCCATGATCACTTCTAATTGATACAATTTTGGTTGCTTATTCATTTTGGACTAGTTTGGCATATTTCTGAAAGGCTTTAAAAGCATCATTTTTATTTTCCAAAAATAAGGTCCATGTGAACCTTGAAAAATCATCAACAATAACTAGTCCATATGAATTTCCACCAAGGCTTTTAGTTCTTGATGGTCCAAACAAATCCATGTGTATTAATTGAAGTGGTCTTGAAGTTGATATAATATTTTTGGGTTTAAAGGAAACTTTAGTTTGTTTACCTTTTTGACAAGCGTCACATAATTTATCCTTAATAAATTTCATTTTTGGTAAGCCTACAACAAGTTCATGCTTGACTAACTTGTTTAAATGATCCATATGGATATGTGCAAATCTTTTATGCCATAGCCAAGCATCATTGTTGTCACTTACCATAAGACATTTCATTTTTAAGGATAAATCATCAAGATTAATTGTAAAAATATTTTTGAAACGCTTACCAATAAACTGAGTTTCATTTGTTACCTCGTTTTGGATAATGCAATCATTTTTGTTGAAAGTGATTTTGTAACCTTTGTCACAAAGTTGGCTTATGCTTATGAGATTGTGTTTTAGCCCTTCAACATAGAGTACATCTTCAACTGAAGGAGACGGAGCCATGCCAACTTTTCCAATGCCCAATATCTTTCCTTTGTTATTATCTCCATAGACCACATGACCTTTTGACTCAAGAGTTAGTGCTGAAAATTTTGTTCTGTCACCGGTCATATGCCTTGAACATCCACTATCCAAGTACCACATATTTGATGTCCTTTGTGTGTCTTCCTACAAAACAGAATTTATATTTTGTTAGGTACCCAAAGTGCTTTGGGTCCTTTAAGGTTAGTTCCTTTCTTTACCCACACAAACTGTCCTTGTGGAACACCAATGTTCCTAACATGACAACAATTTGGTGTGTGACCATTTAGACCACAATATAAACACTTTGGACTTTTTTGGGAAAGTATGGTTTCTTTTGAATAATATTCTTCTTAAAACAAAGATGATTCTTTTGAACAGCCATTTCTTTCTCTTCTTTAGATTGGTTACTTGCTTTTACAAAGATAGTTTTATCAATACTTGGTTTATCAAATTTTGAATAACCAAGTCCTCTTTTGTCATTTGAGTATCTTTGCATGCTAAGTATATTCTCCAATCCAAATTGTCCCTTTTCATACCTTTTTATGACTCTATTCATTTGGAAAATTTTAAAGGAAAGCGAATCGCATTTAATGCATGTGGAAATCTGTTTTTGTTTTTCAAAATGTTGTTCCATAGTGTCAATCTTTTTATTTAGAGAAGAAATCTGTTTCTTTTGATTTGACACTAGTTTGTACATATTTTTACATTCATTAAGTAGTTCTTTAATGGCTTGTTGTGCATCATTATTTTCAACACAAGAATCATCATTATCATAACAAATAATATTACTACTAACCTCTTCTTCATTATCAGAATGATGAGATGCCATCAAGGCAACATTTGCGCATTCGTCACTTTCTGAAGTTGATGAAGAACTTACTTCATGCAATGTACGCCTTTTTGAATTCTTTTCTCTTACTAGAACTCTTCTTGATAATATTTGGACATTCTACTTTCATATGTCCTGGTTTTCCACACTCAAAGCAAGTAAAATTCTGATTTGCAATAGAAGCATCTTTCTTCTTGAAATTTTTCTTTCTTGTAAACGTTTTATTGCTTTGAAGAAATTTGCCGAATTTCTTGACAAGGAGGGTGATGTTTTTCTCTTCATCTGACTCTTCTTCATTTACTAATTCCTTTGATTCTATTCTTAATGCTATATTCTTCGTCTTCTTCTCAGAATTTTCATTCTTTTCAAGTCTTTCTAATTCTATTTCGTGTTCCTGTAACTTTCCAAAGAGTGCTGAAAGTGACATCTTTGACAAACTTTTCTTTTCAGAGATTGCTGTCACTTTTGGCTGCCATGCTCTGGTTAATGATCTTAGAACCTATAGGTTCAATTCATCATTAGTAAAATTCTTTCCTAGTGCTGTTAAGTGGTTGGTTAAGTGGGAAAAACGTTTCTGCATGTCCAGGATTGCTTCTCCTGGTTGCATTCTAAACAATTCGTATTCTTGAGATAAAGTGTTCAGTTTCGAACGTTTTACCTCAATTGTTCCTTCATGGGTTACTTCCAATGTATCCCATATCTCTTTTGCTGTTTTGCAATGGGATATGCGAAAGAATTCATCCATACCCAATGCAAACTGTAACATATTTTTTGCTTTCTTATCAAACAGTACTCTTCTCTTTTCATCATCTGTCCAAGAGGCTTTTATTTTTATCTCCTCTTTATTGTTGATAACTGTTGTTGGAACATATGGACCGTTTTCTACTGCTTCCCATATGTCGTCTCCTTGAGCCTCAAGGTACGCTTGCATACGTATTTTCCAGAAGTCATAATGTTCACCAACAAAGCAGGGTGGTTTGTTACTGCTACCACCATCTCTAAAAACAGGTTGTGCGGAAGCCATGGATCTACGAGCAAATTACCAAAAACCTACTCTGATACCAATTGTAAGAACAGAGTTGCACCTAAGAGGGGGGGGTGAATTAGGTGTTGGACAATTTTTCTGTTTTAGAGATCAGAAGATTGTTAAAGGACTGTTTTAACTTTGTTTCAAATATTTGCTATGTTTGTAAATGAAAGAAGTAAATGGCAGAAGATAAAAACACACAGAAGATTTATCCTGGTTCCCCTTACAACCAAGGGTACGTCCAGTCCTCTTGCACACCACAAGAGATTTTCCACTTTGTATGAATATGTTACAAGTCTAACCCTAAGACTAAGTTACAGATTCACAAACACTTAACAGAAGATAGTACACCACTATTTCTGTTAACACAACTTGAAGAATCTACACTAAATCCTTCAAGTGATACAATGATTTTGTAATGATGTTCTTGACTAAGAACAAGGTTATAATACTGAGTATTTGATACTTAATCAATCACACTTCCAAGTACAATTGAGAACCTTTCTTAATGATATGAAAACGAAAAGCAAGTACTTGAAAATATGAAAGTTAAGTTTTGAAGTGTTTGATGTTTCAGAAAAATGATTCTAAAAAGTCAGTTGAAAGTTGTTCTTGTAAATTTGAAACGTTTGAAGTATTTATACTTCATAGGTAACACTTCAGATCAATGGCAAAGGTTCCCAAACGTTTTTAATGAACATGTGCAATGTTTCAAAACTGAAAAGTTGCATTGTTTCGAAGTTGTATTCGAATACAGTCTCAGTGCATTCGAATACACCTATAAAACGTTTTGATTATATTTGAAATTTGAACTATTTAGTCGACTACGAGATCGTGTAGTCGAATACAGATTCGGGATTTTTTTTGCCACTGACTTGAGTTGTATTCGATTACACAAGGTTGTAGTCGAATACAGATGTTTAAAAATAGCTATAGACTTAAGTTGTATTCGATTACACAATGTTGTAGTCGAATACAGATGTTTAAAAATAGCTACAGACTTAAGTTGTATTCGATTACACAAGGTTGTAGTCGAATACAGATTCGAGTTTTTGCCACTGACTTGCAATCTGTATTCAACTACGATATTTCGTATTCGAATACATAAATTTAGTTTTAGCTTCTGACTTGGAGTCTGTATTCGACTACGATACCTCGTATTCGAATACAGATTTCCAGTTTTGTAAAAACTTTATTTTCAACATGTTTAAGTCATTAATTATTTTCATAAAAACATTTTAATGCATATGCTCAGAAGGTTCTCATAATATTGTACTTTTAAACTGTGTTTTGATCTAATATCAAAATACTTTTACCTTAATATAAATGAAAAAATAAGTTGCTTAATAATCCTTCTTCTTTTTGATCAAGGATCTTTTTGTCTTCATCAAAAATGTAAGTCTTTAAATTTCATGAAGTAATGACAGTTTTGTAGGAAACAATGCCTCCAAGAAGAGACGACACCGCAAGGACGAATGTCAGCCGGGAAGATAGGATGGCTGAAGCAATGAACAATATGGCTGCGTCTGTTGCTGCCTAGACGGCTGCCAAGACTCAACACGACTTAGAGAAGAGAGAACGAGAGATTCGCCCTGCTGAGTCTAGAGGGCTTGAGGACTTTCGCCGTCATAACCCTCCCAAGTTCGCAGGTGATGAGGGTCCAGAAAGGGCGGACCAGTGGATCCAAGAGATGGAAAAGATATTCGAGATGATTAACTGCCGGGCAGTAGTGCAAGTCAACTATGCCACGTACCTGCTGGTAGGGGACGCAGAGTACTGGTGGAGGAGTACGAGATCACTGATGGCGTCGGCTCAAGAGGAAGTGACCTGGGAGTCCTTCAAAAAGAAGTTTCAAGACAAGTACTTCCCAATGAGTACGAGGACCAAGTTGGCGGATGACTTTCTGAAATTGTACCAGGCGAGTATGACACTGGGAGAATACGTCGCTAAATTTGAGTCGCTATCCAGACACTTCAGATTCTTACGAGAAGAAGTTGATGAACAGTTCATGTGTCATCGCTTCCAGAATGGATTGAAGTATGAGATCCAAGAATCGGTCCTACCCTTGGGAATACAACGTTTCCAAGTGCTAGTGGAAAAGTGTAGAGAGGTGGAAGAGATGAAGAATAAGAGGACCAACAGAGGTGGTCACTTTAACTCAGGAGGGCCTAGTCGGATGAATAACCAGAACAATAAAGGGAAATAGTTGCCAAGCCGTATAACCGGCCACAAAACAACAGGAGGGGCCAGAATCGGCCGGGGTACCAGACGTTTGGACGGCAGTTGGGACAAGGAGTCTGGTGTTATCGATGTGGGAAGGAAGGACATATCGCAACTGCTTGTACTGCAAGGGATTTGATGTGCTTCAACTGCCACAAGCCAGGACACGTGGCGAGGGAGTGCCGGGTTCCGAAGGTGGAACCAACGGTGAACGCGACTAGGGCTACTCGTCCTACTGCTAGAGGCCGCGTCTACCACATGGGTGCTGAAGCTGGAGGACAAGCTCATAATTTAATCCAGCAAGATTGTGAGATTGCAGGTAACACCCTAACTGCACTTTTTGATTCGGGGGCAACCCACTCTTTCATTGCTATGGATTGTGTGCATCGTTTGAAGTTGTCTGTATCTGCTTTGCCTTTTGATTTGGTTGTTGCTACGCTTGCTAAGACTTTGACTGTAGACTCTGCATGTTTACACTGTACGGTAACAATTCAAAATAGGGACTTCTTGGTTAACCTAATTTGTCTACCCCTACAATCCCTCGAGATCATTCTCGGCATGGATTGGATGTCCTATAATTACGTAGTTTTGGATTGCGCTCGAAAACTGGTTCTTTTCCCCGAACCTGGAGTCGCTCGATATTTGACTGATAACCAACTCGGAGTATCGCTGAGAGAAGGAACTCAGGAGTTCTTATCATTGGCTAACATGAAGACCAAGATAGATGTAAATATAGAAGATGTGATGTTAGTCAAGGAATACCTGGACGTATTTCCATATGAGATTCCAGGATTACCCCCGGTGAGAGAAGTGGAGTTCTTCATTGACTTACACCCAAGAACTGGACCTATCTCAATTGCACCATACCGAATGTCGCCATTGGAATTAAGCGAGCTTAAGGGTCAGATTGAAGGCTTGTTGGAGAAAGGATTTATCAGACCAAGTGTGTCGCCGTGGGGAGCACCGGTATTGTTGGTTAAGAAAAAGGATGGAAGTTCGCGTCTATGTGTGGGTTATCGACAGCTTAACAAGGTGACTATCAAGAATCGTTATCCTTTACCGCGCATCGATGATTTGATGGACCAATTGAGGGGTGCAGTAGTGTTTTCAAAGATCGATTTGAAGTCAGGATATCATCATATTCGAGTAAGAGAGGGAGATATTCAAAAGACTGCTTTCAGAACTCGTTACCTACATTATGAATATCTCGTTATGCCTTTTGGAGTTACCAATGCACCAGCAATTTTCATGGATTACATGAATAGGATATTCAGCCCGTTTCTGGATAAGTTTGTGGTGGTATTCATCGACGATATTTTGATTTATTCAAAGGATGAAGAAGAACACGAAGAGCATCAACGCCAAGTTCTTGAAGTCTTACGCGAAAAGCAACTGTATGCCAATTTATCGAAGTGCGAGTTTTGGCTAAAGGAAGTGAATTTCTTGGGACATGTGATAACGAAAGAAGGAATCGGTGTCGATCCGGCAAAGATTGAGACAATTCTTGCCTGGAAACAGCCCCAGACTGTCACGGACATAAGGAGTTTTGTCAAACTAGCAGGATACTACAGAAGGTTTATTGAAGGATTTGCTAAGATTGTAGCTCCTTTGACACAACTCACCAGGAAGAATCAGCCGTTTGCATGGACGGAGAAGTGTGAGGAGAGTTTTTAGTTGCTAAAGGTGAAATTGACAACCTCACCAGTGTTAGTTTTGCCACAGCTAGAGGAACCATATGAAGTTTACTGTGATGCATCTCACCAAGGTCTGGGATGTGTTTTGATGCAGCACAAGAAAGCTGTAGCTTATGCCTCAAGGCATTTGAAGACTCACGAACGGAACTATCCTACCCATGATTTAGAGCTTGCTGCTGTAGTGTTTGCGTTAAAAGTCTGGAGACACTACTTATATGGATGCACATTCACGGTGTTTAGTGATCATAAAAGGTTGAAGTATCTATTCGACCAGAAGCAATTGAACATGCGTCAGAGAAGATGGATGGAAACTCTAAAGGATTTTGACTTCTCCTTGCAATACCACCCTGGAAAAGCTAATGTGGTAGCAGATGCATTAAGTAGAAAAAGCGTATCCGTATCTTCAATGATAATGGCCAGACAACAGGAGTTGTGGGAAGAATTTAGAGATCTACACTTGGACGTAGAGTTTGCACCAGGAGTGTTAAAGTGTGGGATGATAACAATTTCCAGTGGATTACTTGAGGAGATTGCAAACCTGCAAGAGGACGCATTGATCCAAGAAAAGAGGAATTTGATAGCACAAGGGCAGACAATTGAGTTCGGCGTCGGAACAGATAATATTCTGAGGTGTAATGGAAGAATTTGTGTGCCGGAAGTTGCAGAGATGAGAAGAATGATTTTGGAAGAAGCTCATAAGAGTAAGTTGAGTATTCATCCTGGAGCAACCAAGATGTACCAGGACTTAAGACAGAATTACTGGTGGCCAGGAATGAAGAGGGATGTGGCGGAATATGTATCATCTCGTTTGACCTGTCAGAAAGAGAAAGTGGAACATCAACGACCTGCTGGAATGTTGCAACCTTTGGACATACCAGAATGGAAGTGGGACAACATTTCCATGGATTTTATAATAGGACTGCCCAAGACAAGGAAAAAGAATGATTCAATTTGGGTAATAGTGGACCGTTTAACAAAGTCCGCACATTTCTTACCGGTAAGGACCACTTATAAGGTACATAAGCTGACGGAAATCTACATCGCTGAGATTGTGAGGTTACACGGCGTTCCATCGAGTATAGTATCGGACCGTGACCCGAAGTTCACATCTCACTTTTGGGGAGCGTTGCATGAATCTTTGGCCACAAAACTGAAATTGAGTTCAGCCTACCGTCCACAAACAGACGGACAAACAGAGAGGACGAATCAGTCCTTGGAGGATCTCTTAAGAGCATGCGTGTTGGATGACAGAGGGAGTTGGGATGACGTTCTGCCATTGATTGAGTTCACCTACAACAATAGTTTCCACGCTAGCATTGGGATGGCGCCCTATGAAGCATTATACGGACGCAAGTGTCAAACGCCCTTATGCTGGTATAAGGACGGAGAGAGTATGATTGTCGGACCAGAGATGGTGGAACAGACCATAGAGAAGATCAAGAAAATACAAGAGAAGATGAAGGTTTCGCAAGATCATCAGAAGAGTTATGCGGACAAGCGTCGCAGACCTCTAGAATTCGAGCAGGGTGATCATGTATTTTTTAGGGTTACACCTACAACTGGTGTTGGCAGAGCTATTAAGTCAAGGAAGTTGACTCCTAAATTTATTGGACCATACCAGATTACTGCGCGTATTGGACCATTGGCCTATCGGATTGCTTTACCTCCAATACTGTCCAACATTCATGACGTATTTCATGTGTCGCAGCTAAGAAAGTACATTGCAGACCCAACACATGTAATCGAGCCTGATACAATTCAGCTAAGGGACAATCTGTCGTTTGAAGTATTTCCGGTGAGGATCGAAGACAGGAAGATTAAGCAGTTGAGAAACAAGGAAGTTCCACTAGTCAAGGTGATTTGGAATCCGACTACTGGAGACGCAACCTGGGAATTGGAAAGTAAAATGAAGGAACAATATCTTCAATTATTTACGGACATGTAGTTTCGAGGACGAAACTAATTTAAGGAGGGTAGTATTGTAAGACCCTTAATTTTAAATATTAATTTTGGAATTTTTGTCAAGGGTATTTTGGGAATTTTTGTAAAATATTTAATATATGTATGTTTTAAGTGAATATATATATATAAATATTTATTTTGGAAGAGGAATTAAAATTATTGGATGAAGAATTAAATTAATTTAATTTCGAGTAATTAAATTAATTGGATCATTAAGTAAGGATTAGTGGCTAATTGCAAGATAATTAAAAGCTGGAAAATCAGACAAGTGGCAAGTGAGGTGGCACCATGAGAGCCTATATATAGGAGTGAGAATGATGGTGAAGTCAGAACACCATTCCTTCCTCCTCACTCCCCATATTGCATGTACCAACTCCATCTCCCCTCCCATTCTGTCTCTGTTCTGCCATTCCCGAATTCAAATTGAAGAGAGGGAAATTCCTCCAAACACCATTAATTGAAATTCCAACCATCAAACCAGAAAACCCACAGTAGTAAAGTTAATCCCCATCTCAATACGAAGAGAAAGAACCCAGTTTTGCAGCAGCAAACTCAGGGAACAGCTTTGCCGTTTTTAGACGCAGAAAAGGGAACGCAGCAGGAACAAGAGAAATAGCAGAGCACGCTACAAGGGTAAGGGCACCTTCCATCTTTTAGCTGCATTAGGGCCACGAATGTGTGTTATTTCAGTTCTATTTTTAAAAGAAAAACTGTTTTCGAAAAATGACATTTTGAAAGAAAATGCATTTTGTTGATATGTGATTATCCTGATGGTTGTTCCTGGCTGTTTTTCTAATAAAACATGCTATTTTACTTATGAGTGAAAGCTGGAAAATGTTGCATGTCATTTTAATGATGAATAAAATGCATGTCTTAAAACTGTTTTGAAAATAGTCTTAAAATGCAAAAATGCATTCTGTTTGGGGTTTGTTGTTCAATGATGCTTGCATGATATTCTGATGTTTTGAAGAAACTGAGTATTTGCATGTTTCTGATGTTTGAAGAAACTGAGTAGTTGCATGTTTCTGATGTTTGAAGAAACTAAGTATTTGCATGTTTTCTGATGTTTCAAGAAACTGAGTATTTGCATGTTTCTGATGTTTGAAGAAACTGAGTATTTGCATGTTTATTCTGATGAGTGAGAAAACTGAAGTGTTACATGGTGTTGATGGTTTTTAAAGGAAAAGGGATTTTAAATGAGGGAAGTGTTTTGAGAAAGTGCAGAATCCGTTTGATGTTTGATTGTTATTTTTAAAGAATTAGTTTGAAAAAGTATTGATGTTTCAGGAAGTATTTCACTGGTTTTTCGAAGGTGTATTCGAATACAACATGAGTGTATTCGAATACAACCTGTCAAGTTCTGTTTTGCCTAAGTTTTCAAAACCTGTATTCGACTACGAGCCCCTGTAGTCGAATACAGAAGAAGGATTTTTGCTTCTGACTAAACCTCTGTATTCGACTACGACCATGTCGTATTCGAATACATAAGTGAAATTTTAACACCGTATTCGCATCTGTAGTCGACTACAGGCATGCTGTATTCGACTACAGATTCAAGTTTTTCCAGAAACTCAATTTTTAGCTTCTGTATTCGAATACAAGGAAGCTGTATTCGAATACAGATTCGTGTTTTCCAGAAAATCAAATTTTAATCACTGTCATGTGAGTTTTTGAAGTGTTGAGAAACTCTGAGAAGGTTTAAATGATTTGAAAAGAAGTATGTGAAATGGATTTAAAGAGGAGAGAAAAATGTTTGAAAACCTTTAAGTGACATGGGAGAAAAGGCTGTATTTTTCAAAGGTTTAACTCCTGTATTCGACTACAGCCATGCTGTATTCGAATAAAGAATGTTAAAACTACAGTTCATGCTTCTGTATTCGAATACAGGGGGTCTGTATTCGAATACAGATTCGAATTTCCAGAATTTCCAAGTTTTTAAGAGTGTTTTGTAAACCCTGAGTGTTTGGGGAATGTTGGGATTGTTGTGGGGAATTCAAATGGAATTTTTGGTGACATTTTGAAGTTGTGGTGATGAAGTTTATGAAACTTTACTGATGTAGTGAGAGATGTTGTTTTGTACACTGAGACTACCCCTGTATTCGAATACCAGAGGGCTGTATTCGAATACAAGGTGTGAATCTGCACTGTTTTTGGCTTATGTATTCGAATACAGAGAAGCTGTATTCGAATACAGATTCGTAAAATTCCAGAAATCCTCAGTTTTAAACTCTGTAATTGAATTTTAAGAGTCTGGGAAAACTTTTCAAAGTGTTAATGATTAATGGACTGTTTAATCATGATTATGATGTTGTTATTTATGACTGTGCTGAAATATTTAAACATAATGAAGAGCATGAATTGTCTGATTTTGCATTCTGTTTCTAGAGAAGTGAAACACTGCATATTCATGCATTGCATAGTCAAGTGGTACCTGCGATGGGCCACAGAGTAATGCGCAACCACGTGCTGGTCTGTTGAGCAATTGCACGAGTGCTGGACTGTTGAGCGTCTGCACTAAGTACTAATTTATTGAGCGATTGTACTTTGGTATATAAGTGCTGGACTGTTGAGCGTCTGCACTGGTACTGGACTGTTGAGCGTCTGTACTTGTACTGGACTATTGAGCGTCTGTACCCTGAAATGCGCAACCCCGTGCTGATCTGTTGAGCGATTGCACGAGTGTTGGACTGTTGAGCGTCTGCACTAGGTACTGATCTGTTGAGCGATTGTACCTCGGGTTATGTCAAACGTGTTGCTCTGTTGAGCGACTGCACGATGTGCTGGACTGTTGAGCGTCTGCACTGGTGCTGATCTGTTGAGCGATTGCACCCTGGTCATGAGGGCCGTTAAATTGTGCTGGTCTATGAGCTACTGCACCTTGGTGATTCCAAGAAAATTATGCATGAGCATATATGCATTACATTGAGGGATTTGACCGGCGTGTCACAATTGTTTATATGATGAATGTTGGAAATTAATGTGTGTGAGTGCTGTCCAGAATCTGAAATTCTGAATTAATGATTGTGTTTTGTTGACGTGTGTTTGTACTTACCGCATACTTCATAATCATTGACTGCTGTTTTGAAAAGGCATGAAAGTCATAAATTTTCAAATGAGCATGATTTTTTCCTCATCATCATATGTTATACCATGATTATACATGTTGTTGTGCAATATATGCTATGTGATTATCTGTTATTTTCGATCGGTGACCCCTTGCTATATTTTGTGGACTTTGGGCTTTGCCCTCAGATGCCTCCCAAACCCACGCCGCCTGTGGGTACCCGAACGACGGAAACGTCGTTGAATTTCCTTGATCGCTACTCGCGCACTGCTTGGGCTTTTGACCCCCTCTCAAGCAGAGCGACTTATACGGGGTGGCTGGAGCGGACAAGTAGGACTGACGGTGTGGAAGACTTCGTAGAGCGCACTCATGCGAGCATAGAGTTTCCCGTACCTTCCCGCCTGGTGCTAGAAGCGCACGGAGTTTTCGACGACGCTGAGGAGTCGGCTGAAAGGGTTGAGACGGAGGCCACTGTAGGAGTGGTGACTCCCAACCCTGTGATGGGAAGAGAGATACATGAGTCTGATGCGGTAGCGAAGCGTGAAGAGCTGAGACCAGTAGCGACTGAGATTCCGGGTCCATCTAGGATTTTCGAGGATTGCTACAAGATTCCGGCACCGCCAAAGTGGCCACGAGTGTGTATTGACTTGACTTCTGAGGAGACCGATCCCTCTATGCACGAGGAGGAGGAGGTTACGTCGAAGCGAGCTGCAGAGTCAGAAGAGACTTGCGTGGGATGCGGAGGGAATCCGTGCTACTGCAGCTTCAGCGCATGATCAGTTAGACTTAATGTATTAGGTTTTGGATTGAAATTGTAATTTGTCTTATTTTGGAAATACTGTACTATTTTCCGCTGAACCATGTACTCTGATATTTGCTGTTGATGTATTATGACAATGATATTTTGGGATGTATTAATGTTTAAAAACTAATTTCCAAGATAAGTACTTAGTGATAATCCTGATGAAGTATTTGGTTTACATTCATCGATTAATCTTAACGTACTATTTTACGAAGAACTTTATTTTTATTCTTTTGAAATAACTTTGGGAAAAACTCTTTTTAATTATTAATTAAAAAAAAAATGCACCCGCGCTGTGTTTGAAACTCGGGGTGTTACATGAACATAGAAGATGTGGCGTTAGTCAGAGAGTATCCGGACGTATTTCCAACGGAAATTCCAGGATTACCCCCAGTAAGAGAGGTGGAGTTCTTCATTGATTTGCACCCAAGAACTGGACCTATTTCAATTGCGCCATACCAGATGTCGCCATTGGAATTAAGCAAGCTTAAGGGTCAAATTGAAGGTTTGTTGGAGAAAGGAATTATCAGACCAAGTGTATCGCCATGGGGAGCTCCGGTGTTGTTGGTAAAGAAGAAGGATGGAAGTTCACGCTTATGTGTGGATTATCGGCAACTTAACAAGGTCACTATCAAGAATCGTTATCCTTTACCACGCATCGATGATTTGATGGACCAATTAAGGGGAGCCGCGGTATTTTCAAAGATTGATTTGAAATCGGGATACCATCATATTCGAGTAAGAGAAGGAGATATTCAAAAGACTACTTTCAGGACCCGCTATGGACATTATGAATATCTAGTTATGCCTTTTGGAGTTACGAATGCACCAGCAATATTTATGGATTATATGAATACGATATTCAGCCCGTTTCTGGATAAATTCGTGGTGGTGTTCATCGATGATATATTGGTTTATTCAAAGGATGAAGAAGAACACGGAGAACACCTATGCCAAGTTCTTGAAATTTTGCGCGAGAAGCAAATGTATGCCAATTTATGGAAGTGCGAATTCTGGCAAGAGAAAGTGAATTTCTTGGGACATGTGATAACAAAAGAAGGAATCGCTGTCGATCCGGCAAAGATTGAGACAACTCTTGCCTGGAAACAGCCCCATACTATCACAGACATACGTAGTTTTGTCGGATTAGCAGGATACTACAGGAGATTTAGTAAAGGATTTGCTAAGATTGTAGCTCCTTTGACACAACTCACCAGGAAGAATAAGCCGTTTGCATGGACGGAGAAGTGTGAGGAAAGTTTTCAGTTGCTTAAGGAAAAGTTGACAACCTCACCAGTGTTGGTCTTGCCACAGCCAGAGGAACCATACGAAGTCTACTGTGATGCATCTCACCAAGGTCTGGGATGTGTTTTGATGCAACACAAGAAAGTTGTAGCCTACGCCTCAAGACAGTTGAAAACTCACGAACGAAACTATCCTACTCACGACTTAGAGCTTGCTGCAGTAGTGTTTGCATTAAAGGTCTGGAGGCACTACTTATATGGATGCACGTTCACGGTGTTCAGTGACCACAAAAGTTTGAAGTATCTGTTCGATCAAAAGGAACTGAACATGCGTCAGAGAAGATGGATGGAGACTCTCAAGGATTTTGACTTTTCATTGCAGTACCACCCTGGAAAAGCCAATGTGGTGGCTGATGCATTGAGTCGGAAAAGTGTGTCAGTATCTTCAATGATAATGGCCAGACAACAAGAGTTGTGGGAAGCATTTAGAGATCTACATTTGGACGTAAAGTTTGCACCAGAAATGTTAAAGTGTGGAATGATAACAATTTCGAGTGGATTACTTAAGGAGATTGCAAACTTGCAAGATGACGCACTGATCCAAGAAAAGAGGAATCTGATAGCGCAAGGATAGAAAACTAAGTTCAGCGTCGGAATAGATAATATTCTGAGATATAATGGAAGAATTTGTGTACCGGAAGTTGCAGAGATGAGAAGAATGATTTTGGAAGAAGCTCATAAGAGTAAGTTGAGTATTCATCCTGGAGCAACCAAGATGTACCAGGACTTAAGACAGAATTACTGGTGGCCAGGAATGAAGAGGGATGTGGCGGAATATGTATCATCTCGTTTGACCTGTCAGAAAGAGAAAGTGGAACATCAACGACTTGCTGGAATGTTGCAACCTTTGGACATACCAGAATGGAAGTGGGACAGCATTTCCATGGATTTTATAATAGGACTGCCCAAGACAAGGAAAAAGAATGATTCAATTTGGGTAATAGTGGATGGATTGACAAAGTCCGCACATTTCTTACCGGTAAGGACCACTTACAAAGTAGATAAGCTGACGGAAATCTACATGACTGAGATTGTGAGGTTACACGGCGTCCTATCGAGTATAGTATCGGACCGTGACCCAAAGTTCACATCTCATTTTTGGGGAGCACTGCATGAAGCTTTGGGAACGAAACTGAAATTGAGTTTCGCTTATCATCCGCAAATAGACGGACAGACTGAGAGAACAAATCAGTCCTTGGAAGATCTATTGAGAGCATGTGTGTTGGATGATAGAGGAAATTGGGATGAGATGTTGCCATTGATTGAGTTCACTTACAACAACAGTTTTCACGCAAGTATCGGAATGGCACCCTATGAGGCTTTGTATGGACGCAAGTGTCAAACGCCTTTATGCTGGTATAAGGACGGAGAGAGTATGATTGTTGGACCTGAGATGGTGGAACAGACCACAGAGAAAATTAAGAGGATACAAGAGAAAATGAAGATTTCACAAGATCGTCAGAAGAGTTATGCGGACAAACGTCGCAGACCTCTGGAATTCGAACAGGGTGAACATGTATTTCTAAGGGTCACGCCTACAATGGGAGTTGGCAGAGCTATTAAGTCAAGAAAGTTGACTCCGAAATTTATTGGACCATACCAGATTACTGCACGTATTGGACCATTGGCCTATCAGATCGCTTTACCTCCAATACTGTCCAATATTCACGACGTATTTCATGTGTCGCAGTTAAGGAAATACATTGCAGACCCGTCACATGTGATCGCACCAGATACAATTCAGCTGAAGGACAACCTATCATTTGAAGTATTCCTTGTAAGGGTTGAAGATAGGAAGATTAAACAGTTGAGGAACAAGGAAGTCCCACTAGTCAAAGTGATTTGGAATCCGACTACGGGAGACGCAACTTGGGAACTGGAGAGTAAGATGAGGGAGCAATATCCTCAGTTGTTTAGGGACATGTAGTTTCGAGGACGAAACTAATTTAAGGGGGGGAGTAATGTAAGACCCTTAATTTTTAATTAAAATTATGGAATTAATTTTAAGTGTATTTTGGGGATATTTGTAAAATATTTAATATATGTATGTTTTGAGTAAATATATATATATATATAAATATTTATTTTGGAAGATGAATTAAAATTATTGGATTAAGAATAAATTAATTTAATTACGAGTAATTAAATTAACGGACAGTTAATTAAGGGATTAGCGGCTAATTGCGACGAGACGGGTAAAGTGCTGAAAATCAAACAAGTGTCGGGTGAGGTGGCACCCACACAAGCCTATAAATAGGAGTGAGAAGGATGGTGAAATCAGAACACCATTCCTCCTCCCTCACTGCCCATACTGCATGTAACAGTGCCCCTTTTCCCTTTCATTCTGTTTGCTGTTTTTCTGGTTTCCAGTTCACGATTTCAAAGAGAAAAGAGGGAGTACCTCAAAAGTGCCATTACTTGGAAATCCAAGCACCGAAACACCAAACCCTCAATACATGAGTTGTTCCCCACATCATTACGGAGCTAGAGAACCCACTTTCATAGCAGCGAACGCAAGACGGGAGTTTCACCGTTTTTGACGCATACACGCGAGCAGTAGCAGAAACGCAACAAGGGTAAGGGCACCTTCCACTTTCTAGTTGCATTAGGACTGTAAATACACAGCTGACATAGCATTACTGATGTTTTCATCACTGTTTTGAAGAAAAACTATTTTGCAATGACATTTTGAAAAAAATGAAGAAAATGCATTCTGTGATGTGTAATGAATCTGTGATGTTGCTGTTCTGGTTGTTACTGCAATGTTGTTTGGTTTGTGTGGGAAAACTGAAAAATGTTTTGCATGTTATTTTAAAGATGATTAAAATACATGTCCATAAACTGTTTTGAATGTTGTTATGAAATGCGAAAACACATTATGTTGGTTTTTGCTGCTATATGATGATTTTGGTTTGAATGAATGTATTAATGTCATTCTGTTTGTGTGAGAAAACTGAAATGCTTTGCATGTTGTTCTGATGTTTGAGAAAGCTGAAATGCTTGCATGATGTTCTGATGGTGTGAGAAAGCTGAAATGCTTTGCATGTTGATTCTGTTTGTGTGAGAAAGCTGGAATATGCTTTGCATGTTGTGTGGTTGTGTAAGCATACGGAGAATACCATGCATGTTGTTTTGGAGATGCATGTTCTGGTTTTGGATGATTCTGATGTTGATCATTCTGTTTCTGCTTCTGATGATTCTGGTGGTGACTATTCTTTTTCTGTTTCTGGATGTTCTGGTGTTGATGATTCTGCTTCTGTTTCTGTTTTGAGTGATTCTGATGATGTTGATGTTTTCAAAAGAAAAGGGATTTTAAATGATGAAAGTGTTTTCTGGAAAAGTGCTGAATCTGTTTTGATGTTTGGTTGTTCTTTTTTAAAAAGAAACAGTTTGAAATGTGTTGAAGTCTCAGGAAAAATTTCACTGGTTTTTCGAAGGTGTATTCGAACACAACATGTGTGTAATCGAATACAACCTGTCAAGCTTCTGTTTTACTTAAGTTTTCAAACTTGTATTCGCATACGAGCCCCTATATTCGAATACAGAGGGAGGATTTTTGCTTCTGACTTAGCATCTGTATTCGACTACGACCATGTCGTATTCGAATACAGAAGTGAAATTTTAACACTGTATTCGCATCTGTATTATACTACAGGCATGCTGTATTCGAATACAGAATGCAGATTTTCACTAGTTTCAGCTTCTATATTCGAATACAAGGGATCTGTATTCGAATACAGATTCGGGTTTTTCCAGAAACTCAAGTTTTAGCTTCTGTATTCGAATACAAGGAAGCTGTATTCGAATACAGATTCGTGTTTTCTAGAAAATCAAGTTTTAAACACTGTCATGTGAATTTTTAAGTGTTGGGAAACTTTGAGGAGGGTTAAAATGATTTAAAATGGAGTCTTTGAAATAGTTTTAAAGAGGAGAGGATGATGTTTTGAAAACCTTCAATGACCTGGGAGAAAATGCTGAGTTTTCAATGTTTTGTCTTCTGTATTCGACTACGGGAATGATGTATTCGAATACAGAATGTAGAATTTGCAGTTTCATGCTTCTGTATTCGAATACAAGGGGGATTGTATTCGAATACAGATTCGAGTTTTCAGAAATTCCAAGTTTTCAACAGTGTTTTGTAAACCCTAAGTGATTGGGAATATTGGGAATGTTTGTGGTGAATTAAAATGGAACTTTTTGTGATATTTTGAAGGGGTGGTGATGAAGTTTTTGAGACTTTACTAATGTAGTGAAAAATGTTGATTTGTGCACTGAGGCTGCCTCTGTATTCGAATACCAGAGGGCTACATTCGAATACAGATTTGTATTTTCCAGAAATCTCAATTTTAAACACTGTGTTATGAATTTTAAGAGTTTGGGAAAACATTGCAAAGTGTTAATGATTACTTGACTGTTTAATCATGATTGTGATGATGATGATCTTGATTGTGCTGAGATGTTTTGATAGATGATGGAAAGGTTGAATTTTACTGATAATGCATACTGTTTTAGTGAGGAGAAAACACTGCATATTCATACATTGCATAGTTAAGTGGTACCCGCGATGGGCCACAGAGTAATGCGCAACCACGTGCTGATCTGTTGAGCGATTGCACGAGTGCTGGTCTGTTGAGCGACTGCACTAGGTACTGATTTGTTGAGCGATTGTAGCTTGGTATATAGGTGTTGGTCTGTTGAGCGACTGCACTGGTACTGGACTGTTGAGCGTCTGTACCCTGAAATGCACAACCACGTGTTGATCTGTTGAGTGATTGCACGAGTGCTGGTCGGTTGAGCGACTGCACTAGGTACTGATCTGTTGAGCGATTGTACCTTGGTATATGTCAAACGTGCTGGTCTGTTGAGCGACTGCACGAGTGCTGGTCTGTTGAGCGACTGCACTGGTGCTGATCTGTTGAGCGATTGCACCCTAGTCTTGAGGGCCGTTAAAGTCATTCATATTTAAAATGTGTTGGTCTGTTGAGCGACTGCACCTTGGTGATTCCAAGAAATTGTATACATGAGCATATACATATTGCATCGAGGGATTGACCAGTGGGTCACGATTTGGATTATATGATGAATATTGGAAATTGATGTGTGTGAGTACTTTACAGAATCTGAATTTCTGATTAATTATTGTGTTTATTGAAGTGTTGACTGTACTTACTACATATTTTCCATATGAAATGGTTGCTGTTTTGAAAATACATGTCATGAAATTTCAAAATGAGCATCTTTATTTTCATCATTGTCATATATTATACCATGGATATATTTGTTGCTGTGAGATATATGCTATATGCTTATTTGTTAATTTCGATCGGTGACCCTTACTATTATATTGTGGAAATTGGGCTTTGCCCTCAGATGCCCCCAAACCCATGACACCCGTGGGTCCCGAGACGATGGAAATGTCGCTCGACTTCATTGATCGTGCTGTGCCTACTGCTTGGGTTTACGACCCCACCTCAAGCAGGGCTACATACACGGGGAGATTGAAGAGGACTTGTAGGACCAATGGAGTGGTGCACTATGTGGAGCACAGCTATGCGAGGGTTGATTTTCCTGTGCCTTCTCGTTTGATATTGGAGGCGCACGGAATTTTTGATGATGCTGAGGAGCCAGCTAGAGGGGTTTAGACGGAGGCCACCGTAGGAGTGGTGACTCCTAACCCGGTGATTGGAGGAGATGCACATGAGTCTGAGACGGAAGAGAAGAACGAAGAGCCGAGGCCAGTAGCAGCTGACATTCCGGGTCCGTCTAGGATCTCTGATGATTATTATGAGATTCCGGCACCGCCGAAGCGACCGAGACTATGCATTGATCTGACTTCAGAGGAGACTGATCCCTCTCTGTATGATGAGGAGGAGGAGGAGGTCACATCGAGGCGAGCGGCGGAGTCGGATGAGACTTGTTTGGGATGCGGAGGAAATCCGTGCTACTGTAGCCTTAGCGCATGATCAGTTAGACTTGATGTATAGGATTTGAGCTGGAATTGTAATTTGTTTTATTTTGGAAATATTTGTACTACTTTTCCGCTAAACCATGCACTCTGATATTTTCTGTTGGTATGATATGACACTGATATTTTGGAATGTATTAACGTTTAATATTAAATTTCCAGAATTAAGTACTTAGTGATATTACGATGAAGTTATTTAATTACGTTCATCGATTAATCCACGACGTACTATTTTTAAGAAACGGATTGAAGGAAACTTTGTATTTCGATTCTTTTGAAGTGATGAATTGGAAAATTATTTTAATTAATTATTTAAAAAAAAATACACTCGTGCTGTGTTTTAAACTCGGGGTGTTACATTGCACTTGACTTTAGAGTCTTATTTTCAAAGGTAAAACCTTGGTGGCAAATTATCAGAGTCATATCCTTAGATTCAGATGCTTAGAGGCTGAGGCTGATCCTTAGAGGCATCTCCTTTGGAGACAGCAAAGGGAGCATGTTGTTCCTTTCCTCTGATTCATCCTTTTATTTTGTTTCCTCTTAATTTGCTTGCTTACTCTGATGTACAGTTCAACACAGCAAAGTGCCCGCGTTGTTCCTTCCTCTAATACGTCCTTTATTCCGTTTCCTCTTAATCTGTTTGTTTCCTCTAATGTACAGTTCTACATAGTGAAAGGCGCATGTTGTTCCTTTCCTCCGATCTATTTGCTTCTTCTGGGTACTTCCTTTGGTCACTTCTCCTGGTTTTATCCTCTGGTAGCATCCTCTAGTGGACTCGCTTCCTCTGATCCTGGGTGCTTCCTCTAGCTTATTTTCTGCACGCTCAATTAAATTATTAGTACATTAAATTATTCCCACAAAATACTTTTTGTTATCATCAAAACAAGATAAGGAATTGTTCTCCAAGCCATCTTGGTTCTAACAGGAACAACGGTGAGGTGATATGTAGGATCCATCAAGATAGCCCTGCAAGGATAAAAGTGATGAAACAAAGGGACAAAGCTACAAAGACACATCACAAGGGGAACTACAAGGCATTTGCACTCTAAAAGAAGAGGGAGTAGGCAATACGATTTCAAAGATGAAATCAGGATATGTTTTTGGACGGATCTTGATTTTCATAGCAGGGTGTCTTTTATTATTATGTTCACCGTCAATGGACAACTAGATTACGATTCTATATTAGATTAAGCTAGTTAATTCTTAATTAAAATTAGTCATTAGTTTTATATAAGAGAAAACTTAGCTGCATTTTTTAGATTCTTTTGATTTGTTATTAACTTAAAATATACATAACTATCCATGATTTCCTCAAAATTATAATTTTCTTAAAGTTTGTTTTAATCACAAAACATATTTTTTAAATTAAGAATCACACCAACAACATCTAAGGCTCTATTCAGACTGATTTTTTATTTTTCATTGTGAAATTCTCAACAAAAATTAAATTCTAGTTTTGAGTTTCAATTATAAAGTCTTTTTTGTTTGAAAAATAATTATTGACACAAAAAAATTATCATTTTTTTTTATTTTAAAAAAAATAAAAATGATTTGAAACTAAAAAGTTATAATTTTTTTATTTAATTACAGTGGTTGTCGGAGGTGGTGCCAGTTAGAGTGGTGGTCGAATGTCAATGGTGGTCGTGGTGATCGATAATAGCTGGGGGGATCCGAGTGGTGGCCATCTAAGGTTGGAATGGTAAACTACAAGAGCTGGAGTGGTCGTAGGTGGTGGCTGACAGTGGTGATCGGTTGTGGTGGTTGGAGTGGGGATTGAAATGATGATCGACAATGGATGGTGTCTAGATAGAGTGTACGAAGGAAGTCAGGGTTATGGCCATTAGGAGATGGAATAGACAGAGGTGGTGGTTGAAGTGATGGAAGACGATGGTCAAAAGAGTGATCAAAGATCGGTGGTGGTCATGGTTATTAGTAGAGCTCAGAGTGGTGGTTAGCTGAGGTCAGAGTGGTGGTCATAAGGTGTTGGAGTAATTGAAGGTTGTGGTCAGCATGATGATTAGTGGTGGTTAGTTGTAGTCGAAGTGATGATCGATAGTGGTCATAGTGATAATCGGCGGTAAATATAGTGACGTCAATGACCAATAACTATCAGTAATGAAGTGTTAGTTTTAAGAAAAAAATTATAAAACCTCTTTTTGTTTGTTTGAGTTTTATGGAAAAACTATTTTTACATTAAGTAAAAATCATCTTAACTCTATTTTACTTTTAAATTTGAATTTGAAAACCAAAATAAAAGCCTAGAAAACACCCTAAATGAAATTCAGAAAATGTAGTTGGATCTAAAAAAAAATCAATAAACATTCATCCACTTAATATACACCTTGAAAGAAAAAAAAATGATATATTATTGATACAATAGAAACAAATTGATGAAAATAAAATAATTTTTTAAATATTTAAGGTGTATAATTAAATAAAGTATTTTTTTTTCTCTGAGATACAAAATCTAAGAGTAGATAGATAAAAAAGTATCATGTGCGTGGTCCGTGGTCCGATGTTCAATCTAAATCCATTCTTGTTTTTAATGAATGTTTCCAAAACCAAATTTTAGATTAAATATTATCATCAGGAGTCCAGTACTTTTTTCCAAGTTGTATTTAAAATACCGAGCGATCACATGATGGAATAAAATTTACTCTACACAAGTTTAATGCAATTGTAGAATTATTTTCTTTAACAAATCATGCACGAATTTATTAGTATATGCACTCAATATGGCTCCTCATACATGTGATACACAACTTTTTTAAAATAACTTTTTTAAGAGTGTCAACATTTGAATTTTATTTTAATTAATTAATTAATGTTAAATCAATTGAAGTTTATTTTAATTAATTAATAATTAACTAAATTGTATATTTGTACGATTTGGATGAGTGAAAAATAATTTTTTTTCTAAAAAGATTTGTTATAAACACACATTAGAAAATAGTGGGCAAAATAACCATTTTAGAATAAGCCTTAAAGGAGTATTTTGAATTTGAGAACATAGGGGTGAAATAAAAATAAGAATGAAAATTCTAGAACACTATGATAAACTGATTGTATCCAAAAATATATGAGAATTTTTAGATTGGGTTATGTAAACTAAACAAAAGTAACTTTACAAACTAAAATGTGTAAACTAAAATTGATATTATATTCATATGCAAGATCAATCATAGATAATATATAATTTTGATAATTGATTTTCTTATTTTATTAACTTATTACTTTAGATTAGTCAAATTTTGATTTCTTTACTGTTATAATGAACCATTGTAATTGAAAATTTCCTAAAAATAGTTTGCAATGAGAGTTGAATAAATGAATATTTATGATATTGAATTTAATTTTTTTCTCTATGAATATTTAAGTTTTAAAAGAAAAATGAATATTGTTAGATGAGAATCTATGCGATTGCAATGGTCAAAATAAGGAAATTTTAGAAACAAATATAACAAACACCTTTAATTTTGGAAAATTCTTGAAATTACGAAAACCTTTTGTGTGAAAAATCACGACTAAGAAAACAACAACAATACAAACGTGTTATTACTTTTTTTATCTATCATTCATCTTCCATTCACCATTTTACTCACGTATGTTTAGTTATAATGTACTCTCATCCAAATTTTGTGAGTATTGCCTTCGGTTGCTCTTCCATTTTGTGTCTATATAAAGATGTAATCAACAGACTCACATGAAAATTAGTACAATGAAAAAAAAAACTTGCTGATTTCACACAAATAGTACTCTACTATTTTTTTCTTACCGGAAAGTGTATTGTATTGCCTTGGAAACAATTATTTTTGTTTTTGTATAGATTGGAAAATATAATATTATATAACTAATTATGTATATAATTAATTTTAAATATAAAATATACAATATAAAATATGTAAGGCCAAGATTAAATAGGAATTAGACCAATTTGATTGGTTCAAATCAAATAACTAGGATCCATCATCAAACTGTTGATAAAAAAAATTGGAAGGCCAAGATTTAATACAACTTGGATCAATTTGATTGGTCCAAATCAAATAACTTGGATCCATCATACACAGCCGTTGATAAAAAAATTGGAAAGCCAAGATTTAATACAACTTGGACAAATTTGATTGGTCCAAATAAAATAACTTGGATCCATCATCCATAGCCGTTGATACTATCAGATGGAAGGCCGAGATTAAACCAGATAAAGCTGACGCATAGCGCATCGTGGGGATGTGATGATCAGGAGCAGCAGATTAAAGCTGCCATCCAGCGCATCTTGGGGATGCAAAGATTAGAAGGACGCGCATCCTGGGGATGCAATGATCAGAAGGGCCATGCAGGCCGCGCATCCTTGGGATACGATGATCAGAAGGGCCATGCAGGTCGCGCATCATGGGGATGCGATGATCAGAAGCAGCAGATATGCAGCGCATCCTGGGGATGCGAAGATCAGAAGCAATCGTATGGTGGGGATGCGATTATATAATGGTACACACACTCACCATTTTCATTCACATCTTCAACCTTCTCAATCTCAATCTCAAATTTTTTTCAACCTTCTCAAACAAATTTTTTTAACATTATTAATCAAAATTTTCACACATGGAATTATCTACTAATCATCGGGCTGAATTTCGATACATTAATGCATTTGTAAGTTTATTTATTATTAATATTAATTTCATATATTATTAATATTAATTTCTTATGATATATTATTAATATTATTTTCATTAATTTTATAATATTATTTTTATTATATTCATAATATTATTTTCATATTTTTTTTATTTACAGATACCATTCACGGACAAGTTGAAATGTCATGGTCACGTGAACAAAAAATCAAATGCGGTGATATTACCATATTTGCAATAGGCGGGATTTGGTGAAGTCATCAAACTTGGAAACTACAAAATAGATGTCGGCCTAATTACCGCGATAGTTAAAAGATGGAGACCAGAAACTCATACATTTCATCTCCCAATAGGTGAGTGCACGATAACTTTAGAAGACGTGTATTACCTTTTAGGATTAAATGTTTCTGGTATTTCAGTTTCTGGTTCAAAATTTGTGAATGTTAGAAGTGTCTGTGAAGAATATTTAGAAGTTATCCCACCTGAGGGGGCAACCATAGGTAATTTTATTGAATTAAAATGGCTTAAAGATACATTTGACGGTGTTGGTGAAGATGCATCCGAAGTATAAAAACAAGCATCGTGTCGGGCATACATTCTACATATGATTGGTGGATTGTTGATTCCGAATAAATCCAACAACCGTGTACATTTAAAATATCTTTCCCTAGTAGGAGATTTAAATAAATCATCCCAATATAGTTAGGGTTCGGCATTTTTAGCTACGCTGTATAGAGAATTATGCGTTGCTACGAAACCCGACATCAAGTCTATTGGAGGATGTGCTCTGTTGTTACAAAATTGAGCATGGTATCGTTTGTCTTGTGTCGCTCCAGAATCACACAGTGCATGGATATTTCCACTTGCACAAAGGTAACTATTGAAAATTAATTTTTATATGTTTTTCTTTTTTTAAAACTAACTACTTACCATATTACTAATATTATTATATTTTTTATGTTTGATATATTTGACAGATTTAATTTTGGTGTTCTAAATTTTAGTAGAGTTCCTCATAACGACATAGAAGGCTACCGAAATACAATCAATCACATGGTGGTTTAGGAAGTAATATTAATATTCATTCACATTTAGTTGAACTTTTTTAATTATATATTTTTATATATCTTAATATTTACTTAGCATATTTTTAACATATCAGTTTCGGTGGAGGCCGTATCTTAGGTTCCAACACGAGGTACCCGAACAAGAGATGAACACTTGGACGGTATGTACCTTTCTACATTGTTATCATATTGTCGAAAAACATCATGTAGATAGAGTCGCACTTCAGTTCGGCTTCCATCAACCAATTCCGCAACCACCAGAGGACATGAAAATCTACAGTGAGGTAGACATGAGGCGTGGCATTGATGAAAATTGGAGGGTGGTTTGGAAAGATGAGATTCAACATTGGAATGAACGTCAGAATTACGTACTGCACGGTCAATTAATAGAAGGATTTTTATGCCACAGTAACGAATATATGAATTGGTTCAGACATCAAACCAAATTATATATATATATATATATATGTGGAAAGATATCTGCGTGATCCACGTTTGCAAGCTTCAATGTATCTTGATGTTCACTCAACCCCTCAATCAATGCCACAACAACATACCATGCACCAAACACCATCTTTATCGTCACCACCACATCTACATGAATCTACATATATACCGACTCGGGACTACGTTCCTTCAGTGCCAACATTGCCAACACCCGTTCATATGATAGATAGCGGAATTTTCTATAATTTGTTTGGTACTCATTGCACAACACCTGAGTCGGCTTATGTTGTTTTTGATTTGATGTATAACATCGATACTCATAATTATACGGAGGCAGGTGGTAGTGGTTCTAATCCACATACAACTTATAACGAGGATAATGATCAAAATGAGGATCAACCACAACAACCTGAACTCGTACAAAGGGCTAGACGAGTTTGATGACCGCATAGATGTGAATTGGAGGACATTTAGATGGAAATAATTAATTTCAAATTAATGTAGTTTTTTCTTTCAATTTGATGTATTTTTTTCTTTCAAATTAATGTATTTTTTTTAATTTTATTAATATAATTTATTATTATTATTATTGTTGTTGTTATTATTATGTTTATAATTTTATTTTTTTGTTATGTTTATTATTATTACAATTTTTTTTATCCTAAATATTAATTTATTTTAATTTTTTTATTATATTTATTATTATTATAAATTTTATTTATTTATTTATTATTATTATTATTATTTAATATGTAATTATTAATATTATTAAAATTATTAATATTATTATTATTATTATTATTTATGAAACTTTTTTTATTTTTTTATTTCATTTTATTTTATTTATTAATTATTTTAAATATTTATAATTTATTATAATTATATATTACATATTTTAATTATTAATTAAAAAAAAAGGAGGTACATCATCGCACCCCTGGGGTGCGATGAGCAACTAGTTTAAAAAAAAACAGTCTTTCAGATCATCGCAGGTCCAATTTGCGACGGGCAACTGCCCAAAAAGTAAGACAGTCTGAAAAATAATTTTAAAAGTAGAGCAATTAGGGAATAAAAAAAAATCGGATGTTTGTATACAAAACCACTATAATACTTTCAAATAGATGCTTACTGAATTTTATTAATAAATGTTATTAGTAGAGGTAATAGTAGTAAGTAGTAACAAAAATTTGTCCAATAAAAATGGAGTAACAAAAATTGATGAGCATGAATAATAATAATAATAATAATAATAATAATAATAATAATAATAATAATAATAATAATAATAATAATAATAATAATAATATGATAAATCTTAGAAATATTACTTTTATAAATAATTTTTAATATTACTAAAATACCCTAATTTAGACAAAAAATAACAACCATCCCCTAACTTTGTATATATTATAGGATTAATTTATTTAAATTATGATATAGAGAGAGTTCTATATATAAAGAGTTCTATAGTTCAAAAAAATAAACTTAGAAAAAATAATAAACCAATTTTAATTGACATATAGTTGGATCTTACATCTATGTTGACTTAATTGATTTAAATGTAAGTTTAAGTTTAAAGATTTATATTTGGTAAATTATACATAAAGTTTTAAAAAAACTAATATTTTTTCATGAACTTGCATTATCCGTCCAATATAAATTATTTTATATATAATAAAACATAAATACTATTGAAATTTTGAAATTTTTGAGTCCTTTACAAGTTAATTTAGTTGATACGAATATTTTGAAATAAAGAATTTGTTGACTACTCCTATTTGTAGTACTCCCTATGTCATTATAATTATAAACAAATAATATATATTTTTAAGGAGATTAATAAATTTTGTTAACTACAATTAAGTTTTTTAGTTTTTATCTATACATAAGTTGATTTTATTTGGAAATATTAAATTATCTGCATTAAATATATTTTTAATTAAATAAATAGTATATTAGGATTAATATATATAATTAAATAGTTTAACTGTGTCGTCTAATAGGACTAAAATTTGAGATAATAGTAATCAGGGCAAGGACGCACTTGCAAATTTTGATTAATAGGAGCAATATATATCTCTTTTAATTGTTTTGCATATAATGTTATAATCTCTAAATTTATCAAAATTGCTAACACATCTTCAAATGTTACTTTTGTTGCAAATTTTATAGTTCAAAGTGATTAGAAAAAAAATAAGAAAAATTAATTAATTAAAGATGTATGTAAATATCAAAATGACTAATAAATGACAAATGTAAGTTTATTGTTATAATTTTCACACATTTAAAAATTACTATAACAACACTCACACGTTCGAAAATAAAAAAATAAAACACGGTAGAAACACAATATATATCATATATCTTTTTATTTATTATATAATTTATTATTTGTTTTAGTATATTAAGTATTAAAAATATTTATTTTCCAAAACTAAGTACATACCATTGTCCATACTACCAACAACATAGATCTGCCGTGCCAGAGGGAGTATGTAGCATCATATAAGTAATCATTTATTCAAATTGTTGGACTCAATTGTTTAATAAATTTTAATTAATGAAAATTTTGAACAAATTCATCTGAGTTAATACTCTGATTAAAATAATTTTTTATTAAATTTTACTAAACTTTCTACCAACCTTGGTAACTAAAGATCTATTTCTTATAAGAATCGTATCATTAAGATAAAAATTTAAATAATCACCATTTTGTGTTTCTTCGCATAAAGATGGCGAGACTTTTAGTGTATAAGAATAGTTCTCTCCGCTTTTCCTTATTATGTGATCGGAGATAATAGTGATAGACTATTGATGCCCTTCTATCAATTTGGGCGACTTGTGGTGAGGATGCGAGTATTGGTTGTTGTAATTGGCTGGAATCAGTTATGTTTGTATTTAAGAAAATTAATTTTTGCTCATTCTAGGTAGATCTATTTTAGATAATGTTTTGCCGACTTTTGAAAATTTTCATAATATGAAATCAAAAGTTGCTGACATGATTGGTGATGTTTCTCTCAAACTTGATATAATCAATGTTTATGATAAGATTGATTGGGAGTATCTTCGTGATGTTATATTAGTTTAAGGGTTTGCAGGGAAGTTGGTGAATTTGATTATAATGTGTGTTACAATGATTCAATACTCTATTCTGGTGAACCAGAATATTGTCGATCATGTTGTTCTTGGAAAGGGTCTTCAATAGAGTGATCATTTATCTCTATAATTGTATATTCTTTATACAGAAGGAGATATTCATGGAGCTTGTATTTGCAAGAATGCCTCACTTATTTTGCATCTTCTTTTTGCAACTTATTGTTTTCTTTTTTAAGGCCTCGAATAGGAAATATGTGGTAATAATTTTTTTTTTATCTTTTATGAAGCTGCATCGGTGAATCGATTAATCTGCAAAAATATGATATTTTATATTAGCAGAGTGTCCTACATGCTCTTAAGGATTTTATTACTTCTACGTTGGGTGTTCAATTTTTTTTGGGAACATGAGAAAAATTAAGAAAACTACTTTTAATTTTGTGAATGACCGAATCTAGTGGAAAATTAATTATTGTATTAAGAATCTCTCTCATGCTGGTAAGGAAGTCCTTATTAAATCAGTTCTCTAGTCAATATCTTCCTATGTTATGAGTACTTTTCACCTTCTTTCGTCTCTTGTGGATTACATTGAGAAAATGGTGAATTCGTTATGATGGGGTCGCGGCATAGGTGTTTCTCCCATTTTCTTTCTCGGGAGCGTCTCTCTATAAGTAAACACATTGGAAGTATGTATTCAGGTATTTACCGTCTTTAAATTTAGCTATGCTTGGTAAGTAAGGTTGGATACTAATTACCAATCACGATGGCCTAATACCCGATTATACATAGCCAAATATTACCTTTTTGTTAATTTTCTTAGAACTTGAATTGGTCATAATCCTAGTTATGCTTATCATAATATTTAGACAACAAGATTCTTGTTGAAAGATGGTTGCAAATGTTGCATCAGAAATGGTACTGATAATTTTGTAATGTACCTCTCTTTGAATCTGTGTGGAGTGATAGATTGGTGTAGATGTGTGATAAAAAATAGGAGTATATAGTCAAAAGTGCCAATCATTTTTGCATGTCTAACGTCTTGAATGTTGATGATCTCACAATGGTGAGCAATTTGAATGTTCTTCAGAAAGAAATTATGAGTTCCTCCAAACCTTAAAAACTTTCGTTGGCATTTGAATCCACGTGTTCTAAAGTGAAGACATACCTTCTCCCTCTAACTCATCGTGAATTTCCCTCTTTCCCCAAGGGTTTATGGCGGCGCTAATCTATCCACCTTGGAACTCAATCCTAATCTTGTCTTGGCGTTTTCTTGTTTACCCTAGCTATTCTGGATTGTTCTCTTGGTGCTCCTATGTTTTTTTCTTGTCGATTTTACTATAGTTTGACTATTAGCCATGGACGTTGGAGAAGAGGAAGAAGCTGGAGTGGAGGTGTTCATTCGCACCTTGGTGTGGAAGCTTTGAACTAATCATCCCTTCAACGTTAGATCCTTTAAGTGTACCATTGTTCAAGCTTGGCACTGAAACACCCCGTTGAAGTACAAGAACTGAGTAAGAATATTTTCCTTTTTCATTTCTCCTCAATGTGCGAACATGAACTTGGAGTTTGGATAGGAAACTTATTCTACTAAAAACGATCACAGGGATAAGCAACCCCTATACCTAAAAGTGAACTTTGAAAGCTTCTGGGAAAAATTGTATGATCTCCCTTTAAAGCTCCAATCACAATCCATGGCAAAAAAATTGAGGAACATGAAGAAACATATTAAAAGAAAGCTCACATGATGTGGTAATTTTTGCATATGTAGGTTGCTATTGACCTCTGGCAGTTAAAAAGAGTACGATGGTTAAACATCAAGACAAGAACTTGAAAGTTTGCTTCAGGTACAAAATACTCCCAACTTTCTGTTTTGTGTGTGGTGAAGTTGTGATGAAGTTGGTGAGAAAGGGGAAGGTGGTTATAAGGAGATTGAGGAACATGACTTATCCTTTGGCCTTTGGTTGAGGGGCTCTCTTTAACCAAAGTTCTACAAGGATGAAAAAAAAAGTAGCTCTGGTTGTAGTAGCAATTTATTTTAGGCCTCTACTGGTCAGAGTAGGTATGAAAATGCTAAGAAAACTTAGAAAGTTGAAACTAAGGTCAACAAAAAGAAAGAAATGACAATTTTTACCAAAGCAAATAGAGGAGGGACTAGTGGTGACCCAAGGGAACAATAAAGAGGTGGAAAGTGTGGTGGAATCCTTAGGGGCGGTTGTCCTCTCCAATGATTTAAATATGGGAAAATAAAATTCTAGTAGGGGAAAAAGAAAATACGAACTAGGAAACAAAAGCCTAAGAAGTTGAAAACTCAACAAAACAAATAACTAGAATTAGAGCTTGGAAAAAGGTATTTGGTTGAAGTCTTAGTCTCAAAGGGAATTCCATATGACTTATTTACTAGCAAATAAAAGAGGAAAAAATGTAGAAATGCTAGACTCAAGTCCACAAAAGTAAGGGGTGGTGTTGGACTAACTCAATGAAAATTCTTAATTGGAACTATAGGGGGTTGGGGAACCCTCGGGAAGTTCAGGCCTTGTTAAGGCTCACCAGAATAGAAAATTCCCACCTAGTTTTCTGGATCGTAACAAGGTTGAAGGAATATGAGATGGAAAGGATTCGTGTTTGATGTGGTTTCAATTCGGGACTGTATGTCCCTTGTAATAGTTTGGGGAAAGAAAGATCATGGTCTCACTTTGTTATGGAATGACTCTATCAATATCTCTATTATTTCCTACAACCTAAATTATATGTTTGTAAAAATGGCAGATGAGGTAAGTGAGGAAGATTGACATTTAGGTGAGGTCTACGGCTTCCCCCGAGGAAAGATATAAGAAGACATGGGAACTAATTAGAGAGATTTCATGAGGGGTAGGAGGCTAATGGTTGTGTGTTGGGGATTTGAATGAAACCCTTGATGCAAATAAGAAAGGTGGTAACAAGAGAAGTTTTGAACAATTGAAATCGGGTAGTGAAGATGCAAAAACAAGAAAGGGGGTTAATTGTGTTTGACAAAGTTGATAACTTTTTGATAATTTATTAAAAAAAAAACTAGTTTGGTTTTGGTGACTTACTCGTAGTACAAGCAATCAGATTCAGAGGTAGCAATAAATGAAAGCATAAATAATTTGACACGTAGATTTATCCGGGTTCACCACTAACATGCCTACATTCAGTCCCCTCATTCAGAAGGATTTAATCTACTAATTCAATTACCTTAAATAACAAAGCACTTGACCATCCAAGTCAGTCTTCTCAAACAACTTGAAAACCTCAGACTTTTGAGGAACTAACCACCTTGACCCTACAAGCCAAGTCTTCTCCTAACAACCTGACAGCCCTAGATTAAATAAGGAACTAAACCACTATCGGGTTGGATACAAAAGATTGGAACTTGAGAAGTTTCTTCTAACAAAGTTGATAATAATAATAATAATAATAATAATAATAGTAATAATAATAATAACTCTCACACTCTAAGAAAAAAACACTCAGAAAATATTTCTAACTCGAACAAGTGTTTCTCTCTTTGAACTCCAAGATGAATTGAAATGTTAAACTTGTGAGTTCTTCTATTCTTTTCTGATTTTCAATGCCCTTCTTCTTTATCCTTGAGTATCTATTTATAGTTAAAATTTGGGCTTCAATTTAGCCCTTGTTTAATTCTGATTTGTATCTTCTTCTGATTGAGTTTGTAAATTCTTCAGATTGATTCTGTTTATATTTTGTTCATATCGAGTTTGTAAATTCGTCAAATTGATTATGTTCATATTTTTTTGTAGATAAATCTTGATCAAACCTTCTTCAAATTTTGAGGAACAACACCACCTTGATCCTACAAGCCAAGTCTTCTCCTAACAACCTGACAACCTCATATTGAAGAAGGAACTAAACCACTATCGGGTTGGATACAAGAGATTGGAACTTGAGTAGTTGCTTCTGAAAAGTTGATAGTAATAATAACTCTCACACTCTAAGAAAAAAACATTCAGAAAATATTTCTAACTTGAAACAAGTATTTCTCTCTTTGAACTCTAAGACTACTCTTTTATGCTTTTCGATGTTTTTCTTCTTCAGTCTTGAGTATCTATTTATAGTTAAAATTTGGGTTTCAATTTGGTCCTTGTTTAATTATGAATTGTATTTTGTTTAGATTGTGTTTGTAAATTCTTAAATTGATTCTGTTCCTTTTTTGTTTAGATTGAGATCATAAATTTGTTGTAGATAAATCTTGATCAATTCTTCTTCAAATCTTCTACATATCTTCTTTCATACTCTTTGAGGTCAAATATATTGTTCTCATAAAATACTTTTGTTAACATCAAAACTCCTCTAATTGTAAAACCAACTTGGTTCCAACAATCTCCCCCTTTTTGATGATGACAACTTGTATTTTTTATAACAACTTTTCTTTATATTTCTTTGACTCCCCATAACTTAAGGCACACCCTAAGCCTAAGTATCATTTTCTCCCCCTTTCGTTATCAGACAAAAAGACTTGAAAGTATAACTTGCTCCCTTTCTTTTTTTTGAATAACATAAATATATTACAAGAAAATATAAAAACTAATGTAAAGCTAAACTACTTTGAAGATGTCAGAACATTAGTCAGGTATGAAGATAAGGTTTATGTTTTTCTTGATGAAGTCAAACCTATCTTCAAGTAATGGTTTGGTGAATATGTCAGCCCATTGGTGTTCAATGTCTACAAAATGAATGTTTAGTACCCCTTTTTAAACAAAGTACCTAATGAAGTGGTGGTTGATCTCTATGTGTTTAGCTCTAGAATGTAAGATAGGGTTTTTGGTTAGACAAATGGCAGAGGTTTTATCACAATAGATGGGAATGTTGGTTTCTAAGATTTTGTAGTCTTTTAGTTGATGTTTCAACCAAAGTAGTTAAGAACTATAGCTAGCTGCTGAAATGTACTCAACCTCTGTTGTGGACATTGCAATGATGTTTTGTCTCTTAATTGACCTAGATATTAAGTTGTCACATAGAAAGGTGCAGATGCTGAAGTAGAAATGTTGCTTTACAAGGAAGGGGGGTTTGAATTGTAAAGCTGTCTTTTAAAAATTTATATGTTAAAACTTTAAAAATAACTCAAAATTGATGTTGCTTAAGAAAATAGAAAATAAAGAATGCTCTTGGTTCTGGAAACCAAAAACAGAGAACATTCTTGGTTAGTTTTAGAAGGCAGAATGATCCTGATAGTAAAAGCATAAAACGGAGAACAGTATAGAAAACGGAGAACGTTCTTGGTTTGGTTAAAAAAAACAGAACTTGATTTTTAACTTAAGTAAATAAAAGACTGAAAGCAAACAAAGATAAGGAAGAGAAATCACAAAATGATTTTATCCTAGTTCACCTAACTTCGGCTACGTCCAGTTTTCACAACAATGAGATTTTCCACTAAGTGTTAAAAAAAAAGAACCTTCTTGGTTTTACATCACGTAGCTCAAATCAGCCTTGATCTGTCACAATTTGTCAATCCTTTCCACCCAGAAAGAGATTCAATCAGATCACCTATCAACCCTTGATACGATTTTTACAACTCACCTTTTAACCTTAAAAGGATTTTTGTAAACAACACACTTAAGCTATAAACAAGCCTTATAGTCTTGTTAGCTTTACACGATAATGATAATGTGTTTAACATAATCTGTTTTGACTCAACTCTTGTTTGAGGTTAGATTATTTACAAGATGTTTCAGTAAACTAATGATAATAAATTCGAATATGAATGTTACTGATTTCTTGTGAGACTTTCAAGTATGAATGTGAGTGATTGATGATATTTCTTTTTGCACTTGAGTGTCGTGGTTTACATTTAAGCTGTGAGGTTCCTTTTATAGACATTTCAGGAGGTCCTTATCAGCTTAAAGTAATCGTTGGAAGGATTACCTCGGTCAATGGGTAGATTAAAATAATCATTCTTTAAAGAGACTTTTGACCAAAGTTTTTTTCCCTTTTTTTTTTACTTGAGGAATTTCTGATATTTGTTTATTCTCATTCATCTGATTTGTATATTGCTTAAGGATCACTTTGATCATGAGAATATGTGTCACAATGTGATGTTGTAGTCTCAAGAATGTTTTTGGTCTGCTTCAGAAGTTGGAGAACATTCTGGTGCAGTATGATAGAAACTGGAGAATGTTCTGGAGCCTGGATAATGATCATTTTCAACTGATTCTATTACTTTGCCTTGATTTTAATCTTTTCTCCTTAGATTTTTTAGAGTACTTCTTTTGCTATTATTAAAGCTGCATATTCCATGAATATGTAATGGTAATCCATTCGAAATAAGCGTGATCTTTTCTTGCATAAAAATCAGGTTCAAATAGTCTTAACGAGGTGAAAAATCATGGAAAACGTTCTTGGTTTTTCCAGAAAAAGTCCATAACGTTCTTGGTTCTTAGCTGTCCATTTTTAACTTATTCTTTAAACTGATTTTGCTTGCTTTTGCTTAGTGCCTATCTTGGATTAATACATTCAAATACACATATTAAATAACACATAACTTAGAATCATAATTAGAGTCTTTAATTAGAATCATAGTTTAATTTAGATTTTAATTTTGATTCTAACTATTATCATAGAGAGCTTGAAAGCTCCCACTCAGAATATGCCATAGATGATTGATCAAAATAAGAGATATTTCATTAACATGTAAAAGATGATTACAAACAAAGTTTCAATATACAAAAAGAAACTTCACATAGTAGTAAAGAGCAATAAAATCTAAACTAATTTCTCCCCCGTTGTCATTACAAAAAGAGGCGGGAGAAGCAACAAACAGAAAAAACATCCAAAGCAGAAACTTCACACAGAGAGGGAATAAGAGGATCCTTCTGAGGAAGATGAGCGTGAAGGGTTTGGAACCGGATGTATAGAAGGAGGAGGAGGGTCAATACTGATCTTGGGAGCAAGCTGTGTAGTCATCCATTATCTGAGAATGGCAGACTCTAATTATGGTGCATACCAACAAGGATTTCTTAGCAAATATTGGGCTTGACAGTAAAAAGCCCTAACAACATAAGGATAAAATCTTTCAAAGGTTTGGAGGAAGGATGTCCATCCTAGAGAATCAATATGATTCTTGATGGTTTTGCCTTCGAGGGTGAGATTGTCTAGCAAAAACACCTTGCCAACACCAACGGGTGTCTCAGCCCATTTTTCAAAAAAGGTTTTCGGGAGAGTGTAGGGAAGCGAAATTTTGGGCTATTTTTGGGAGGAGAAGAACGTTCTGGTTTTGAGTATTGAGGAGCAGAACATTCTGGAGATATAGATGGTGGAGAACGTTCTGGTCATTGTGTTGGGGAGCAGAACATTCTGGTGGTGGAGTTGTAGAACGTTCTGGAGAGATTGAACGTTCTCAAGGTTTCTGCTCGGGGGTAGTTGTCTTTGTTCTCTTTTGAGGGTTCTTAAGCCTGTTTTTTTATTTTACCCTTAATTTTTGAGCTTTGGGTTTAGGGTTAGGTTTCATAGGGGATGAAGAAACAGTTTGGAGGTGGAGAAAATCTCATTTATGGATTTTCGTTTTTAGTTGGGAGGAGTTGTTTGAGAAGGAATTGATGATTGTGAGGGAGCAGTTTGAGTGGTTTGATGAGACGGTTTTGAAGATGGAGATGTGTAGGAAGGAAATGATGTTTGAGTAGGTTCAGGAGGGGCATCGTTCTCAGATTCATCACTGCCATAGATGATCAACACAGTGGGGTTAGACTGTCTAGGTTTGGATGTTCCTATTCTAGCAAGGATGTGCATAAATCGTCGCTGGTCTTTGGTGGGTTTTGTTGCTGGTTTTCTCAAGTGTAGAGGGGCTTGAGAATCACTTGGTGGTAGTTGAGAGAAGAGAGGACGAAGTACAGTAGCGAGGGGTTGAAGAGAGAGAGGAATATGGCTAGATTCACAAGAAAATGAGGACGTAGAACCTGAAAATGTAAAGGACATTTTACGAGGTGAAGATCTGGGCAGCAGCGATGGTGAACGATTTTGAAATGGAGAGGAAGAAGACGGGGATGATGAAGATGGAGATTTAGGGCAAGAATTCTTACGCGGATATGCCTTAGTTCTGGCCATTTTTAGAGGTTGTGGAGAAGGTTTAGTTTCAAATAGCAAAGGGAATTTTGGGGGATGAAGAAGCATAGAGAAACATAAGGGAAAAAAAGAGAGTTGTTGGAAGATGAGAGGTTTCAGAAAGTTAGAAGATTAACGGATGATTGATTTGAAAAGTGTGAGAGTACGGAGGTGCGAAGGTCAGCATGTGAGTTGATTTTCCAAATTTACAAACAAGAGCATTAAATGCAACGTAGGCAATAGGATTTCAGTTTTTGAGTGAAGAAGAAAATATGGAGAATGATGCCTGAAAAACGGAGATTGATCGCAAAACCAAGAACGTTCTTGGATTTGCAAAAAAAAAAAAAAATTTCTAATGCATTTAGTTCGGATTTTTGATGATTTTCAATTTTTCTTTGATGAAATTAAAACTTTCCTCTACCAGACGACTTTGTAAATATATTAGCCAGTTGTTTTTTGAGTTTCAACAAAGATTAATTCAACATCCTTTTTATTAACATGATCACGAATAAAATGATGTTTAATTTCATTATGCTTAGAACTAGAATGCTGAATGGGATTTTTAGACAAATTGATTGCGCTAGTATTATCACAGTAAATTGGAACTTTTGATTAACTTATAGAGAAGCCTTCAAGTTGATTCCTTATCCAAATTAATTAGGAGCAACAATTTACCGTTGATATGTATTCAACTTAAGTAGTTGATAGCGCAATCGTGTTTTGCTTCTTGCATGACCAGCTGATTAAGGCTTCTCCCAAGAACTGACATGCGCCACTTGTGCTTTTTCATTCAATTTTATCCCCAGCATAATCAGCATCACAATAAGCTACAAGATCAAAATGACACCATTTTCTATACCAAAGGCCAAGATCAGTAGTACCAACAAGATATCTAAATATTTTTTTTACAGCAGTTAAGTGTGATTCTTTAGGAGCAGATTGAAATCTATCACATAATCCTACTGCATATACTGTGTCAGGTCTAGTGGCAGTTAAATAAAGCAAATATCCTATCATGCCTCTATATTCGTTCTCAGAAACAGATTTTCCATTTTCATCTTTGTCCTATGAAGAAGATGGATGCATGGGAGTAGTTATGATTTTGACTTCATGCAATCATTTTATATTTTGTTAAAAGATCTTTTGTATACTCTTCTTGACAAGTAAAAATGCCATCATCATGTTGTTTGATTTGTAGACCAAGAAAGTATCTTAACTCTCCCATCATGCTCATTTCAAATTCACTTTACATGAGTTTTGAAAAAGCATCACACATTTTCTCATTTGTTGAACCAAAGATAATATCATCAACATACATTTGAACTATGAGTAAATCATTTTTATCATTTTTCTTAATAAGTGTAGTGTTAATTTTTCCTCTGAAAAATCCATTGTTGATTAAGAAGAAACTTAATCTTTCATACCAAGCTCTTGGTGCTTGTTTTAAACCATAGAGAGCTTTAGTAAGTTTGAAAACATGATTTGGTTTTGATTGATCTTCAAAACCGGGAGGTTGTCGTACATAAACTTGTTCATTTAAAAATGCACTTTTAACATCCATTTGAAAAAGTTTTATGAGTTTATGAGATGCATATGCAAGAAGGAATTGTATGGCTTCTAACCTTGCAACTGGCGCGAAAGTTTCATCATAATTTATACCTTATTGTTGATAGTAACCTTGAGCAACCAGCCTTGCTTTGTTACGTACAACCTTACCTTCTTCATCCAGTTTGTTTCTGAATACCCAACTTGTTCCTATGATGGTTTGATTCTGTGGATCTAGAACAAGACCCCATACTTCATTCTATTCAAACTAAAACAATTCTTCTTTCATTGCATCTATCCAAGATTGATCAACAATGAATTCTTTGATTGAATTTGGTTCAATTTGAGAGATCATTGCCATTTTGTTGTTGTCATCATCTTTGAATGACATTCTTGTTCGAATCTTGTTAGCTGTATATCCAATAATTTGATTTTGGGGATGATCACTGATCGTTCTCCGGCTTTTAGGTGGAGAATGAAACGAAGACTGTTTATCAATCTGGGTTTCCTGAAGAACATTATGCTGCTGTTGTCCAGAATATTCTTCTTCTTCTTAATCATTTCTTTGATTTGTTTCAAGATCGTCGAATTCATCAAACAATACGTGCATACTTTTTTCAACAATTTTTGTTTTGAGATTAAATACACAATATCCTTTAGATGATATGCGCTAGAGCACAAATGCTTGTGCCTGGGGTACAATTCTACAATATTTTGACATTCTGCTTCTGTCCAAGAGTGCTAGAGCGCCCCTGGCACATGCTAGGGCGCATGACACACTGCATAATGCATAAAAGTGTGTTTTTTCCCACTTTCTATGTATCTTTTTGGCTATTTTCACTACACCAAAAATGGCCTTTTACAACGCACATTTTAAAGCGCTTAATAACTAAAAGCGCTGTTATATAATATTTTAAAAATAACGGAGGATACAACAACGCATTAATGACAAGCGCTTTAGAAAAAGCGCTGTTGTAGGGTCATGAAGGGTTTAGGATTTACAGAAAAGCACTGTTGTAGGGTCATAGCGATTTCACATAATGTTTACAACGCTTTTAGAGCACTTCGCGCAAAAGCGTTGTAAAATATAATGCTCTCATATAAAGTTTAGAGCGCTACATTTACAGCGCTTTGTATAAAAGCGCTGTAAACTCTATAAATGTTTTAAAATTTAATTTTTAAAAGCAGTTTACAGCGCTTATGGATAGAACCGTTGTAAAATATAGCGCCCACACACTATATTTACAGTGCTTTTTTTAAAAGCGCTGTAAATGCTGTAAATATTTTGAAATTTAATTTTTAAATGCCTTTTACAGAGCTTATGGACAAAAGCGTTGTAAAATTACAAGCAGTTATATATAAATAAATAAAAACATATTTAATACGTTCTATCCCTTCGAACCCTATTACGAACTTTCCTCTCCTCTACTTTGTGCCCATTTTTACTGAGTGATTTTTGTCTCAGGTACTGTATTTATTAATTTGTTATTGTCTCTAAAAATGATAAATTGTTACCTGATAAACCATATAAAATTTTAGATGATAAATCTGTTATGTTTTGAAATTTGTTCGATCTGTTCTGTTTTGAAGTCAGACTTGTATGCATGATCTTGGACCTTGGTTTCCATTTTCCAATATTAGTCTATATATACTATAGATTTGTATGATGTTACAGATCGATAAATTTGTGTAACACTGCATTCATATATACTGCATTCATAAATTCTTACATGATAAATCATATAAAATCTGTTCGATCTGTTCTGTTATGTTTTGAAATATATATAACTTGTATGCATATATATATATATATAATGTTATAGATTGATAAATTTGTTATAGATTGATTTGTTCTTACTGCATTCATATATGTCATATAATTAAAATGGACCGGAAATGGATGTCTGCCAATCGATTGTCAAAAGAGTATGAAAATGGAGTGAAGGAGTTTGTTGAATTTGCAGTGAAGGAGTTTGTCAAAAGACCCAAATCGAATCACTTGTCATTGTTTAAAATGTTGTTTTGGAAAATGCGTTAGAGCATATGAATTGGAAGGATATTTAGTATGGCATGGAATTGATAAAAGCTATACATGTTGGATAAAACATGGTGAGAAAAAAAAGGGAACACTTATTTTGACAGTGATGCGTCATATGATTCAAATGATTATTTCGACACAGATACATATGAGCAAGACCGAGTTGAAGATATTGCAAAAGCAGTTGAAGAAGATCTTCAGGATTGTCCTAAAATGTTTGAGAGTTTGTTGAGTGATGCTGAGAAACCGTTATATAATGGCTGTACTAAATTCACAAGACTTTCGGCGATATTAAAGTTGTACAACTTAAAAGCGAGAAATGGATGGTCTGATAAAAGCTTCACAGAATTATTAACACTCCTAAAAGATATGTTTCCAGATGATAATGAACTTCCCAGTCAAACCTACGAGGCTAAACGAATTTTGTGCTCTATTGGCATGAGTTACGAAAGGATTCATGCATTTTATTTTGAAACGAATATGAATTACTAAAGGCGTGTCCGAAATGCAATGTATCTCGATATAAAAAGAAAGAATCTACTCCAGCAAAAGTCGTGTGGTATTTTCCTATAATACCAAGATTTAGGCGAATCTATCGCAGTGAAGAAAATTCAAAACACCTGACATGACATGCAGATGAAAGAATTAGAGATGGAAAGTTACGACACCCTGCAGATTCTCCACGAGTATCCTGATTTCGGTAGAGAGTCAAGAAATCTACGACTTACACTTTCTACTGATGGAATGAATCCACATGGTCTTCAAAGCATATCACACAGCACGAGGCCTTTGATTTTGTTTATTTATAACCTACCTCCATGGTTATGTATGAAGCGCAAGTTTATGATGTTGTCTCTGTTAATTTCTAGACCCAAACAACCGGGGAATGATATTGACGTTTACTTGACTCCTTTAATTGAAGATTTAAAAAAGTTATGGGAGTCAGGTGTGGAAGTTAATGATGGGTATAAGAAAGAATGTTTCAATTTGAGGGCTATTTGTTCGGCACAATTAATGATTTTCCAGCATATGGTAATTTATCAGGGTATAGCATTAAAGGTCAGTGTGCATGTCCTATATGTAAAGAGAGTACAAATTGGATGCGGTTGAAACATTGTAAGAAGAACGTCTTTCTTGGACATCGTAGATTTTTTTTCTTTTAGTCATCATTATCGTGGGTGAATAAATGCATTTAATGGAAAATCAGAGGAAGGTACTGCTCCAAAAGCACCGAATGGATATCAAATATTGGAAAAAGTACAAGTTTTGACCAATAAATTTGGCAAACCATTTGCGGGAGAGCTTGTCAAAACTGGGTGGAAGAAAAAGTCAATTTTCTTTGAATTTCCATATTGGAAGTCATTGTATATAAGACATTTTCTCGATGTGATGCATATTGAAAAAAATGTCTTTGATAGTGTTATTGGTACGTTACTTAGTGTTCCGGGAAAGTCTAAGGATGGCATCAAATGCAAGATTGGATTTGGTCGATATGGGAATAAGAAATGAATTGGGTCCCGTAAAGAAAGGAAATCGCACATATCTACCTCCAGCCGCTCATACTCTATCTAGAAAGGAAAAAATTGTTATGTGTAAATTTCTACACGAAGTTAAAGTTCCAGAAGGATACAGTTCAAACATAAAAAATTTAGTTTGTATGAAAGACCTCAAGTTAAAAGGTTTGAAGACTCATGATTGTCATGTTCCAATGGAGCATTTGCTACCAATAGGTATACGTTCCATTTTACCTGAAAAATTTCAACGAGCCATAACTAAATTATGTTTCTTCTTCAGGGAAATTTGTAGTAAAGTGATCGATCCTCAGAAATTACCGACATTGCAGAGGGAAATTGTTGTTACTTTGTGTGAGCTTGAAATGTATTTCCCACCCTTATTTTTTGATATAATGGTTCACCTTACTGTTCATCTTGTTATGGAGACACAACTTTGTAGGCCAACTTACATGAGATGGATGTTTCCGATAGAACGATATATGAAAATATTAAAAGGGTACGTAAAAAGTAGAAGTCGACTAGAAGGATGTATTGCTGAACGATACATTGTCGAAGAAGCTGCTGAATTTTGTGCTGAATATGTATCCAATGTTGAATCCATAGGACTTCCTATGTCTCGTCATTCGGGAAGAATAACAGGAGAAAGGAGAATTGGAAAGAGAGTAATGACTATATCAAGAATAGAATGGGAGCAGGCACAATTGTATGTTCTGCACAATGATGATGAGGTTCAACCATATGCTACAATACACATGGATCATTTACCTAGTTTGAACATGAACAGGAATAAAAATTGGATAACACGATAGCACAATCGAAGTTTTATCCCTTGGCTAAAAAATCACATTAGCTCAAAGTTTGATATAGACCCCGCTTCAATTTCAGAGAGATTGAGGTGGCTAGAAAATGGCTCGAGTTTACATGTCTTTTCTTACACCGGTTATGTAATTAAAGGCTATACATTTTATACCACAAAACAAGATGAACAAACCACTCTGCAAAATAGCAGAGTCACTCTAGTAGCTGAAGCGATGCATATCTCAAGTGCAAAAGACAAAAACCCAATATTTGCAAATCTATCATATTTTGGGGTTATCGAGCATATATGGGAGTTGGATTACACAATGTTTCGTGTTCCCATCTTTGTTTGCAAGTGGGTCGATAATAATAATGGCGTTCACATTGATGAATCAGGGTTCTTGCTTGTCGATTTTAGGAGGGTGGGATACAAAGATGAACCTTTTACTTTAGCGTCGTAAGCTCAACAAGTGTTTTATGTCACTGATCCTGCTAATGATAAATGGTTTGTTGTCCTATCGACCAATAAAATAAGTGATGATAACAACAACATTGAAGATGTTGGTAATGATATTTTCTTTGCGACATCACAACCATGTGAAATTGATTCAACTGATGACGGTTTATATCTTAGAGATGCTCATGATTAGGGAATTTGGATTAATCTATCGTTTCGTATCGTTAATGGACAAACAAATGTGAATCCCACCAGGAAAAGAAGAAGGGCATCTTAAGTGTGTTTATGTGTTTTATATAAGTCATGTAATGATTTGTACTCATTGTATAAAATTTCATGTAACTTGACCTGCTAGAACTGAGTATTTGATTTTATGCTTATATAATTGATCATATAATTTTTTTAATTATATTATTTAATTATTTTAGAGATGACAATTTGATAAAAATTTTAACTATAATCTGAACTCATCATATAAGTTGATATGAACAATTTGGTATCCATGAGTATGGATATTATTATATCACAGCGCTGTAAATGGTTTCAAAAAAAAAAATTACAATTACAAGAGACAAAACATTTACAGCGCTTATGGGAAAAAGCGCTATAAAATGAAAAATAAAATACAAGTACAAAACATTTACAGCGCTTTTGCCCATAAGCGCTGTAAATGGTTTCAAAAAAATAAATTACAATTACAAGAGACAACATTTACAGCGCTTATGGGAAAAAGTGCTGTAAAATGAAAAATAAAATACAAGTACAAAACATTTACAACGCTTTTTCCAATAAGCGCTGTAAATGGTTTCAAAAAAATAAATTACAATTACAAGAGACAAAACAGTTACAGCGCTTATGGGAAAAAGCGCTGTAAAAGACAAAATAAAATACATGTACAAAACATTTATAGCGCTTATGGATAAAAAAACGTTGTAAAATGCTCATATAGCGCCTTTTATATAGTGTGTATATAAGCACTTTAAAAATACTATTTAAGGCGCTTTTTATATAGTCTTTTAAAGCGCTCTTTGGAAAAAGCGTTGTAAAAGGGTTTTTTTTTAATAATATTATGGAAACTGATAATATAAGAAACCGCCTCTTCATTTTCTTCTTCATTACGTATATTCTCATCCCTTACGAACTTGGCAGTATGAAACCCTTATTCATTACGTACTCTCTATACGAACCATTCTCCATATACGAACCCTTCTCCCTAGTGTGAACCCTTCTCTCTGTCCATATTCATTACGTACTATCTGTTTTCATCATTCTCCATTTTTCACTAAGTTCTATCCATGTGAACCCTTCTTTTTGTTCAGTTTTTTAAAGCACTCTATGGAACCCTAGTGATATCTTCTCGTTGCACAAGAGATTTCTATTTGTATTTCTGCGACGTCGTAACCCTAAACTATAGGTATTGTTATTCATATCTCGTTGTCACTAAACTTATAGTGCATGTTGTATTTATTCAATCTGTTGTTGTCACTAAACTGCATGTTGAACTTATACTCTGTGAAATGTGTAGATAAATGGATTCCAATAACAATTTAGGTCGTCAAAACGAGGAAGTTGTAAACATAGGAGTTGAAAGCAATCACTTACACTCTAGCTATGAGATTATTAGGTGGGATGGAATGAAAGTGACCAACCGATTGAGCCCAACTGTTCAATGTGGTAAGCTACATTGGTGCTGTTGTTTGCCAAAATATCCCAATAACAATCGATGACTGGAGAGACAAAGCATTGAAGGATGCTAAAGACATATTGTGGAGTGATGTACAAGTAATCAACTTTTTTACTCCACTTTTTTGATACTTAATTATAATTTTTTTCCATTGAAATACTTTTATTCAAACTCTTTATTTATTTGGTTTTAGAGCGCTTTTAACATTGAAGATGTGCGTAAAAATTACGTACTTAGAGTTGCCGATAAAATTCACAGAGGATTTAGATCCCACCTGTTGAATTGTTACTTGAGAGACAAGTGTGGAAATGTGAATGTTAAAGCTCCAAACATTTACAAACACTACATAACACCTGAAGAGTGGACCTCTTTTGTTGCTAAACGCTCAGACCCCGCATTTGTGGTAATATTTATTTTATTAGTATGTGTGTTTTATTCATATTCATATCTTATATTTTTTACACGATCGTTATTTTTTTATTTATATATAGAATATAAGTACAGCAAATCGGGAGCGAGCAAAAAACCCAGTGCATCCATACAAAAGATCGCATATGGGGTATGCGCGTTTAGAGCAAAAAATTGTAAGTAAACATAACTTTTATACATTGTGTTAGCTAGATTATAAACTATAGTTTATAACTAATATTTTGTTTATGTCTTAATGAACATCTGCAAGAGACGAAATCCGATCAACCATTGGGTCGTCATATCTTGTGGAAGGAGGCTTGCGTAAATAAAGATGGAATAGTGGATAACGAAAATGTTCAACAAGTTGTTCAAGAATGTGTAAGTATACTATCACTTTAATATTTTTTAATATTGCCTTTTAAAAATGATATTGAACTTATCTTTTTAATACTACATGTATTTTAGGAAAATTTGGAATAAAGTCTTGAAAATCAAGATGGAAATAAAGAAGTTAGCTGCAGGACATTCTCGGCAAGGTATTCAATGTTCCTGAATATTCTGGCTGTGTGAGGGGTAAGGGATTTGGCGTGACTCCCAAAAGTTATTTTTCACATGAGAAGCGCACAAATCCCTCAAATGATCAAGTATTAGAAGCACTGAAAACCCTATCGGAGCAAGTTGCGTACTTGGTTAAAAAAGATAAGGAAAAGCAACTTCAACGTGAAATGCAAATAGAAAGTGAATATGGAAGTTGCAACATTGGTCGTAAAAGTCTACCGAAGGTAATGAATTACTTAACGAAATAAGAAATTCATTCAACCTAATTGTTTCACATACTTATGTATTAACCGTTGATTTAATTTAGGGTGTTTCACGTTGCTGCCTATACTTGTCTTCCCCTACCCGCATGGTTGGGAAAGGAACATTGTACAATACTTTGGGAGAAGTATTGCACAACAAAGATGTCCCTGCCGGCCATGTTAAAGTTTCACCTGTGGTGGCTTTAGAACTACTTGCACCGTTGCCTATCCCCGACAACGACGGAGATATGAAACTTTTGGGAGAAGCAATAGGTAGCTATGTGGCATGGCCGAAATATCTTGTTGGAACTGATCAGGAGGTATGTTTTAATTGCTATGTATGTTTAGTTGTATGATTATGATTGATTATATGTAATTGCTGATTTTTCCGCTTTTATATTTCACATTTATTTAGATTGTTGCTAAAGGGAATGATGATAAGATCCCTCACAACGAGTCTGTCACTTAGCCAGAAAAGGCACCAGAAAAGGTTTGACATATACATCAATTCATGTATACGAAATGATTAGCTTACTATAATAACTAACAAACTAATCAACCACATTTTTTTTCAGATTCAAACAAAAAATAAACCCGCTGCACCGTAGGTGCAGGTCCGTGGTAATAATAAACCTTCCAAAATGCAAAAACTAGATCGAGGAAAATCAGTTGCTCTTCCTAAAATAAGTCAACCACGCCTTGCTCGATTTGGTGAGTGTCTTGACAAAGCAACAAAGATGAATATGAAGAGCAACAATGATACACGTGTGCTAGACATGGAAAAAAGTATATTCGGAGAAGAGTATTTAGAACTACTTGGCAAAGAGAAAATATACAAACTTCTCGATCATAAAGAGCTGAGTGCTACTGTAATCAGCATATACATCAGGTAATATAAATACTTTATTTAAGATATAAAATATTACCTTTTAATTGCATCACTTCCACATTAATTTATTGATATTATAATCTAATTTTATATTTGAAGGTTTTTGTACGAGAAGTTGGTGTGCGCGCGGAAATTGTCAAGTAGATTTTCATTCTTATCTTCACATAAACTATCCATGTTTAAACTCGATCTAGATAATGTAAATAAATATGTAGTTGATAGACTTATAGAAAATAAAGAGAAGAACAAGATGTTTCTGGCATCATACAACTCAGGGTACATAATTAGATATTTTATCTATATATTTTTTAATTTATGATATTATGAGTTGTGTAAACAAATTTGCCAACCAAATTTGTGTTGTTGTTGGCAACATTGGGTGTTGTTTGCCATAAATGCGACTTCTGAAATTGTATATTATTTAGACCCATTGCACGGTTATTTCAACAATCACATTGATATAAAGAACATCTTCGACACGTAAGTAATATTCATTTATTTCTTACATATATAAATAATGTGTTTGATCATTGAATAATAATCACATTTATTTGATAGTGTTCTGCAAGTTTTCCGCTCAAAGGGGTGCTTCAGTGTTGAAGAATAAGTCAAACAACATCACATGACTTCCAGTAAAGGTTATAGAACTGAATTATATGCCTTTAAATTTTCATTTACAATATCAATGCATAAATATTTACTGGCGTACATGATTTATTTTATAGTGTCCGCGTCAAACTAACAACATAGACTGCGGATACTATATAATGAGGTTCATGAAGGAGATTGTTGATCTGAATCAACATATAATTCTAGAAACGGTACGTTATTTTCATTATATTTTGATTTTCATATATAAACTATATATATGTATATATATATATGATTCTAACTTATTTTGCTTCAGTATTTTAACAACTTCAACCCAACTTACACTGAAAATGATCTCAAAGAAATGAAAGAAGAATGGTGCCAGTTTGTCCTCGAAATGAACATTATATAATTTGTAATTAATTTGTTGATATAATGTCATGATGTAATTTGTTATGTGTATATGTAATTCATACTGTGAATATATTGCTACTGTCATGATGTAATTTGTTATGTGAATATGTAATTCATACTGTGAATATGTTGAATGTAATTTGTTCTGATAATATATGTAATTCATACTATAATTTATTATAATTTGTTGCTGTGAAATACTTGTAATTGATATTATTGAATGTGAATATGAATTTGTTTATGTGATGTGAATTTTAATGTTGAAAAGAAGAATCTGAATGTGGTATTTGATGTTCAAAATATGTAATAAAAAAGGCAGCGCTTCTTTAAAAAATGCCATAAAAAATTCTTTTACAGAGTTTTTTTAAACGTTTTACAACGCTTTTTTTAAGTACTTTTACAGCGCTTTTTTGAAAAAGCGCTGTAAATCTAATATAAGAAGCGCGCTCTATATGGGACCTATTACAGCGCTTTTTCAAAAAAGCGCTATAAAACTAGTATAAGAAGCCACTACAAGAAAAAGTGTTATTACCTACGGCATATTTTATCTTTACCCACGACAAGTCCGTGGGTAACCTAAAAGTACCCACGGACACGGGTCCGTAGCTATTTTGCTCGTAGGTAAATATTTACCCACGGACAATCAGTAGGATATGGGTACCTAAGGAAAATCCGTGGGTAATTTACCCACAGATTTTCCGTGGGTAAATTACCCACTGGTTTTCCGTGGTTAAATTACCCACATATTTTCCGTGGGTAAAATAACCACAGATTTTCCGTGGATAAATTACCCACAGATTTTCTGCATAATCAATTCTTAAATATTGGTGAAGGAAAAAAATACTAACATAACATTTAATATAAACATTTGTCAATCTAAAGACAGAAAGAAAGAATCAAATCTCTAAAATGATAGAGAATCATGAGAAAATCTACAAAGGCTGATCATTATAGTGACATGAGTCTTATCTAAAAAAACAAAGTGTTGTGGCCCCAGAGATGACAAAATAATAAATTTGGCTTGATTGTTAGAAGAATAAATTAGTGAGATTATAAATACTAACATTATTTCCAATCCCAATCGTTGGAAGATTGGTTGTAACTCCAATATGAGAGGCAAGGCCAAAACCTGCAAAAGTTAAAGGTAGCAAGCCAAAATTTGTCAAATAAAAGTAGCAAGTTAAAAAATTTGTTACCTGTGGACACATGGAAATCTTTTTAGGAACAATGGAAATCTAACATTCCTATTTATTTTTTTGGGGTACTTTTTAGTTACCTGTGGTGATTTTTGTGTACAATCTCCTCCCAAGCAATGTGAGTTATCTGAGACAATTGATCCACCTACAATACCAGAAAAAAGACTCAAAATGCTTAAGTTAATAAACTCCAAACCTCTTGTTAAATTATGAAAGCTTTGAACTATTACATCAAAACACTTTTAAGTTAAACTATTTACGTTTTCATATAATAAAAAAAAATAAAAAACAATACATGCAAGCAAAATCTACTGTTAATTTGTCATTTTTCTTTATCTAACTCTGGGAGTGTATCATCAAATTCATATTTTGAATGCTGTTTTGTTTATTAATGCAGAAAGATCATGTAGTTATAGATTCGCAACTATAAGATATTTAAGGTCATTATCAGAATCTAAAATCAAATCTGCATTATTTGGAAGGAAAATAACTCTTGTTTACATCACTTAATTGATTGAATCACGCTCAATATACCCGATTTGTAATAAATGGTTTAATATTATACATGACCACCATCCCAATTCTTAAACCTGCCATTATGAGTTAGAAAGTCAAAATACTTAAATTAGATTAAGATGAAACGCCATCAGAAAACACCAAAACAAGCAATAAATAAGTTTCTAACAGCCAATTCAGCCAAAAAATGCCATATAACTTGTTTATTTGGGACAACCAATGCCCTTACTAACACCATCACAAACACTGCTAAATATAAATGTTTGGTTATCATATGAAGCCGAATCCATGATCTGATGCTTATGTGCATAAGCCAAAACTACCAACATACAAGAAAAAATGTAAAAATGGTAACTAATAACATGGAAGTCAGAGAAATTGTGCTAGCAATTGATTATTAACAACGCAAATTTAGAATTTGCTAACTTTTGAGAACAATTTCATTATTTCATTTTCTGACAATGAATTTTATTACCATTGCTTTCATTTTCATACCCTGAATAGCCTATTTGGTTGGGAAACAAAAAATGTTCACATATTGTTTTATTTCCGTTCTCAAACTTTATTTAAACCATGTGTATGCTGCTAAAGTCTTTAACATTCAAACCTGGTTATAGCTTTAGAAGGTTGTTGGAGAGCTTTATATTATTTTTCCTGACCTCCACCATTTAAATATTACTATAACTAAATATTCCTATAACTGACTCATTTTACCAGTTCTGACTTCTGAGCTGACATAAATTAAATATCCTACAGCAATATTTCAAGCTTATGACTAATAAAGGAACCACTAACCTTATAGGTTTTGAATTAATCCAGCGTCCTATAACAGAAAAGGGATGGTGACATTAATTGCATAATCATTTAAATTTGTACCAGCTAATGTATTTTTAAAACAAAAAAAAAACCACAAAATTACCAGGTGTTATATGACAGAAATTCTGGATATTGCCACATCCTCCTGAGCTAAATGGAATCTGTTGAACATAAAAAATATAATTGAAAGGATATGACTACTAAGTTAAACATGTAAAACAATGAAAGCAATCAAAAGATAAAACAAGGATAAAACATATTAGCAGGTATGCTGTAACTCTAACCATTCCAATAAAATATAATGTTTTTAGAAAAAGAAGAATTCAATATAGAGAAGACAAGAGGTGCCCTCCAAACAGAATTTGCAGTACTCTAAGCAGTGTCTGATGAGCAAGCGTGGGCAGTTCAGATAAGAAGACTTACATCAATTAGCAAATACATGATTTACAAACTTCAATTAAGTAAAAAGGGAAATCCTTACCATATCACATTGAAATTGAACAATCACATTTTGAACAGAACACAAACATCATCACAAAAGAGAATTCAAACAACACCGAAGAGAAGCAGTTTTAAACAGAATCAACTTTGACTAATTTCTTTTCAAACCATTTGAAAAATCTAGAATCGACATACGTAGAAAAGAAGTTATTAATGAAAAGTATTATTTAAGCTTATTTAAGCTTATTTGTAACTCTAACCATTATCAAAGAACATAGTTGCATTTAAGAATAAAAAAATGGAAAGTAACCCTTAAATTAAAGCTTCATGTTTAACTAATTACAACTAAGAAAGCCATCAGTTAATTGCAAAAAATTGATTAAAATAATGAAATTCAACAAGCAGCTAATTTTGCTACTTGAAAAAAATATAATTGAAGTTTGAGAGGGACACTACTTTTAGGATTGAAAGAGCAACATACATAAACTTCTATTCTACCTGATGAAAGCACAATGGTGTCTTTAGCACAACCTTCAACAACAATCACACCACCAGAATTACGACTCCGTCCAGCTGAATGGTAGGGAACAATCCAACCTATGTCACCAGTATTCAGCCAGCCATCCTTATCTATGGCTTAATTTGTAGCCGAAGGATTCTGATACAAGAATAAGATACGTAACTGAACATTGTTACAGAAAAGTAAAGCTAGGGTTCGAACTCAACAACAAAGAAGGGAGAAATAGTTAAAGGAAGCAACAAGTTAAAGGAAGAAGGAACTCAACAACATTTACCTTATGTAGCACAACAAGCTTAGAGACGAAGGGAGGACGGAGCAAACAGAGACGAAGGGAGGCCGCAATGAATAAGGAAGATGGAGGGTAATCGTGAATGAGAAAATGAAATGGAGGATGGAGGTGTCGCTATTTTGGGGAAAACGAAATGGAGGATGGAGGTGTCGTTGGAAAACGCAAAGAGGGATAACGAAATGGAGGATCGATGGAGGTGGAGAGGGAAACGCAAAGAGGGAAAACGAAATGGAGGTTCGATGGAGGTGAAGAGGGAAACGCAAAGAGGGAAACCACAAATTGGGGGAAACTGAAGGTTGAGGTTAGGTTAGGTTATGATTTTGTTTATTTTTTACGTTTTTATCAATTTTAAAAAATTAAACAATTTTAAAAAAAATTACATCTTAAATTTACCCACGGACAATCCGTGAAAACATAAAATACGACAATATTTTGAAAAATTAAGTTCGGTTACTTTTTTTTTAACATTACCCACGGATTACTTTTAACATTACCCACGGACTAACCATGGATAATGTGTTAATTTTTTTTTTTAAATAATGAATTTACTTACGGTTTTTCCGTGGATAATTAATAATTTACCCACGGACTAAGGTCCGTGGGTAAATGTTCCGTAGGTATACAAATTTTTTCTTGTAGTGAGCGCGCTTTATATATGGACCTATTACGGCGCTTGTTTGAAAAAGCACTGTAAATCCAATATAAGAAGCGCGCTTTATATATGGACCTATTACAACACTTGTTTGAAAAAACGCTGTAAATCCAATATAAGAAGCGCACTTTATATATGGACCTATTACAGTGCTTGTTTGAAAAAGCGTTGTAAATCCAATATCAGAAGTGTGCTTTATATATGGACCTATTACAACGCTTTTTTGTATTTTCAATAGCGCTGTTGTATCCTTTTACAACACTAGATACTAGAGCGCTGTAAAGGGCTTAAAAAAAGCGCTGTAAAAGGCAATTTTTGGCTTAGTGTTTGAAGTTTGGAGATTTGTGCTCTAGCATAGAAATTCAAAGAAGGCTAGTTCTAACACCATTGAAGGATTTCTATCAAGAATCATTCATGAATCTTTCTTGTAATTCTTCTTTAATCTCTATATTTTGTATCTTTGTCATGAGTAACTAAACCCTATTTGTTACGGATGAGTGAAACAAGATTAAACCCCTATTTTTCTGATTTGATATATAGTTATATGAATGAGTTTATTGAATTATTTTTCTCATTTGTGTGTTTAATGCTTTTTAATGCTTGATTAACTTTAAATTGTTTACGATTTGTATTTGAAACGGGGTGGACTTTACAAATGCGTTTTGATGAGAAATTCAAGATATTGTAGTTTAGGGATAGATGTAGTTCATGAAACCAACTGAATTATTTGCAAATGCAATAGTTTAATAAAAGAATTCTTGTACTGTAAAACTTAATTATAATCTTAAATCTACTATGGAATTAGGGGTTACTTGAGAATTAAAGATTTTGTCACTAAGAAATTAGAGCAAAAATAATAAATAGAATTCGATTATAGTTCAATAAAGGAATTTAGTAACTATAATCAAATTAGAAACCAAGGTCATCCATAACATTTTTCTTAGTATAAAAATTCAATACTATTCCTCTTGTTAGTTTAAAAAATTATTTCAATCAATTTAAAAAAAAAATTGTTCAATTTTAGTAATTAAACATAATTCGATAGTATAATGTAATATTTAAGTTCGACACTCGATACTACTCTTTTATTATTTATTCGCAATTTCAAAGATAACTAGATTCGTAGTAGGAAAGGTTGTAGGTTTTGACGAATTTTTCTATGGTCTCAGATCTAATTGACCTAAATACAAAACAGTGGAACATAAGCTTAGTATTCAATAGCTTTCATCCGTATGCGGCACGACAAATTGTTAATATTCCAATTTATGTTAGACTCCCTGCAAATAAGCTCATTTGGCATTGAGAGAATGATGGAAAATACTTAGTTTGATTAACTCATCATATTTTATGTGAAGATAGGAATACACCATTGATCAAATCATCACGAGGACATTGCGAAGAAGTGTAGAAGAAAATATAGGTTGTGGAAATTTCGAGAAGCACTCAAAACATCTTGTGGAGACTTGAAAAAGCTATCCTACCTACTAGAAGAAATCTGGGAAAGAAAGGCATTAATCTAGGCACGTAGTGCCTTATATGCTATGTGGAAACTGAAGATGTTGATCACTTTTTTATGCACATTCATGCAGAAAAAGCGATATGGTTCTCATCCCCCCTTGGTATTCATATTCCAAACCAAATAGATATTAAAACATGGATGTTGCACTGGCTTTCTATTCTTGATAATCTAGCTCAGTAACATTTTGGTGTCTTGCTATGGTTGATTTGAAAAAATAGAAACCAAGTAGTGTTCAATAATTCAATTTTTGAGCTTGTGGAAAACTTGGATGTTGCACTAGATTTCAACGAGTGTTGTGTGACTTATTAAAGATTTTAATAAAGTAAACCTACTTAAAATAGGCAACCTTGTCATTACTATGGTGATATCTTGCACCACCCTATTGGTTCTTGCAAGATTAACATGGATTGTAACTGCAACAAAATATAAATGGATCTCTGTTTCTCCACTCATTCCCGGGTGCTTAAGAATTCAATAGGGTCTTGCATGGGCGAAAGAAAACCATTTCTCCAACTTCTTCATTGAGTCTGATTCTTAAACAACTAGTTAAAACTATGTATGGTCGTCTAATGCTAGCTTAGATTATAAGTCTAGATTTATTAATTTTCTATTTTAGTGTTACTAGAACTTGTAACACAGTGGCTCATAACATAGTTAAGTTGTCAAAACTTGTAAGGATTCCTATCGTAAGGATTTCGTTTCAATTCAACGAATGAAACATATTTCTAGTAAAGAAAAAAATTTGTTTCTTGTATTTGTCATAATTGTTTACCAAACTAATATAGGCTTGTGAAGAAGGGGGTAGTTTTCCATACAAGTTGTGTGTTATGCAATTGACATGAGAAGGATAAGTCGTGTGTTGTGTGATTCACATGAGGAGGAAATTATGAAGCCATTCATGAACTTATCCCTATATTGAAGCCATTAAGCTCTAGACCGTTAATTCCACCACATCTCTTCACATTCAATAATCTCATCCAAGTCTCTAATCCAAGTCTCTATCAATTTGCTTGATTTTGTCCATGACCCCCAATTCATCACTCCTAGGGTATTACTGGGAGTTGAGTTTTGGAGGGGAAGAGGAAGGAGCGTGTATTTTTCTTTTTTAAATTAAGGAAGCGATAAAATATTTCATAAAATAAATTAAGTGTGATTGAAATGTTATATAATCATTAATCATACTATTTTTCAATTTTATAAAATCTCAAATATATACCAAAATATGGACTTATCCCTCTAAAGTCCTCCCCTTCAAACCTCTCCTTAACCGAACTCCCAAACATATTTTTAGTGTTCAGCTTAGTTAAGTCTCTTTAATGCTCTTTACGCTAAGTAATAATTCCAAACCTTTTATGACCTCATGTTGAGAGTTTATTAGGAACATGGTCTAATTTGTTGGGAAGAAGGATGTTAGCCTCAGTCTTAACCTCCTTCACCACTTTGGCGCAATCATAATCTTGCAACCATATTTTCTCAAATCTCCTCATGGGGTGATGAATTGTTCTGCAAGGAGGGCCAAGAGAGAAATGGAGAATAATTGGGGTAGTGATCATATCCATAACTCAACAAAGTTACAGTTAGAATAAAAATGATACAATGTTGTCCAATGAGTACTAGCAAGCATCCTGTCTAGACTAACCTTAATATGGCGTTGACTATTTTGCTTGTTGGTCCATGTGTAAGCTTCCCCCAAAAAGCCTAAATCCACTCAATTTCTCCTTCTGTAAACAACAATATTAAGATATCCAAACACGAGTTGTAAATCATAAACATGTGAAGAAGCGGCATCATGCAATAAAGATCAAGTGAGTTTCTTGTTATGGTGTTGAGGATAAACATACACAAACATTGTTCTCCTCTGACATGATATTTATTTGAGAAGATAGACATTTCAATATAATTAAAGTCACAATTCACAATATCCACATTAAAAGAGTTATTCCATAAAATAGCTAAGCCACCAGATTTATCTCCACCAGAGGTGGTGCAGCTGATAGCCCTAAAATTAACCAAATCACCAAAGTAAGAAAAATTATTCCACTCATAATCCAACTTCTAAGATTCCATGAGAAAAACAATACTGGGTTTATTATAGGGGACGAACTTTTTTAAAGCTCCTACTGCTTGGGGGTTACCAAGCCCATGACATTTTCAGGAAATAATATCCATTACTCTTGGCTAGCCTGCTTAGAAGGACCTAACGTTAAGTGGGTGATTTCAAGGTTGTGATTAGTCAGTGATCTCCAAATTACACCTTCTACATTTTATGGTCTTGTCCCATATCCAACATATCAATATGCGTAAATTTAGCAAGCATTGAGGTCCGGATTGAAGGTATTGTAAAACACAAAAAAGAGAGAGTTTGAATTGTGTTTTGTCATGCCTAAACGATGCTTTGATTTCTTTACAATAATATGTTCTTTGTAAGAACTGTAATTTATTTATAACAAGAATTATGGTTTACTTTCTAATTATACCTTATGTTGTTTATTATTTTGGCTGTTTACCGTTTTCATTGTCTGTTGTTTGTAAAATTGTTGTAAGTGATTGACTTGCAAATTAATATATCCATGAAAACATTTTCGGATGTTTCCTTGATGTTAAATGACGCATTGGCATTGTTGAAATCTCAAACATAATTTTCTACTGAGTTTTTTGAAAACGGACAAGATATACCTGTTGTTTAAATTTTGACAAAGTCCGAATGACACCAAAATTTAATCGGGTGTTTTATATATCGACTATAATGAGAATTTAATCTCGTTATATTTTTCTAAGCTAAGGAACAAAAATTTCGTCGGATAAAAATTTATTCGCAAAATTTTGTAAAGCTTTAATTTGTTGATTTATTATAAAAATTTTAAGTTACCGATAAATTTATCCGTGAGCGCGACTCGTTTAAAAACGAACTCAGAGACTAAACGAGATGATGTGACTTAAAGTCACAAAATATCTATATATTTTTCTAGGATATTAATATTTTATTGAGTGGTTAATAAAAATATCTAGATATTTTCTTACTATGTAGTAAAACTTTGTAGGGACCAAAATGAGCCACTTCACTATCCATTTTTGTGTGTTGACTATAACCACTTGTGTAAGAAGGATTAGATGAGAAGTTATGAGTTAGTAAAATATTTTTAAAATATTTTCAGAAACCTAGTTAAAATTATTTGTAGGGGAATAATTTAATCGAATTATAAAAGATTATTATCGACAAATATTTTAAGACGTCGCACATTACTGTTAAATTTATCTGTCAATTAGACTACGACGAGAGTAGATATTTTTACTAAAGTAGATCTAGAAGTGAGTGATATGATGTGATTATGACTAAGTGACATAAAGGATATTGTGAGATTTTAGGATTATATTTATGTGATTAATTTTTGTAGTTAGAAATTTTTGGAGATTAATTTAGAATTGAGATAGTAAATTAATTAAGGGAAGGAGAAAAAAAAACATTTCCCCTCCTTATAAAAGCATTTCATGGCCATCATCATCATCTTACTATTACTTTCTTTAATTCTTCAAAAACATCTTCTCACATTTCTTTCCAAACCCAAATCTTCTCCTTCATTTTTTAGCAACTTAGAGGGCTACAATCACAAAATCTCCAACTACAAAGTTGTTTCACGACTCAGAGGAATGCAAAGAGCTAAGGATCACTAAGCATGCATATATGGGGAAAATGATTTTTTATTTTTATTTTTATTTTTATATTGTTGAGTTTTAATCTTGCTTGTTTATCACTACTATGGTTGTTATTAATGTTTAGGAAGTTAAAGGAAACATTTTCAACTCTTTTTCTTTCAAAAATCAAAAATTCTAAGTAAGGGAGTAAAATGAAAGTGTTTTTTTTTTTTTTGCTTTGGTGCTTTGTTAATATTGAAATTAGAGGAGTTAGTAACTTGAATAACAAAAAAAGAAATTGATTAGTTTTCTTGAGTAATGTAACCTTGGAGTAAATTTTATAATTCCCTATGTTTATGTAGTTAGCTCCTCGAGTCTCGAAAATGAATCGAGATTGTTGACACCGAGTTAGCGATGGGGAGAACTCTGACTATTTTATGTTTGTTGGGTTATGATTTTTAAGGAAAAAAGATAGAAACAAAAAAGTCATGGCAAATTTATTTGGAATAAGTTTTGAAATAAATGGGTAAATATGAACTGTTGTGGGTTATTTTAATTCAAAAGTATTTGAGTGGTAGAAATTTTATGAACTTTAAAGAAGTTAGGAAAAAGTTCTCTTGTTGTCCTTGATTATTTAAGGTGTTTTAAACTAGATTTGGATTTGGAAATTTTTTGAAAAACTTTGATGAGTAAAATGGATTTTAGCCGAGTGGTATATATATATATAGAGAGAGAAAGAGAGTTCAACATTTTGTTTAAAAGTTGGTTTCAGGTTTACTTTGTTATTAAGGTGTTGAAGGTTTTATCATTTGGGTTTTTGTGAAAACAAAGTTTCTGCCTCTATAAATTGAACTAAAAAGTTTTAGTCATTGATATTAAATTTTTAATTTTTATGAAGAAATTTAACTTTGAGAAACAAAGTTTCAAACTTCATGACTTTGAGAATATTTCATATATAAAAAATATATATAAGGGTCCAAACCTTGTATCTCAAAAAGGTTTGTAAGAGAAATATTCACTTTATGAACAAAGTTTCAATCTTAAGTTTTGAAGTTAAAACTTTTTATTTTTATAGGAAAGATATCAACTTTATGCTAAAATCCGAGGATGAAAAAGTATTTACGTATTTTGAAAAACAATGATTGATTATAATTTTGGGTTTTGATATATGATTTTATTAGGAATGAAGATTTTAGTTGGAGACTTAAAAGACAATTCTGAACTTGGAAAATATTCGGTGTTGATTAGAAAATGTGGTTTTTAAGTGAAAGTTTATATACAAAGCATAATTAATAAAGATTAAGGTTGGAAAAATGTCAAGTTGGAAAATCATGATTTTGAATAGTTAGAATATTGGAACTCTTAGTATTTCAATTTTTTTTTATGATTTCTTGATACAAATCTTCTACTAGTTTTTCAAATATTAATGTGTTAAAATTTATGTAGTTGATTGATGATTTAATCGAAATTTCAAACCGTGTGAGTATGTTTGTCTTTGATTGATTTTGTTAAGAAAATATTTTTTTCTAAGTTGTTAAAGACAAAGATTTGAGTTGAAGTTCAACAAGTTTGAAAAACAATTTCGAGATTTTCAAAGTGTGGCATAAATGTTTTGAAATTCGTTTTAGTACTTAAACCAAAGTCTTTTTGAAGTTAGGGAATCTAAGAGGGAAGGAAAAAACAAATATCAGAAAGAGAAAAACATTTTCTTCCTCCCTTGCCCGCGAGTACCTCTGCTCTTCCTCCCTTTTTCTATTTTAACACATATGTGTTGGTAGCAAGAAAAACAAAACACAAATCTTAGATTGCTTCAAGATCGAAGCTTCCATTCGAAGAGTGTTAAGAGGAAAAGTTACTCCTCTCCACGCTACGGTGCTTGTGAGCTAACTTAGGAAGCGACGACGCGAGCGAGAGTTTCGCCGTATTTGATCGCGGTTACGAAAAAATGGTTGAGAAAGCATTAATGAAGGTTAGGGGCTCCTTTCAAATTTTAAGGTTGCATGTAGGAACCCTATATGTGTGTTTGACGGATGATTAATGTGTTATCTTTATTGAAAATGTTATTGTTGTGTTGTTGATGATAAAGATGTCAATGTTGTCATCTGTATTCGGCAACGACTTTTCATATTGGAATACCGAACTGCAGATTTTGCTACTGACTTAGCATCTCTATTCGGCTACAAGAAGCTGTATTCGAATACAACCTAGATTTTTGTCAAAAATTCTATTTTTAAATATTTGTTTGTGCACTTAATTACTTGGGAAACATTTTTAATGCATATGATAAATTATATGAAGTTCGCTTGATCTTGTTTCTTTAATGGTTATGAAGTATCCGTGATTCATAGTTGCATTTACGTACTGATTACAGTAAAGAGAGATCAGAGTGTGCTAATGCATTTCATAGTTTGTGGTGACCGTGATGGGCCATAGTGTCAGCGGTGACCGTGATGGATCGTAAAGTTAACTAGTGACTGTGATGGGCTACGGGGTGGTTCCATGTGATAAGTTGGTCCATCTTATCCTTACAAGGATTTAACTAATGTGTAAAGCCTGTGAGAGGCTATACTCTAAGTAATTAATGCTAGTTAGTGAGAGACTGCACTCATAAAGATAAGTAGTGACCGTGATGGCTACGAGGTGGTTCCATGTGTTAAGTTGGTCCATCTTATCCTTACGAGGATATAACTTATGTGTAGTTCCTGTGATAGGCTACACTTTAAGTAAATCGTGCTAGTCTGTGATGCGACTACACCTCGAAAATTAGTACTAAGGCCTGTGATAGGCAATACAATTATGATTTACGCCCATCGAGGAGGGTTAAGTGTGACCATGATGGGCCACAGTGTCAGCGGTGACCGTGATGGGCCGTAAAGTTAAGTAGTGACCGTGGTGGGCTACGGGGTGGTTCCACGTGATTAGATGGTCCATCTTATTCTTACGGGGATTTAACTTATGTGCAGTGCCTGTGATAGGGTACACTTTAAGTAAATCATGCTAGTCTGTGATGCGACTCCACCTTGGTAATTAGTACTAAGGCTTGTGATAGTCGGTACAATTATGATTTACGCCCCTCGCGGAGGGTTTTGTTTTGAGAATTCTGGGATCATGTGCATTGGCATAAACAAATTGTCTAATCTTGGGCTTGCAACATGATCTGTATTTTTAATCTTGTCTAATCAAAATTTTAGATATTGTACATTCTCAATATGTGTGTATACTTATTTTGTCACTGTTGTTATCTTACTGGAACTGCTAAGTGGTTATTGTTGTCTTTGACATAATTGTTAATTGTTATTTTTGGTTGGTGACCCCTTACATTATTGTGGAAAATTGTGCTTTACCCTCAGATGGTACCCGAGTTCGTTCCACCGATGGTTACCGTGACGACGGAGACGTCGTTAGACTTCCCTGATCGACAGAGGCCGACTGCTTTGGTATACGAATGTCGCCATTGGAATTGAATGAGCTCAAGGGCCAAATTGAAGGTTTGATAGAGAAAGGATTTATTAGACCAAGTGTGTCACCATGGGGAGCTCCGGTGTTGTTGGTTAAGAAGCAGGACGGAAGCTCGCGCTTATGTGTGGATTATAGGCAACTTAACAAGGCAACTGTTAAGAATCTTTATCCTTTACCACGTATCGACGATTTGATGGATCAATTGAAAGTAGCCGTGATGTTTTGAAAGACTGATTTGAAGTTAGGTTACCATCCAATTCGGGTAAGAGAAGGAGATATTCAGAAGACTGCTTTCAGAACCTGTTACGGACATTATGAATATCTTATTATGCCATTTGGAGTCACGAATGCCCCAACAATTTTTATGGATTACATGAATAGAATCTTTAGCCCATTTCTGGATAAATTCGTTGTAGTGTTCATCGATGATATATTGATTTATTCAAGGAATGAGGAATAACATGGATAACATTTACGTCAAGTTCTTGAAGTTTTACGCCAGAAGAAATTGTATGCCAATCTGTCGACATGCGAGTTTTGGCTAGAAAAAGTGAACTTCTTAGGACATGTGATAACCAAAGAAGGAATCGTTGTAGATACAGCAAAGATTGAGAAAGTCCTCGCCTGGAAACAGCCTCAGACTATCACAGACATACCAAGTTTGGTCGGACTGGCAGGATACTACAGGAGGTATATTGAAGGATTTGCTAAGATTGTAGCTCCATTGACACAACTCACTAGAAAGAATCAGCCATTCGCATGGACAAATAAGTGTGAGGAAAATTTTTAGTTACTTAAGGAAAAGCTGACAACCTCACCAGTATTGGTCTTACCACAACCAGAAGAACCCTACGAAGTTTACTGTGATGCATCACACCAAGGTTTGGGATGTGTTCTAATGCAACACAAGAAGGTTGTAGCCTACCCCTTAAGACAATTGAAAACTCATGAACGAAACTATCCTACCCATGATTTAGAGCTTGCTGCTGTAGTTTTTGCATTAAAGATCTGGAGGCACTACTTATATGGATGCACGTTCACAGTGTTTAGTGAACATGCGCAAAAGGAGATGGATGGAGACTCTCAAGGATTTTGATTTCACATTGCAGTACCACCCTGGGAAAGCCAATGTGTTGGCTAATGCATTGAGTAGAAGAAGTGTGTTAGTATCTTCAATAATATTGGCTAGACAACAAGACTTGTGGGAATGATAAAAATTTCGAGTGGTCTACTTGACGACATTACGAATTCTCAAGATGACGCATTAATCCAAGAGAAGAGGAACCTAATAGTGCAAGGAAAGACGACTGAGTTTAAGATTGGATTGGATAATATTTTAAGATGTAATGGAAAGATTTGTGTACCGGCAGTTGTGGAGCTGAGGAGAAAATTTTTAGAGGAGGCTCATAAAAGCAAATTAAGTATCCATCCCGGAGCGACAAAGATGTATCAGGAATTGAGGCAGAATTTTTGGTGGCCAGGAATGAAGAGGCATATAGCGGAGTATGTATCAACTTGTTTAACTTGCCATAAAGCGAAAGTGGAACATCAGCGAATTGTTGGAATGTTACAACCTTTAGATATACCTAAATGGAAGTGGGACAACATTTTCATGGGTTAAAACAAGGAGAATAAATTATTCTATCTGGGTGACAGTGGATCGATTAACTAAATCCGCACATTTCTTACCATTAAAGACCACCTGTAAGGTAGATAAGCTGACAGAGATCTACATTGCAGAAATTGTCAGTTTACACAGAGTAGTGTCGAGTATCGTATCGGACCGTGACCCGAAATTCACGTCTCACTTTTGGGGAGCATTGCATGAAGCGTTGGGAATGAAACTAAGGTTGTGTTCAGCATACCATCCGCAAACAGACGGACAGACTGAGAGAACGAATCAGTTCTTGGAAGATCTATTGAGAGCATGTGTATTAGATGATAGAGGGAGCTGGGATGATGTATTGCCATTGATTGAGTTTACTTACAACAATAGTTTCCACGCAAGTATTGGAATGGCAGCCTATGAGGCTTTAAATGGACGCAAGTGCCAGACGCCTCTATGCTGGTATAAGGACGGAGAGAGTGTGATTGTAGGACCTGAGATGGTGCAACAGACCATAGAGAAGGTCAAGAGGATAAAAGAGAAAATGAAGATCTCGCAGGACTGTTAGAGAAGTTATGCGGACAACCTTCGCAGACCTTTGGAATTCGAGCAGTGTGATCATGTGTTTCTAAGGGTCACACACCTACAACTGGAGGTGGCAGAGCCATTAAATCAAGAAAATTAACTCCGAAATTTATTGGACCATACCAAATTACTGCATTGGACCAGTGGCTTATCGAATTGGTTTACCTCAAATACTGCTAAATATCCAACACGTATTTCACGTGTCGCAATTAAGGAAATTTATTTCGAATCCGTCACATGTGATCGAACTAGACACAATTTAACTAAAGGATAACCTGTCATTTGAAGTACTACCTATAAGAGTTGAGGACAGGAAGGTTAAACAGTTAAGGAACAAGGAAGTGTCGCTAGCCAAAGTGATTTGGAATGCAACTACTAGAGACACAACTTGGGAACTAGAGAGTAGGATGAGGGAACAACATCCTGAATTGTTTATTGACGCCTAGTTTCGAGGACGAAACTAATTTTTGGGGGGTAGTATTGTAAGACCCTTAGTTTTAAATTATTTTATGAATTAAGTATCAAATATATTTTGAGATATTTGTAATACATTTAATATATAAATATATATATATATATATATATATATATATATTTTGAGACCCGACTAAAATTATTTGTCGAAAAATAATTTAATTATATTACGAGGAATTTAATACCGGGCATTTTATCTGTCAATAGAGTTGCGACGAGAGTAGATATTTATCAATATAGTTTGAGATGTGAGTGAAGTAATGCATGTGACGGTATTTAGATATTCGTGGGCTAGTTTAAACATAATATATATATATATATATAGTTGGTGAGATAATATATATATATATATATATATATATATATATATATATATATACATATGTGTGTGTGTGTGTGTGTGTGTGAGAGGGAAGGAAAAAACAAAGATCAGTAAAAAAAAACACATTTTCTTCCTCACCTGCACCTTCGTAATTAGTACTAAGGCCTGTGAAAGGCGATACAATTATGATTTACACCCCTAGCGGAGGGTTTTGTTTTGAGAATTCTAGGATCACGTGCATTGGCATATACGCAATGCATTAGGGTGTTTCACATGCAAGTCATGATTGATATGAGCTGATGTGTGGAAACGATTTGTGCAAGTACCTTAATTTCTAAGTTCCTAATAAGTTGTTGTGATTGTTGATTGTACTTGGGCTTGCAACATGATTTGTATTCTTAATGTTTTATCTCATCAAAAACTTAGATGTTGTACATTATCAATAAGTGTGTATACTTATTTTGTCACTGTTGTTATCTTACTAGAACTGCTAAGTGGTTATTGTTGTCTTTGACATAATTGTTAATTGTTAACTGTTATTTTCGGTTGGTGACCCTTTACATTATTGTGGAAAATTGGGTTTTGCCCTCAGATGATACCCAAGTTCGTTCCACGGACAGTTACCCTAACGACGGAGACGTCGTTAGACTTCCCTGATCGATAGACGCCGACTGCTTGGGTATACGACCCCATCTCAAGAAGGGCTACTTATACGGGGAGGGTGGTGAGAACCAGTAGGAGTGCTGGGGCAGTGTTGTATGTGGAATACACTCACGGGCAGATCGACATTCTTGTACCTTCAGGTTTGGTACTCGAGGCAAATGGGGTATTTACGGATGTAGAGGGGGTTGACAACTGTAACACCCCGATTTTTAACAGCGCAAGTGTATTTTTTTTTTCAAAACAAATAAAAGAATTTAAAATTAAAATTAAACCATTCAATAAAGCAATGCGTCGTAATCCAAAACGAAAAAAGTAATTAAATAATTACATCATAATATAACCAAGTAAAATAGTTTTGGAAATTAATATTCAAATGCACAAATAGAAAATACATTGGGGCTATGAGACTAGTCAGACATCGCTTATACCCCTAGGGTATTCTAGGCAGACACCTGCGCAGAAGTGCTGCTCAAAGAATGCTCTCTCCCCCTATGGTCACGTCAAAAACATTGGATCATGGACCCACCATAAAAAGTCACTATCAGAGTACTTCATAAATACAGTCATCCCAAAAAGAAATAAGTACAACCACAAAAAATACTAGGGCCCTATACAACAAAACTAGTCTGATCATGCACTACAACTACAATAGCAAGGATTACCACCACACTCTCCACAAGTCTCGTCCGACACAGTAGCTCGCCCCGACGTGACATCCTCCTCCTCATCAGCCAGAGAAGGATCAGTCTCCTCTGAAATCAGATCTATCCATGATCTAGGTCGCTTCGGCAGCACGGTAATCTCAAAGCAGTACTCTACTGGCCTAGACGGACCTAGAATGTCAACCTTTGCTGGCGTTGGCCCTTTGGCCTTCTCACTCGCCTCTAGTTTAGCCATCGCATCTCTTGCCACCACAATAAGAGTCACCACACCTACATTGGCCTCCGTCTCAACTCCAACTGCCGAACCCTCTGCGTCCGCAAATACCCCGTTCGCCTCAAGTATTAGTCTGGAAGGTACCGGAAAATCGATCCGCGTGTGAGTGTGGTTCACATAAGACACTGCCCCGGCGATCCTACTGGTTCTCACCAATCTCCTCGTATAAGTAGCGCTGCTTGAGACGAAGCGGTACACCCAAGCAGTCGACATATGACGATCAAGGAAATCTAATGACGTCTCTGACATCAGTGTAACCGTCGGTGGTACGAGTTTGGGTATCATCTAAGGCACAACCCAATTTTCCAAAATGATATAAAGGGTCACCTACCGAAATTAACAATTAATAATTAGAAGTTATGTCAAAGATAACAAATACATACATGGCATGTTCCAGCACTATAACAACAGTGATAAAATAAGTATACTCACTTATTAAAATGAATAACCAACATTTTTCGAGAAACAAAAGACTTAGAATACAAATCATGTTGCAAGTCCAAATACAATCAACAATCACAACTTATTAGGAACTTAGGATTTTAAGGTACTTGCACATATCGTTTCCACACATCAGCTCATAACAATCATGACTCGTAGGTCAACCAACCCAATGCAACGCATATATGCCAATGCACATGATTCTGAAACTTTCCAAGATAAAAACCCTCAAAATAAAACCCTCCACGAGTGGTGTAAATCATAATTGTACCGCCTATCACAGGCCAAAGTACTAATTATCGAGGTGCAGTTTCTCACAGACTAGCACGATTTACTTGTGTAACCTATCACATGCACTACACATAAGTTAAATCCTCGCACTGATTTCGTCTAATACACGCGGAACCACCCTGTAGTCCATCACGGTCACTACTTAACTTCGTGGCCCATCACGGTCACCAGATAACAACAAAATCCTCCTCGAAGGGGCGTAAGTCATAATTGTACCGCCTATCACAGGCCAAAGTACTAATTACTGAGGTGCAATCGCATCACAGACTAGCACGATTTACTTGTGTAGCCTATCACACGATTACACATAAGTTAAATCCTCACATGGATAGAATGGACCGTCTAATACACGTGGAACCACTCTGTAGCCCATCACGGTCACCTCTTAACTCTGTAGCCCATCAAGGTCACCACTTAAGTATGCAATGCTTGAGCGTACTCTTTTTCTCTTCACTGAAATTAGTACGTAAATGCAAATATGAAACTTGGACACTTCATCACCATTTCAAAACAATCTCAAAGAACGTCATATAATTTATTATATGCCTTAAAAATGTTTTCCAAATAATTAAGTGCATAAATCAATATTTAAAAATAGAATTTTTGACAAAAATCTAATCTGTATTCGGATACAGCTTCATTGTAGCCGAATACAGATGCTAAGTCAGTAGTAAAAACTGCAATTCTGTATTCGAATATGAGGGTGTCATAGTCGAATACAGATGCAAAGTCAATGGCAAAATCTGCAACTCTGTATTCGAATACGGGGTTGTCGTAGCCGAATACAGATGCGAAGTCAGAAGCAAAAACTGCAATTCTGTATTCGAATACGGGGGTGTTGTAGCCGAATACAGATGCGAAGTCAGAAGCAAAAATCACGTAATTGTATTCGAATACGGGGTGTCGTATTCGAATACGAGGTTCAAAGTTTGAATAAAAACTGAAATTTTCATAGGTGTATTCGAGTACACTAATAACCTCTTTAACAACAGAAATCAGAATATCATCATCTCAACAACACAACAACATCTAGCACAACAACAACATGAACATCATTAACAATACAACATTGACAGTTTTATCATCAAAGCATAACATAATGTTTTCAACAAGGATATCACATCTATTAACCATCAAACACAACAGCACAACAGCAACAGAAATGATTATTGATCATCAACATGAACACAACAACAATATCTCAACAAAAGTGCAACTTGGTCATCAACAACACAACAATGAAAATTTCATCATCACAACAAAACATTCACGTTTTCAGCAAAGATAACACATAACTCATTCATCAAACACTCATTTAGGGTTCCTATATGCACACTAAAAAGTTGGAAGGAGCCCCTTACCTTGCTAACGTTTTCTCGACCGTTTTCGTTACCGCGACCAAAACTGGCGAAACTCCCCACTCGTGTCGTCGCTACCAAAGTTAGCTTACTAGCACCGTAGTGAGGTGAAGAGTAACTTTCCCTCTTGACACTCTTGGAATGGAAGCTTAGATTTTGAAGTAATCTAGGATTTGCGTATGGTTTTTTTGTTACTAACACAAACACAAGGAAGAAGAATAAGGCAGCTCCGGTATGTGAGGAAGAAGAGGTCTTTCTCTTTCCTCTCCCACATATACATATACATACATATATATATATATATATATGTATATATATATATATATATATATATTATATTTAAACTAACCCACAAATAACTAACTACTTTCATCCCAACTCTATTGGCAGATAAAAAGCCCGGTATTAAATTCTTCGTAATTAAATTAAATTATCCTTCAACAAATAATTTTTTAGGCAAGCTCAATATATATACATATATATATATATATACATATATTAAACATATTACAAATATCTCAAAATATATTTGATATTTAATCCATAAATTAATTTAAAATTAAAGGTCTTACATTACTACCCCCCTTAAATTAGTTTCGTCCTCGAAACTATGCGTCGATAAACAAATCAAGATGTTGTTCCCTCATCTTACTCTCTAGTTCCCAAGTCGCGTCTCCAGTGGTTAGATTCCAAATCACTTTGACTAGTGAAACTTCCTTGTTCCTTAACTGTTTAATCACATGTGATGGATCACATGTGACAGACGGATCACATGTGACGGATCGATCACTAGTGAAACTTCCTTATCCTTTAGTTGAATTGTGTCTGGTTCGATCACATGTGATGGATCCAAAATGTATTTCCTTAACTGTGACACGTGAAATACGTCGTGGATATTGGACACGTGCAATTCGATAAGCCACTGGTCCAATTCGTGCAGTAATTTGGTACGGCCCAATAGATTTAGGAGTCAATTTTCTTGATTTAATGGCTCTACCAACTCCAGTTGTAGGTGTGACCCTTAGAAACACATGATCACCCTACTCGAATTCCAAAGGTCTGCGACGCTTGTCCGTGTAACTCCTCTGATGGTCCTGTGAGATCTTCATTTTCTCTTTTATCCTCTTAACCTTCTCTATAGTCTGTTGCACCATCTCAAGTCCTACAATCATACTCTCTTCGTCCTTATACCAGCATAAAGGCGTTTGGCACTTGCGTCAATATAAAGCCTCATATGGTGCCATTCCAATACTTGCGTGGAAACTATTGTTGTAAGTAAACTCAATCAACGGCAATACATCATCCCAGCTTCCTCTATCATCTAATACACATGCTCTCAATAGATCTTCCAAGAACTGATTCGTTCTCTCAGTCTGTCTGTCTGTTTGCAGATGGTATGCTGAACTCAACCTTAGTTTCATCCCCAATGCTTCATGCAACGCTCCCCAAAAGTGAGACGTGAATTTAGGGTCACGATCCGATACGATACTCGACGGTACTCCGTGTAATTTGAAAATTTCAGCAATGTAGATCTTTGTCAGCTTATCTACCTTATAGATGGTCTTTACTGGTAAGATATGTGCGTATTTAGTTAATCGATCCACTATCACCCAAATAGAATCATTCTTTCTCCTTGTCTTCGGTAATCTAGTTATAAAGTCCATGGAAATGTTGTCCCACTTCCATTCAGGTATAACCGAAGGTTGTAACATTCCGGAAGGTTGCTGATGTTCCACTTTCGCTTTCTGGAAAGTTAAACAAGTTGATACGTACTCCGCTACATGCCTTTTCATTCATGGCCACCAATTTGTTTGTCTCAAGTCCTGATACATCTTTGTCGCTCCGGGATGGATACTCAATTTGCTCTTATGAGCCTCCTCCAAAGTTGTTCTCCTCATATCAGCAACTGTCGGTACACAAGTCCTCCCATTACATCTCAAAATATTATCTAGTCCAACCCTGAACTCAGTTGTATTTTCTTGCACTATTAGGTTCATCTTCTCTTGGATTAATGCGTCATCTTGAGAATTCGCAATGTCCTCAAGTAGACCACTCGAAATTTTTATCATCCCACATTTTAAAATTCCCAGTGCAAACTCAACGTCCAAGTGTAGTTCTCTAAATGCTTTCCACAACTCTTGTTGTCTAGCCATTTTTATTGAAGATACTGACACACTTCTTTAACTCAATGCATCAGCCACCACATTGGCTTTCCCAGGGTGGTACTGTAATGTGAAATCAAAATCCTTGAGAGTCTCCATCCATCTTCTCTGGAGCAAGTTCAATTCTTTCTGATCAAACAGATATTTCAAACTCTTATGATCACTGAACACTGTGAACGTGCATCCATATAAGTAATGCCTTCATATCTTTAATGCAAACACTACAGCAGAAAGTTCTAAATCATGAGTTGGATTGTTTCGTTCATGAGTTTTCAATTGCCTTGAGGCGTAGGCTACAGTTTTCCTGTGTTGCATTAGAACACATCCCAAACCTTGGTGAGATGCATCATAGTAAACCTCATATGGTTCTTCTGGTTGTGGTAAGACTAATACTGGTGAGGTTGTCAGCTTTTCCTTAAGTAACTGAAAATTTCCTCACATTTCTCTGTCCATGCAAACAGCTGATTCTTTCTAGTGAGTTGTGTTAATGGAGCCACAATCTTAGCAAATCCTTCAATAAATCTCATGTAGTATCCTGCCAGTCCCCCAAAACTCTGTATGTCTGTGATAGTTTGAGGCTATTTCCAAGCGATGATCGTCTTAATCTTTGTCAGATCCACAACGATTCCTTCTTTGGTTATCACATGTCCCAAGAAGTTAACTTTTTCTAGCCAAAACTCGCACTTCGACAGATTGGCATACAATTGCTTCTCGCGTAAAACTTCAAGAACTTGGCGTAAATGCTCACCATGTTCTTCCTCATCCTTTGAGTAAATCAATATATCATCGATGAACACCACAACGAATTTATCCAGCAAACGGGCGAAAGATTCTATTCATATAATCCATAAAAGTTGTGGGTGCATTTGTAACTCCAAATGGCATAACAAGATATTCATAATGTCTGTAACGGGTTCTGAAAGCAGTCTTTTGAATATCTCATTCTCTTACTCGAATCTGATGGTAACCTAACTTCAAATCAATCTTTGAAAACACTGCGGATCCTCTTAATTGATCCATCAAATCGTCGATACGTGGTAACGGATAACGATTTTTAATAGTTGCCTTATTAAGTTGCCTATAATCCACACATAAGGGCGAGCTTCCATCCTTTTTCTTAACCAACAATACTGGAGCTACCCATGGTGACACACTTGGTCTGATAAATCCTTTTTCTAACAAACCTTCCATTTGACCCTTGAGCTCGTTCAATTCCAATGGCGACATCCGTTACGGTGCAATCGAAATAGGTTCGGTTCCTCGGTGTAGATCAATGAAGAATTCCACTTCTCTTACTAGGGGTAATCCTTGATTTTCTGTTGGAAATGCGTCTGGGTACTCCTTGACAAGCACCACGTCTTCTATGCTCACATCTATCTTTGCTTCCACATTAGCCAACAATAGAAACTCTTGAGTTCCTTCTCTCAGCGACACTCCGAGTTTGTTAGTAGCCAAATACCAAACGACTCCAAGTTTGGGAAAAAGAACTGATTTGCGATCACAATCCAAGACTACATAATGATACGACATCCAATTCATACCGAGAATGATCTCGAGTGATTGTAGAGGTAAACAAATCAAATTAATCAAGAAATCTCTATTATGAATAGTCACTTGACATCGTAAACATGCAGTATTTATGGTCAAAGTCTTAGCAGGTGTGGAAACAACCAAATCAAAAGGCAAGGAAGACATAGATAGCTTCAAAAGATGCACACATTCCATAGCAATGAAGGAATGGGTTGCCCCCGAATCAAAAAGTGCAGTTAGTGTGTTACCTATAATCTCGCAGTCTCGTTGTATCAAATTGTGAGATTGACTTCCAGCTTCAGCACCCATGTGATAAACGCGTCCCCTAGCAGTAGGACGAGTAGCCCTAGTTGCATTCACTGTTGGTTCCACCTTCGGAGCTTTGCAATCCCTTGCAAAGTGTCATGGCTTCTGGCAATTGAAACATTGAGGACCCTTACTGGTACAAGCATTAGCATAATGTCCCTCTTCCCCACATCGAAAACATCGAACCCCTTGTCCCAATTGTCTTCCAAAATTCTGGTTCCCCTGGAGATTCTGGCCTCTGTTGTTGTTCTGTGGTCGGTTATATGGCTTAGCAACCTACTTTCCTTTATTGTTCTGATGGTTCATCCGACTAGGCCCTCCTGAATTAAAGTTCCCTCCTCGGTTGGCCCTCTTGTTCTTCATGTCTTCAAGCTCTCTACATTTCTCCACTAAGGCTTGGAAACGTTCAATTCCCAATGGCAAGACAGAGTCTTGTATCTCATACTTCAGTCCATTTTGAAAATAATGACACATAAATTGTTCATCAACTTCTTCACGGAAAAACCTAAAATGCCTTGACAAGGACTCAAACTTAGCAGCATATTCGCCCACTGTTATATTTCACTGGTGTAATTTAAGAAAATCATCACTCAGCTTAGTCCTAGTACTCATCGGGAAGTATTTGTCCAAAAACATCCTTTTGAACGACTCCCAGTTCACCTCCTCGTGAGCTGATTCCATAAGAAGCCTTGTACTTCTCAACCAATACTATGCATCCCCTAACAGCAGATATGTAGCATAATTGACCTTCACCATTGTCTGGCAATTAATCATTTCAAAAATTTTCTCCATTTCCTGAATCCATTGGTCAGCTCTTTCTGGACCCTCATCACCTTTGTACTTTGGAGGATTATGACGACAAAAATCCTCTAGTCCTCTTGATTCAGCAGCACGAATCCTCTAGTCCTCTTGATTCGGCAGCACAAATAGAAAATACACCGGGCCTATAAGACCAGTCAGACTGCACTCATGCCCTTGGGGTATTCTCGGCAGACACCGGCACAGAAGTGCTGCTCTAGGAATGCTCTCTCCCCCCATGGTCACGTCAAAAAAATTGGATCATGGACCCACCATGAAAAGTCATTATCAGAGTACGTCATAAATACAGTCATCCCAAAAAGAAATAAGTACAACCACCAAAAATACTAGGGCCCTATACAACAAAACTAGTCTAATCATGCACTACAACTACAATAGCAAGGATTACCACCACACTCTCCACAAGTCTCGTCCGACATAGTAGCTCACCTCGACGTGACATCCTCCTCCTCATCGGCCTGAGAAGGATCAGTCTCCTCCGAAATCATATCTATCCATGATCTAGGTCGCTTCGGCGGTTTCGGAATCTCAAAGCAATCCTTTACTGGCCTAGGCGGACATGGAATGTCAACCTTTGCTGGCGTCAGCCCATTGTCCTTCTCACCCGCCTCTGGTTCAAGCATCGCATCTCCTGCCACCACGATAGAAGTCACCACACCTATAGTGGCCTCTGTCTCAACTCCAACTGTTGAACCCTCTGCGTCCACAAATACCCCGTTTGCCTCGAGTATCAGTCCGGAAGGTTCTGGAAAATCGATCAGCGCGTGAGTGTGCTACACATAAGACACTACCCCGGTGATCCTACTGGTTCTCACCAATCTCCCCGTAAAAGTAGCTGTAAGACCCTTAATTTTTAAATTAAAATTGTGGAATTAATATTAAGTGTATTTTGGGAATATTTGTAAAATATTTAATATATGTATGTTTTGAGTAAATATATATATATAAATATTTATTTTTGAAGATATATTAAGATTATTGGATGAAGAATAAATTAATTTAATTACGAGTAATTCAATTAACGGACAGTTAATTAAGGGATTATCGGCTAATTGCGACGAGACTAGTTAAGTGCTAAGGATCAGACAAGTGTCGGGTGAGGTGGCACCCACACAAGCCTATAAATAGGAGTGAGAAGGATGGGTGAAATCAGAACACCATTCCTCCTCTCTCACTGCCCATACTGCATGTAACAGTATCCCTTCCCTCCCATTCTGTTTTCTGTTCCAGTCTGTTCAAAAGAAAAAAAGAGGGAGTTCCTCAAAAGTGACATTAATATGAAATCTAAGCACCAAACCAGAAAACCCCCAGTACAAAATTTGTTCCCCTCATCATTCCGAAGCTAGAGAACCTATTTTCGTAGCAGCAAACGCAAGCGGGAGTTTCGCCGATTTTTGACGCGTAAACGGGAATGAAAACAGAAACGTGAGAAGTAGCAGAAACGCAACAAGGGTAAGGGCACCTTCCACCTTCTAGTTTCATTTTAGGACTGTAAATGTATGTTTGAGGTGTGATCATATTTGAGTTTCTGTTTTGAAAAAGAAACTGTTTTGCATGACATTTTGAAAGATGAAAGAAAATGCATTATGTTGAGATTTTAAAAATCTGTTATGTGCTGTTTTTGGTGGTTATCTCAATGTTGTTTTGTTTATGTGGGAAAGTTGAAAAATGTCTTGCATATTATTTTAAAGATGATCAAAATGCATATTTGTAAAACTGTTGTGCTGGTTGTTATAAAATGCGAAACTGCATTCTGTTGGTGTTTTGCTGCTATGTGATGGTTGCTGTTTGGCTGAATGTATTAATGTTGTTCTGCTTGTGTGAGAAAGATGAAAATGCTTTGCAAGTTGTGATTGGTTGTGTAAGAATGCTGGAAATACCTTGCATGTTTTGTTTTTTAGGATGACATTCTGTTTTGGGTGGTTAAAGCAAAACTATGATGAATGATCTGGTGTTGGTGATTCTGTATTCTGTCATGTTGATGATAGTTCTGGTGTTGCTGATGTTTTCAAAAGAAAAGGGATTTTAAATGATGAAAGTGTTTTTCTGGAAAAGTTGTTATTGATGAAAAATGTCTGAGTTTTGTGGTTCAAAAGAGTGTTGAATCTGTTTTGGTGTTTTTGTTGGTTTTCAAAGGAAACAGTTTGAAAATGTGTTAAAGTCGCAGGAAAAATTTCACTGATTTCGAAGGTGTATTCGAATACAACATGAGTGTATTCGAATACAACCTGCCAAGCTTCTGTTTTACTCAAGTTTTCGAACTTGTATTCGAATACGGGCCCCTGTATTCGAATACAGAGGAAGGATTTTTGCTTCTAACTTAGCATCAGTATTCGACTACGACTGTGTCGTATTCGAATACATAAGTGAAATTATAACACTGTATTCGCATCTGTATTCGACTACGACAGTCTCGTATTCGAATACAGGATGCTGACTTTCATAATTTTTGCTTCTGTATTCGAATACAAGGGAGCTGTATTCGAATACAGATTTGGGTTTTTCCAGAAACTCAAGTTTTAGCTTATGTATTCGAATACAAGGAAGCTGTTTTTCAAATAGAGATTTGTGTTTTTCCAGAAAATCAAGTTTTAAACACTATTATGTGAATCTTAAAGTGTTGGGAAACATTGGAAAGGTTTGAAATAATTAAAATGGGGTTTTTGAAATAGTTTTGAGGAGGAGATGATGAAGTTCTTGAGATTCTTAAATGATGTTGGGAAAATGCTGAATTTGCACTGTTTTGTCTTCTGTATTCGACTACAGGTATGCTGTATTCGAATACAAAGTGTTGAAATTGCAGTTTTATGCTTCTGTATTCGAATACAACGGATCTGTATTCAAATACAGATTGGTGTTTTTCAGAAAATCAAAGTTTTAAACATTGTTTTATAAACCCTAAGTGTTGGGGAATATTGGGAAGGTTTGTGATGAATCAAAATGGAATTTTTGTGATAGTTTGAAGTGGTGGTGATGAAGTTTTTGAGACTTTACTGATGTAGTGAAAAATGCTGATTTGTGCACTGGGACTGCCTCTGTATTCGAATACCAGAGGGCTGTATTCGAATACAGAGTGTTGATTCTGCCCTGTTTTTGGCTTCTGTATTCGAATACAATGAAGCTGTATTCGAATACATATTCGTATTTTCCATAATTCTCAGTTTTAAACACTGTTGTATGAATTTTAAGAGTTGGGGGAAAGACTTATGATAATTAAGAATGGAATTGTGTGATAATGAAAAGTGTTAATGATTACTTGAATGTTTAATCATTGATGTGTTGATAATGAAATTATTTGTGTTGAGATGCTTTGGGGAAATGCTGGAAAGGCTGAGTTTTTCTGATATTGCATACTGTTTTGAGTGAAGAGAAAACATTGCATGTCCATGCATTTCATGTTGGAACCAAGTTGGTTCTAAGTACTTAGGATTTTGATGCTTACAAATGTACTCAATGTAAACTTATTTTGTACTTTGAATTAATAAGTTAAATGCCCTAGAAACGGAAGGAAACAGAAGCAGAGATCAAAGGATTCCAGAAAAATGAATTATGGATTGACCAGAAGATATCCAGGACTGTCAAAAATATCACCAGAAGATATCTTTGCTGGCCCAGATCAGAATGAAGAAAAATCAGAAGGAAACATGGATCACGTCAATGGAAAGCCTGCCAGAAGGAGAGTTGTTCCAGACAAACAGGAATCAAATATCAATTTTATTCCAGAAGTTATTCTGACCAGAAGATGGCCTGGCAGTGAAAAATTACACAGTCCAGACTTGTTCCAGACTTGACCAGAAGGTATGTTTATGAGTCCAGAACAAGAGGATCAATCCAGATTTGGCCCAGACCATAAGATAGCATGATTCAGGGCATGGAACCAAGTCCAGACCAAAAGAAATGAGTTCCAGAATCAATCCAGACCTGGTCCAAAATTAAAGGTAAAATGTCCAGACTGAAATATGTTTTGTTCAAGTTAATTTCAATTTAATCCAGACCAAAGTCCAGAATTAGTCCAGATCAGAGGGAAGATTTCCAGATCAGTGGTTCAGAATTAATTATTTGGTCCAGTGGTGGTCCAGATCAGAAAATCAGACCATGGCCCAGTGTTGGCCGAAATCAGAGGGACAAGATGTGCAAGTCCAGAAATGGTCGAGTCCAGAAGATTTCAGTATATCAGGCACGCATCCAGGCTGGCCGAAATCAGAAATCAGAGGGTTAGGAAGTGTGGTCCAGGAATGGTCGAAATCAAAGGATCACAGCATAACAATCAGTATGGTCCAGATGTGGACTAGCGCATGAAGATCCAATGGTCCAGATTTAATCAGGAAATTTATATGGTGGAGAATTTAATTTATTTTGATCAAAGGATTAAAAAGATTTATTACAAAAATAAAGTGAGGTGTTGTGGAATTCAAGAGCTGTGGCGGGAAGGAACCAACATATTTAATTGGCCAGTTATTTTGAAAGGAAATCTGAAGATATGTTTTTTATTTATATGAAGCCCAATTGGTCAAGTTATTTTTACAGAGAATCCAGCAAGATTCAGCTCGAATTTAAGCATTGGAAGAGGCCCAAATCTGCATCTATAAAAGGAGGCTCTAGGCAGAATACTCAAGAATCAAAAATCACAAAAGAGTCATACACTTCCAAAGCAACCACTCTCAAATTTTCATATAAGTCAATTGTGGGTTTCAGCTTTCAAGAAGCAAGTACTCGGTTATTTTCTTTCCACTGTGGCAAAACTAAGTTGTTGAAGTAGAGTCTACAATCTGAGGGAGTCAGTAGAGGTAGCAGGTTACTTGGCAATTAGATAGGGTTGTATCTAAGTTGTTGAAGGAGAGTCTACAAACTGAGGGATTCAGAAAGGGTAGCAAGGTACTTAGCAATTAGATTCATAGTGTTGTGAATTCTTCTACAATCTGGGGTGTCAGATTGGTTGAAGAACAGGAGTTGTTTTTCCTCAAAGAAGTCTAGGATTGTTAGACTATTTGAGAAGACTGACTTGGAGGGTCAGTAGCAAGGTTGTAATTCAAGGTTGAATTAGTGAAATCCTTCATGGCGAAGGGATTGGACGTAGCCTCGTTAACGGTGAACCAGTATAAAATCTGTGAGTTTTTATTTTTATTTTTATACATCAAGTTTTGTTTTGAAAGTATTAAAACAGGAAAAGTATTCAAGTTAAGTCAAACACAATTCAACCCCCCTTCTCGTGTTTGCGCCTTCATTTCATAGTCAAGTGGTGACCGCGATGGGCCACAAAGTAATGCGGTAACCGTGATGGTCCGCGAAGTTAAGTAGTAACCACAGTAGTGGGCTATGGAATGGCCGCGTGTTCGTGGTGGTCCATTATATCCGTGCGAGGATTTAACTTCTGTGTATTTGGCCTGTGAGAGGCTGATACACGTGAGAGTAGTAACCGTGATGGGTTGTAGAGTGGCCGCGTGTTCTTGGTGGTCCATTCTATCCGGGTTTAGAGTGGTCGCGTGTTCGTGGTGGTCCATTCAAATACGTAAAACGTGTTGGTCTGTTGAGCGACTGCACTGGTGCTGATCTGTTGAGCGATTGCAACTGGTCTTGAGGGCCGTTCAAGTCAAACATATATAAATTGTGCTGGTCTGTTGAGCGACTGCACTGGTGCTGATCTGTTGAGCGATTGCACCTGGTCTTGAGGGCCGTTAAAGTCAAACATATTTAGATTGTGCTGGTCTGTTGAGCGACTGCACCTTGGTAATTCCAAGAAGTTGAATACATGAGCATATACATATTGCATCGGGGTGATTGACCGGTGGGTCACGATTTGGTTATATGATGATGATTGGAAACTGATGTGTGTAAGTATGTTATAAATCCTGAAATTCTGATGAATGATTGTGAATGTTGAAGTGTTGGTTGTACTTACAACTTATTTTCCATATTAATTGGTTGCTGTTTTGAAAAATAAATGTCATGAAATTTCAGTCGGTGAAAAATAAATGTCATGAAATAACTTATTTTCCATATTATATAATATGCCATGGATATATTTGATTAATGTGAGATATATGCTATGTGTTAATTGTTAATTTCAGTCGGTGACCCTTTACTATTATTGTGGAAATTGGGCTTTGCCCTCAGATGAACCCCAAACCCATCCCACCGACGATTACACTAACGACGGAGACGTCGTTAGTTTTCCTTGATATTCGTCTACGGAGTCTTTGTGGACATCGCAGAGGGACGGACAGCTGGCTGAAGACGAGACTTGTAGAGGATGCAGCGGAGACCGTACTACTGTAGCTTAGTGCATGATCAGTTAGATTTGATGTATAGGATTTTGAGCTGGAAAATGTACTTTGTTTTTAAGTTGGGAATTATTGAACCACTTTTCCGCTAAAACATTCTGTACTCTGATATTTTCTCCTGAGATGTTATGACACTGCTCTTCTTTTGAAATGTATTAATGATATTATTAATTCCCAAAGTTAAGTACTTAGTAATATTATGATGAAGTTATTTAATTACGTTCATCGATTAAATTACGACGTACTATTTTGTGAAATGAATTAAAGGAAATTTTATTTCAATTCTTTTGAAGTAATGAATTGGGAAAAACATTTTAATTATTTATTTAAAAAAAAATACAATTGCGCTGTGTTTTAAACTCGGAGTGTTACAGTAGCCCTGCTTGAGACAGGATCGTACACCCAAGAAGTCGGCATATGACGATCAAGGAAATCTAACAACGTCTCCGTCGTCAGTGTAATCGTCAGTGGTATGGGTTTGGGTATCATCTGAGGGCAAATCCCAATTTTCCGCAATGATGTAACGGGTCACCAACCGAAATTAACAATTAACAATTAGTAGTTATGTCAAAGATAACAAATACATACATGACATGTTCCAGCACTATAACAACAGTGATAAAATAATTATATTCACTTATTAAAATGTATAACATCTACATTTTTCGAGAAACAAAAGACTTATAATACATATCATGTTGCAAGTCCAAATACAACTAACAATCACAACAACTTATTAGGAACTTAGGATTTTAAGGTACTTTAACATATCGTATCCACACATCAGCTCATAACAATCATGACTAGCAGGTCAACCAACCCAATGCAATGCGTATATGCCAATGCACATGATTCTGAAAATTGCAGGATAAAAACCCTCAAAACAAAACCCTCCACGAGGGGCGTAAATCATAATTGTACCGCCTATCACAGGCCAAAGTACTAATTACCGAGGTGCAGTTTCTCACAAACTAGCACGATTTACTTGTGTAGCCTATCACAGGCACTACACATAAGTTAAATCCTCGCACGGATAGAATGGACCGTCTAATACACACAGAACCACTTTGTAGCGCATCACGGTCACTACTTAACTTCATGGCCCATCACGGTCACCGCTCAACTCTGTCGCCCATCGCGGTCACCACTTAACTATGCAATGCATGAGCGTACTCTGTTTCTCTTCACTGAAATCAGTACGTAAATGCAAATATAAAACTCTGACACTTCATCACCATTTCAAAACAATCTCAAAGAACCTCATATAATTTATCATATGCCTTAAAAATGTTTTCCAAATAATTAAGTGCATAAATCAATATTTAAAAATAGAATTTTTGACAAAAATCCAATCTATATTTGAATACAGATTAAGTACGAGGTTGTCGTAGCCGAATACTGATGCGAAGTCAGAAGCAAAAACTGCAATTCTGTATTCGAATACGAGGGTGTCGTAGCCGAATACAGCTGCGAAGTCAGAAGCAAAAATCACGTAATTGTATTCGAATATGGGGTGTTGTATTCGAATACGAGGTTCAAAATTTGAATAAAAACTAAAATTTTCAGAGGTTTAATACTCTCATCACAACTCTATTCGCAGATAAAATGCCCGGTATTAAATTCTTCGTAATTAAATTAAATTATCCTTCGATAAATAATTTTTTAGTTAGTCTCAATATATATATATATAAATATACATATATTAAACATATTACAAATATCTCAAAATATATTTGATATTTAATCCATAAATTAATTTAAAATTAAGGGTCTTACAACAACCCAGGTCCGTTTAGGCCAGCAGAGGACTGTTTTGAGATTCCAGCGCCGCCGAAGCGACCTATATCGTGGGTGGATCTGACTTCGCAGGAGATTGATCCTTCTATGGCTGATGAGGAGGAGGGTGTCACTTCGAGGCGAGATACTACGTCGGATGAGACTTGTGGAGAGTGTGGTGGTCACCCTTGTTACTGTAGTGTTAGTGGATGATCAGATTAGCATTTGTTGTATAGGGCCCTAGTGTTTTGGTGGTTGTACTTATTTTCTTTTGGGGATGACTATACTTTTGACGTACCTTGACAGTGGCTTTTGTTGGTGGGTCCATGTTCCATTTTTTTGACGTGACTATGGGGATAGCATTCTTGCGGCAGTACTTCTGCGCAGGTGTCTGCCGGGAATACCTCAGGGGTATGAGCGATGTTTGTTAGGTCTCACAGCCCCGGTGTATTTTCTATTTGTATATTTTGAATATTAATTCCGAAAACTATTTTAGCTTATTTGTATTTATGATGAAATTATTTATTTGTATTGTCATTTTGGGTTACGACGTTTGATTTTATTAAGTGGTTTTTTTTAAAAAAAATACATTAGCGCTGTTAAAAATTGGGGTGTTACACTTTTAATAGCTGCATTTACATAATGATTGATGTGGAAGAGTCAGTGTATGCTCATGCATTTCATAGTTAGTGGTGACCGTGATGGGCTATAGTGTAAATGGTGATCGTGATAGGCCATAGTGTTAGTGGTGGCTATGATGGGCCATGGGGTGGTTCCTTGAGTTGATCGGTCCACCTTATCCTGACGAGGATTTCGAAGTCGTGTAGTTCTGTGATAGACTGCACTCTAGTAAATCCTGTTGATATGTGATAGGTGGCACCTCGATAATTAGTACTGGTCTATGAGTGGTGGTACATTTATGATTTACGCCACTCGATGAGGGTGTGGAAATTCCAGAATCATGTGCACTAGCATATAAGCATTGCATTAGGGTGTTTTGTCACACGAGTCATGTTTGTTATATGATGATATTTATATGCATGTTTGTTTATCACTAGATGCCATGCCATGTTATGCTTTCGTACTTTGTATTTTCGTATGAATGTTGTTTTTAAATCATGATCCTTTACTATTATTGTGGATTGGGCTTACGCCCCAGGTTCTTAGAGTTTTGAGTCGTGCGGGAATTGCAACGACGTCAAAGACGTGATAGAGCAATGATTTTGAATTGGCAATTAGAAGCAGTGACGCTTGATGCCACCCGTGGATTCTCAGTACCCAGTCATCGTTAGTTAAAGTTAATGATCAGCTTAGGTTTTATTTAAGAATTTTATTTATTCTCATTTCCTTATTGCAATGTTGTTGTCGCAATGGAATTTATGTATTTGAAACAATTGTAATTTTTTTTGTCAATGTGAATTGTTCGGTTGTAGGTAAATTCGTTGTGTCGAAACCATTTTATATAATGCAACAATGATTCTAAGCGTCACTTTTGGAAAATAATTTTACAATTAATATTTTACTCTGATTTAAATTACAGTGTGATTATTAATATTTTATCTAAAAGTGTTTAGTTGTTTTAAAAAAAAAATTACACTCTCGTTAAAAATCGGGGTGTTACATTCTTTATCAAATCATTCAACTTATTCTTATCAAACAAGTTTAGTAAGAATAAGGTTGAATAATAAAGAATTAAGATTAGAGTAACATAGAGAGGGAACGCATAAATTTTTATACTAGTTCACAACATAATTGTTGCTACATCTAGTCATCCGCTTATAGAAAGATTTTGCCTCAATACAATCGAGGTCTTAATCCACTACTTCAACTAATAGCATACAAGTATTGTTTACTTTGCCTCTTTAGGCTTTGAGTATTTTTCTCTAGCTTCTCCTAGTTATCATCGTTAGAACCTTTTTTCAACTTTCTAACATCCTATCGTTGAGGTTCATGAGTGTTGGTGTACCTTTTCAGGTACCTCTTAGGGATGAGAGACTTTTTGTCATTATCTGGTTAATTTATATCAGTTCTAGTTTATGTCTAAATTGATACATTCTATTTCCGGGATTCTAACTCTCATTTAGAGGATGTTACATATCAAGTCCGATATTAGTTCAAGTGTATGAAAACACTTTGATTAATTTACATCAATGCAAATAACTATCTACTGAGAGGATTTTTCATTCATACTTTTGTTTTGATATGTTCTATGCTTTTTCAGCATTTCTTCTTAGTACATTTCCTTTTTCATTTTCTCTCACACTCGATTTACTAGACGATTTCTTCATAAATACAAAGAAGAAGTGTCCGTTGAGAATATTACCATTGAAGATCTTAAATCACCATTTAAGATATATCCATATATATCTTCATAATTGATTATGCGCATCTTCAATTAAGTAGGCATATCTTAAAGGATATCACTATTAGAAGATGTCACAAAGACTTTTAGACAACTAACAGATTCAAGATGATGAGCAAAGGATAAACAAAATTGTCTTCTTTACAGCGTTGACTTTTTAGAATGTCGACAATCATCAAACCATTGACTATTAAACAAAATCAGACGATCGGCTTGAACCAATAATCAGAGGCAGACAATCACTTAGTTGTCACACTTATCAGAGACAAGCGATCATTTTGCTTGACACACTTATCAGAGGTAGAACATTTATACTGTTGATTGTATTATTGGATTCACCAAAGGTAGAGCGTGCTCATCAGAGTCAGACACAACTTTAGCAGCTTTTTCAGAGTCATTGTGAACTTTATTTAGTAGAGTCTCTTTTATGTGTTCATCATAGGATCTAGTTTATACTAGAACAATGACTTGTATTTCTTTTACTTTTAATGCTTTGACTCAAACTGCATATAACAATACTTCTTATTGTTATATTTTGATTTGCTTTATTAGTAAACATAGTTACTTGTTTATTAGGCGATAATATTCATTGTGTTTAGGAAAACTTAGATTATTATTTCTAACTTACTTGTAATTTATGCTACTTTAAAATAGATAGTCATTAATATAAATCTGTCTTTTAACTTAATCTGCAAATTTAACAAATACAGTTACGGGCTAATTGTTCCTTATTTTTTTATTTTTGTTATCATCAAAACATCAACTAAAAGATTGTAGCAAAAATCACTTTTGCAATAACAAGGATGTTGGAACAAATATCTAAATATCTAAAAGTGCTAGATTTAGCGGGGTACAGTGAAAATACTTATCTTTGAGACTTATCATTCTACGAACGTGTTGGTTCGATCTTAACCATGGCCTAAGAGGATTTTCCCCACTTTAGGGGAACTCAACTAATGTTCATTTGCATATACTCTCTCTGTGCCCCACCAAACCACCTTGAAAACAAAATTGCAACAACCGCTTGTATATGAAATCAATCAAAAATAACCCATCGTTTAGGCTCCCGATATGAATTCCAACATTGTTGGGCATAGCGTATTAAGGAACACCAATATTTTTATTATGACATGCTTCTCTAGGTACTCATAAACCTTTTATTCAGTCACTGCTCCCACGAAAGCCCCAATTTGTCTTCCCATTTCTTAAGTTTGTAGTGATTCCGAAGGCCCCAAAACTGAATACAAAATGGGATATACTGGAAGTCTAGAGCCATAACATTTTGATTTCTCTACCGAGGATGAAAAATTAGCCAAAAGTTGTGAATTATCATAGGGTTTCCATAGAAGATCTTCTCTTGATCATCCTTATTATCGATAAAGAATTGAAATAGCTTTTTCCCTATCTCCAGAATTTTAAATCTGCTAGGATGGCACCATACATTAGCTAATTCACTCTAAAAACAATTCATGTGAATGGGTTTTTCATAAATATTTTTGCCAAAAATACTATTTTGATATGGATCAATACCTTTTTGGATATCATCATCTCCACAAATGATAAATTTTTCTTCTACAAGTATATTGGAACCGACCTCATCTAAGATACGGGCTTCAAGACGATCATGCATATGGTTAGCAGAGACCTTGGAAGCCCGGGGCCACCAAGTCAATGAGGTTGATCTTCAAGTAGAGAATCCTAAAGGGCATCATCAAACTTTTATTACCATTATCATCCATATCAAGAAAAAAACAACATATTTACTAAATTTCTTTGTGTTGTTCTCAATTGATATACTCTCTTAATATGAATAAATGAATATTATTTTTAAGTAAAAAAAAACAACATAAGCTTCTATAACAAACCAAAAGGAAACATCAACCCTCGAAGCAAGAAACGAAAAAGAACAAGGATCAAGAAGAGACGCCAAAAAGAAGAAAGCATCAAGTCAGGAGCGGGAACATAGAAGTCAGAATAAAGAGAAAGAGTTGCTGTAATACAACCAAGAGGTAAACTACCCAAATCAATGAAAACCAAAAACACTACTAAGGTCAAGAACGGGCAATCATGAGAAGATGAGGAAATGCTTCATCATTAATTTTATATATTTAATGTTGGAACATAGTGTGTGAATTTAAATATTGTTGAAGTTCCACATTGAAAATATCTTTATGTTGAGTAGTTTTCATCACTATATAAACACTCTCAAACTTTTGAAGTCTCACATTGGGTAGAAAACATATGTGGATTTGCTTCCATCACTATATAATGAGTGTCATCTATTGTGAAAAACACGTCAAAGTTGGATGCATTTCTCAACTTTCTATGTTCTCTCTTTTTTATTTTGCTTGATATATTTCCGAGTCATTTCTCCTGTATCTTATTGTCCCTTCGAATTTTAATGGTTCTAATACCACTTCCTTTTAAAGCGGTTTTTATGTTGTAGTCCATTCGATTTTTGAGTTGTCATAATACTACCATCCCTTCGATTTTTGAGTGGTCATAATACAATTGTCCTTTTAGAGCGATTGTTATGTCGTAGTTCTTTTGATTTATGAGTGGTCATAGTACCATATTGTGGGTGACTTTAACCGCCATATTGAGAGTGACATTAATTGTCATATTGAGAGTGGCTTTAACCGCCATATTGAGGGTGTAATTCTAGAACGGTTTTCTAGAGTGTAGTGGAACTCCGATACAGTGAATCTTGGTTGTTTTATCCTGGAGACGTCGTGGTTGATAGTCTGTCTTGCACAATTTGGGTAGTGCCGCGAAACGTCTTAAAGAGAGCGACCTAGTCCGCGACTCAACCCAATAATTTCTTCGATGAAATACTTTGATTTTCAAACAGTTTTCGAAACTCAAAAATAACAATTTTAAGACGTATCTTTCTGCCATGTCAACCAAAGACATTATTGGATCTGTTTCTTTGAGGAAAATAGAAAAAGATAAGAAAGCTGAAGAATTAACCCGTGGGAGGGTAATGATTAACTCTATAAGAATTATATTCTTAATGGACTTGTTGATGATCTGAATGAATACTAAAAAGTGTGTTATAGCCGCTACCTCAAATACCAGAGTATCATATAACTGATGAAAGATCTGTGGAGGTTCATTCGTATGAAATTCATAAGATAGCTCACAAGATCATCTCTTAAGGTATGACTTTAGATGAATTTCAAATTGATTGTGATTATCGACAAACTGCCTATGTTTGGAAGGATTTAAAAAAAAATTATATCAAAGCATAAAACAAAAGAATTTTCTGTAAAGAGTATGATAAGTCGTCTATAGGGATAAGAAAAAAATCTTGTTTATGATTTTTTCTGAATAAGGCAGAGTTTACTTACTCAATAGGAGCAGATTTGTACACCAATTTCAAATATTATATTTTTGTTGACAAATGATACTTCTGAAGCAAGTTTAAATTAAATGTTGAAATTAAGAATGTCTTATATTGTTTACATGTGTGATTTTAATATTTCGCATGCTAGACTCGGTCATGGTGAACAAACATGTAATTTCAAACTTAAGTAACTCAGGTTTAATACCAATGTTATCTTTAAATGATTTTGAAAAAAAAATGTGATTTTTGTAGTTAAGCTAAAATAACAAAGTGTTCACATAAATCTGTAGTTAGAGAATATGAGTCTTTAGATTTATTACACTTTGATTGATGTGAACTTGATAGGACGTTAACAACAAAATGAAAATGTTATTTTTGAAGTAGCAAAATTGATTTACAAGGAAGGGGGTTTGAATTGTAAATCTTCCTTTTTAAAATTTCTTGAAAAAAATTAAGATTTTAACTCAAGAATGATCTTGGTTAAGAAAACAAAAAACGGAGAATGTTCATGGTTTTTATTAGAAAACGGAGAACATTCTTGGTTACTTAAAAATCAGAAGAAAAAAAAAACAGTTTGTATTTTTAAGTTGAAAATCAATCAGACTTAATAAAGAGATAAAGGATAAGAGATACCACACAAGGATATATCCTGGTTCACCCAACTTGGGCTATGTCCAGTCCTCACAAGAACCTTCCAGATTTATTGCACGTAGTCTAGATCGATCTTGATCTTTTTACAATCTGTAGTCTTTCTACCCAGAAAGATACACAATCAGTCTACCTATCAATCTTTTGATAGGAGTTTACACTTCACCTTTTAACCATAAAAAGATTTCTTACAATCTACTCAAACTATACTCAACACTTATAGTCTTGAGTTTTTACACAATAACAATGAGATTGTTTGTTTAGAATCTGAGATGGATCAACTCGTGTTTGAGATTAGATTCTTTACAAGAGATTCAGAATAAGTATAACAACAGATTGAATTAAAAACAGAATTGACTCTCTTGAGAATTGGAGAATTTCAAGTATGTGAAGGAATGATTTGATCAATTAATTAGCACTTAAACTTCTGCGTTTTCCTTGAGCATTTGCCTTCCTTTTATAGGCTTGAAAGCAGTTTAATGAAGGTCAAGAGAGCCATTAGAAGTGCTCTTGTCAGACTTGACCAGAACCAATATTTTTGATTAAAAATATTCCAGCTTTTGACTTCTTTTAAGTTCTGTTTTGACTGGGCTGAAATCTTCGTTCTTGATCAGATTCTTTTGAGTCTAATGATCTTTTAATACTTCAAATAAGTGATGATGCCTTTAGCTTGAACTGGAGTCTTGATCCTTGTTAAAAAAGATTTGAAAACATCATGAAGAGTGGTTGTAGAAAGCTGTAATGAAGCTGCTGGAGATTGATGATCAATCTGGATTTTTGAGCTTTTGAATTTCCTGGAGATTGATAATCAATCTGGAAAATTTTCTAATTATTTTGGAAACTGTCTTGATGCCTTGCACATTGTCAAGATCGTTAATTATTCTTGATAGTCAAGCTGGAGACTGTTCAGTCTTGCTTGGACCAGCTTGATTCATTGCCTTTTTTCTTTGTGATTCATATGACTTCTTTGGTTATAATGGATCCTATATGTTCCTTGTCAAGTACTTATAATACTGATGTAAATTCCAGAGGAAATATCTTCATTCAATTAATGGGGATTGATTGATCTTGAAGCAGTCTTGACCATACTTGGATCTGGAGAACATTCTCCGTTTTCCAGATTTTGTCAAGAATGTTCTCTGTTCTTGTCTGTTCAGATTTTTGCTTTATTGTGTTGATTTATTGGCTTTGTTTGAATCCTATCTTTGAATTAATACACTCAAAAGCACAAGTTGAATTAACATAACATTTTAGAATCATAATTAACGTTTTTAATTAACCTTTGTTTATTTTCATCAAAACTTTAAAATGAGAGTTTGTCTTAACAATTTTATCACTTTTATTGATGATTGCTCTGACTATACTTTTGTATATCCAATGAAAAATAAAAGTGCAGTGCTTAACATAATTAGGATCTTTTAAACTGGAATTTAAAATCAATTCTATAAAAAGATTAAGAGATTTCGTAGTGATAGAGGAATAAAGTATGATTCTAGTTTATTTAACGAGTTTTATAAAACGCAAGGAATTATACATGGAACCACAACACCCTATTCACATGAAATGAATAGTAAAGCTGAAAGAAAGAATAGAACTATTACAGAACTAGTTGTTCCTATTATGCTTAACTCTGGTGTTGCATCTCATTGGTGGGCGGAAATTATTTTCACTGTTTGCTATGTTTTTAATAGAGTTCTTAAATCTAAAAACAAAACATCTCCTTATGATATAATGAAGAAATGACAGCCAAACTTGTCTTATCTTCAAACATGAGGTTGTCTGGCTTATGTCAGAATCCCCGATCCCAAGTGAATTAAACTCGCTAGTAGAGCCTATGAATGTGTATTCATTGGGTATGCAGTAAACACTAAAGCGTATAGGTTTTATGACCTAAATGCAAAAGTGATCATAGAGTTAAATGATGTTGACTTCTATGAAAATAAATTCTCTTTCAAATCAAGATATAATGGGGGCAGCAAACCAAGTCACGTTCATGTGACAAGAAGCACTGAAAGCAACAAACAAGGCAAAATAGAAACTCGAAGTAGTAAGAGAGTTAGAGTTTCTAAAGATTAGGAACCAAATATACGGCCTATAATTTAGAAGAGGATCCTACAAATCTTAAAGAAGCTTTGTCATCATTTGGTAGCCTTGCCTCTTGGTTGCAAACCAATAGGTTGTAAATGGATTTTGAAAAAGAAACTAAAACTCGATGGAATTGTTGATAAATACAAGGCACGCCTTGTAGCCAAAGGTTTTAGACATAGAAAATATAAATTTCTTCGACACTTTTTCACTAGTCACTAGAATAACATCCATTAAGGTACTCATTTCTCTAGTAGCTAATCATAATTGGATGATACACCAAATGGATGCTAAAACAACCTTTTTAATGGTGATCTAGAAGAAGAAATCTATATAGAACAACCTAAAGGTTTCGTAATTCATAGTCAAGAAGACAAGGTCTGCAAGTTAGATAAATGACATGAAAAATTTGATAACTTGATTATATCGAATGAGTTCAAAGTGAATGAAACTGACAAATGTATTTATTACAAATCTTAAAATGGCATTTGCACTATCATATGTCTCTATTTATACGACTTACTCATATTTGGTTCAAACATTCATGTTGTAAATACTGTGAAATCATTTTTGAGTAACAACTTTGATATGAAACACCTCGGAGAAGCGACTGTAATCTTAGGAATCAAGATTACTAGGTCAGAAAAGGGAATTTCTTTAGATCAGTCTCACTATGTTGAAAAGATCTTAAAGAAATATAAATACTTAGACTGTAAACCTGCTTGCACACGATTTGATCCAAGTGTGAAACTTTTCAAGCACATTGGTGAAGGTGTTCGACAAACTAAATATATGAGCATCATTGGCAGCCTCACGTATGCCACTAATTGTACTAGACCCAATATTGCCATGTTGTGGGACTGTTGTGCACGTTTACCAGTAGACCTAGTATATGGAGCATTGGCACGCTATCGAAAGAGCCATGAGATACCTAAAAAGGACCATGAGTCTCAGATTACATTATCAAAGATTACCGTCCTTGAAGGATACAATGATGCTGATTGGAACATTCTATCAGATATCTCCAAAGCAACCAGTGGCTATATTTTTAGTATAGTCAATGGTGATGTATCATGGAAATCGAAGAACAGTCGATATTGTCTTAGTCCACTATGGAGTCTAAAATGATATCACTAGCTACTACTAGCGAAGAAGCGAGCTGGTAAAGATGTTTGCTAGCTGAGATCCCTTTATGGGAAAAACCTATGCTAGCTGTGTTGATCGACTGTGATAGTTCTGCAGCTATTGCAAAGATTGAGAATCGTTATTACAATAGTAAGAGACGACAAATACGTCATAAGCATAGCACAATTAGAGAATAATTTTCTAAATGAGCTGTTATAGTGGATCATGTACGCACTGATAAGAATTTAGTGGATCCTTTGACGAAAGGGTTAGCTAGAGAGAAAGTCCTAAGTATATCCAAAAGGATTAGACTAATGCCTACAGAGTCACTCATGATGGTAAATCGACCTAAAAGATTGGAGATCTCCAGAATTAGGTTCAATGGGTAATAAAAAGTCGTGAAGTGATATGAGATGAACATGCTATTATATATCAAAGAAGCATGATTCCTGAAGTGATGATAGGATGAGATAATAAAAACTTTTAATGAAATCTATACTCCATGTCGAGTGGAGTACCTAGCTACAGGAGTACTCTTGATAGACTCACCTATGTGAATGTGGAAGTGGGGCTGCTTCTTATGGAATTTTGAGGTAGAATTCCTAGAGCGTTCACTATACTGGGATAGACGTCCAAGGCCATTAACGCATGGGCTTTACATAATACACCCTATGAAAAGGTTGTGTGTGGGTTTGATGTCAGAGATAGAATTCAAGACTATGAGTCACTCTTGTTGAATCTAAATCTCACTTACTATGCAAAGGTTCAAGTCAAGAGACACATTTGCTTATGCACAATCTTATAGAAGCGTTTGACGCTACTCTAGAAACATTTTTTTAATTCAAGTGGGAGATTGTTGGAATATAGTGTGTTAATTTAAAAATTGTTGAAGTCCCACATTGGAAAAATTTTATATGTTGAGAAGTTTTCATCACTATATAAAAATTCTCAAACTTTTGTTGAAGTCCACATTGGATAGAAAACATATGTGGATTTGCTTCCATCACTATATAATGAGTGTCAATCTATTGTGAAAAGCACACCAAAGTTTGATGTATTTCCCAACATTGTTTGTTCTTTCTTTTTTATTTTGCTCGATATATTTCCGAGCCACTTCTCCCCTTTCTTTTTGTCCCTTCGATTTTTAATGGTTCTAATACTACTTCCTTTTATAGGGGTTTTTATACCGTATTCCCTTCGATTTTTGAATGATCATAATACCACCGTCTCTTCGATTTGAGTTGTCATAATACCATTGTCCTTTTAGAGCGGTTGTTATGTCGTAGTTCTTTTAATTTATGAGTTGTCATAGTATCATATTGTGAGTGACTTTAATCGTCATATTGAGAGTGACTTTAACTGCCATATGGAGGGGGTAATTCTAGAATGGTTTTCTATAGTGTAGTGGAACTATGATACAGTGAGTCTGGAATATTTTATCCTGGGGACATCGTGGTTGATAGCATGTCTTGCACAATTTGGGCAGTGCCGCGAAACGTCTTAAAGAGAGCGACCTAGTCTACAACTCAACCCAGTAATATCTTCGGTGACATAAATTGATTTTCAAACAGTTTTCGAAACTCAAAAACAACATTTAATAATTCAAAATTACTTATTTGAAAACTATGGTGATAAAAAGACAATTTTTGAAAATGCTATTATGCACTTCCAATGTTCGAGGACTATTAGATATAGTTAGAGTTTGTCAAAAAGTAGTTGCAAGTTGATTATTATTTCTCTTTAGTTCTTTTTATATTAAACTCGCAATAGGTCGAAAGCTACAACATAGAGTTTCTACTTAAATGCACGTTGAAAGTCATTTCACTAAAAAAATAAATGAGGTTTTAATATTAGTAAATTAATAAAAGGTTTTTCCTAAATTATCTTTTAAAAATTATAAACAATTTATTTACCATCTAATAAAAATATGACATAAATAAACTTATACTACAGATGATTTTATGAGTATCACTTGTACATTTATTAATGTGAATTTTTTATTGAACGATGGATAAATTTTTCAAACATAACCTAAATCTCACTTTAATTAAATAAGTCTTATATTAAAGTATGTTGTCTCGTCTTTCCATGATCACATACACAATGTCAGAAAAGTTAGCTTAAAGTGGAATATTTATATGCCCAAGGATCACTGCTATACGCAAACGCAAGTTCCTGTATTCTTCATATTTCGGTTATGCTGCAAAATAAGTGCTGTGGTTTTTGGAGTGATAATGAAATTGAAAGATCTCACATGCCACGACTCATGATCAGAACACGCCATTTCATTGGTTCCACACAACGACAAACGATACCGTGATTTTGTTTCTTTTTTGAGGACATAATCTAATGTTAAATCATGATTATTAATATAACATGTGTGATGTATCCATATTCAATTGACCCCTATGATCCATTTGACACGGAACAAACACTTGCACCCGAGGGACGCATTCCCTATATTCTATAAAAAAGATACTAACTGTTTAATAAATCCAAATTTATAAAGTATGCAACTAGATCTAAAATTATGATATAAATATCCAAGTTAAATGTAAAAATTTATATTATTTAATTTTTGTTTCAATTATTATTTAGTCGGGTTTTTTTAGTCTTTAGGTTTTTTATTTTATTTACCTTAACATTATATATGTAGTTTTATTGAGACCATTAAAGGCACCTAAAGTTAAAGAAAAAATTATGTTTTAATTGTGTAATCTAATTTTTCTCTTACTTTTTATTTTCTAGTTTAGAACCTTAATTTTGTTAGTCTCTTCTTTAAAGCTTTAATGTGTCCATCACAAATCCTTTCATTAAACAAATCCAAATTCAAACTAATAAAAAAACTTCAAATATATTAATGGTATGTTTCGACAGATTGAGTTTTACTTGAAGCACGTTGGTATTATGATTTTGTTGATGTTTATGACATAATTTTGCCAAAATTGTTATGGTTTATGCGATTCTATTAATTTCATTATCAAATCAAACTTGCATTTTTTGCAATATGGATTTTCACAGTGATGCAATATGGATTTTCATTATCAAATCATAAAGTTATTTTTTAAACTTCAATTTATTCGTTTATTTATTTTCTTTAAAGAGATTATCTTTATATTAGATCATACAAACAAAACTTACTCCTTTAATTATTTTGCAAGAAAAATAAATAAATATGTTCATTTCATCCTATTGTTTCTTTTTTGTTCGAACAATTAAATTCATTTGAGTATGAACTTAAAAGTTTAAAATAAAGGTAGTGAACGTGAAAGTTTAAGGAATAAGAAATAAAAAAAGGTGAAAATATTAAACCATTGTATTAATTATTTCCTAAAAAAACTTCCTCTAATAACCCTCAAAATATTTTACTTGAATTTCAACTTTCAATATTAAACTTCCTCTATTAACCGTCTAAATATTTTGTTTGACTTTCAACTTTCAATATTAAGTGGTATGCATGTTTTAATTAATTTGTGGCCGTTCATTTCACTTTTGAAAGTTGTTGGTGTTTTTATTTTATATGCATATTTATTTAATTCCTTTTTGTTTATTGAGGCTGCTAAAATATAAAGCTATATTAATAGTACTCATTTTGAAGATATATTAGTACTTATTTATTTTAGTATTTGTTATTTATCTACCTAAGTGCTTGTATCATTTATTCGGTATAAAATTTACTGTACTTTTTAGCATTGATTTTTCTTCTTTCAATTTGTTTTTCGATTTGAACAATTTTGTGATTATTATGTTGCGGTGTGCGAATGGAAATTGGTTTTTGTTGTTTTTTTAAATTTCAAAAACTGTTTAGGTTGAGTCATGGACCAAATCGCTTTCTTTAAGACACTTCTTTCTGTCATGTCAACTGAAGATGTTACTAGATTTGTTTCTTTGAGACAAACAGAAAATGATAAAAAAGTTGAAGAATTAACTCATTGAGAGGGTAATAATTATCTCTATAAGAATTATTTTCTTAATGGACTTGTTGATGATCTGTATGAATACTACAGTTCCAGCAATATTGATAGACAGGTTTGGGGTGCTATAAAGAGACATATGATATTGAGGAAGTTAAAAAGTGTGCTGTAGCTGCAGATCCGTGGAGGTTCGCTCTCGTGAAATTCAAAATATAGTTCATGAGATCATCTCTTAATATATGGCTTTATATGAATTTTAAAATGATTATTATTATCGATAAATTGCCCATGTTTGGAAGGATTTAAAAAAAAAAGTTCTCTAAAACATAAAACAAAATAATTTTCTCCAAAGAGTATGATAACGTGTCTCTAGAGATAAGAAAAATAAAATCTTGTTTATGATTTTTTTCAGAATAAGATTTATACACCAATTTCAAATATGATATTTTTGTTGGCAAATGGTACACCTGATGCATGTTTAAATTAAATTTTGAAATTAAGAATGTCTCATTCTCGCAACACCCCCCAATTGTTGTTTTTTTAAATTTCGAAAATTGTTTGAAAATCAATTTATGTCACTGAAGATATTATTGAGTTGAGTCGCGGACTAAATCGCTCTCTTTAAGACGTTTCGCGGCACTGCCCAAATTGTGCGAGTATACTATCAACCACGACGTCCCCAAGATAAAACAACTCAGATTCATTGTATCGGAGTTCCACTGCACTTTAGAAAACCGTTCTACAATTACACCCTCAATATGACGATTAAAGTCACTCTCAATATGGCGGTTAAAGCCACTCGCAATATGGTACTCTAATCACTCATAATAAATTAACTCAAAAGGACTATGACACACAAAACTGCTAAAAAAGGATTGTGGTATGAGGACCACTCAAAACTGAAGGGACTACGTCATAAGTGTTGGAACCAAGTTAGTTCTAAGTACTTAGGATTTTGATGTTTACAAAAGCACTCAATGTAATCTTATTTTGTACCTTGAATTATTAAATTAAATGCCACCAGAAGCTGAAGTAATCAGAAAGAGAAGATCAAAGGGTTCCAGAGATTGAATCCTGAAGGTACCAGAAGATACTCCAGGATGTCAAAATATCACCAGAAGATATCTTTGCTGGCCCAGATCAGAAGGAAGCAAAGTCAGAAGGAGACCTGGACCAGACCAGAAGGAAGCCTGCCAGAGGGAGACTTGATCCAGACCAGAAGGAGTCAAATGTGAGATTTATTCCAGAAGTTATTCTGACCAGAAGATGGCTTGGCAGTGAAATAATAAACAGCCCAGACTTAATCAGAGGGTAAATTAATGGGTCCAGAACAAAGGAATTAATCCAGATTTGACCCAGATCAGAAGATATCATGGTTCAAGGTATGAAACTAAGTCCAGACCAGAAGAAATGATCTCCAGAATTGATCCAGAACTGATTCAAAACAGAAGGTAAAAAGTCCATAATGAAATATTATTTGTCTAGATTTAATTTCAGTTTAATCCAGACCAAGTCCAAAATTGATCCAGATCAGAGGGAAGATATTCAGATCAATGGTCCAGATTTGAGTATATGGCCCAGTGTTGGCTGAGATCAGAAGATCAGACCATGGCCCAGTGTTGGCCGAAATTAGAAGGTCAGAATGTGTAGTCCAGCAGTGGCCGAGATCAGAGGATCACTGCAGATCAGACCATGGCCCAGTGTTGGCCGAGATCAGAAGATCAGAAAGTGTGGTCCACGGTTGGCCGAAATCAGAGGATCACAACAGATCAGTTAGTATGGTCCAGATGTGGACTAGCGCAGAAGATCAAATGGTCCAAATTTAATCATGAGGATTAACGGTGAAGATTTTAATTTATTTTGATCAAAGTATTAAAAGGATTTGTTACAAAAATAAAGTGAAGTCGTATGGAAGATCAGGAGCTATTGGTGGGAAGAAACTAAAGACATGATTGGCCAGTTATTTTGAAAGAAAATTTGAAGCATAAAAAAGATATGTTTTTTATTTAAGTGAAGCCCGATTGGTCAAGATATTTTTGCAAGAGAATCCAACAAGATACAGCTCGAAATGAAGCTTGGAAGAGGCCCTAATTCGCATCTATAAAAGGAGGCTCAAAGCAGAATACTTAGCATCGAAAATTACAAAAGAGTCATACACTTCCAAAGCAAACACTCAAGTTTTCAGTGAGGTTAATTGTGAGTTCCAGCTTTCAAGAAGCAAGCACTCGTGTTATTTTCTTTCCCTTGTGTTAGATCTAAGTTGTTGAAGTAGAGTCTACAATCTGAGGTAGTCAGAAGGGGTAGCAGATTACTTGGCAATTAGATTCAAGGTGTTGTAATTCCTTCTACAATCTGGGGTTGTCAGATTGGCAGGAAAAGACTTGACTTAGGAAGTCAAGGTGTTGCATTCCTCAAAAGTCTAGGATTGTTAGACTGTTTGAGAAGACTGACTTGGAGGGTCAGTGGAACTGTTGTAATTCAAGGTTTGAATTACTGAAATCCTTCAAGGTGAATGGACTGGACGTAGCTGAAGGTGCAAACACGAGAAGGGGGGGTTGAATTGTGTTTGACAAACTTGAATACTTTTCCTGTTTTTATACTTTTAAAACAAAACTTGAAGGATTTCACTAATTCAAACCTTGAATTACAGCAGTTCTACTGACCCTCGAAGTCAGTCTTCTCAAACAGTCTAACAATCCTAGACTCTTAAGGAATACAGCTCCTTTCTTCTCCTGCCAATCTGACAACCCCAGATTGTAGAAGGAATTACAATACTTTGAATCTAATTGCCAAGTAATCTGCTACCCCTTCTGACTCCCTCAGATTGTAGACTCTACTTCAACAACTTAGATCACACGTGAAAGAAAATAACAAGAGTGCTTGCTTCTTGAAAGCTGGAACTCACAATTGACCTCACTGAAAACTTGAGTGTTTGCTTTGGAAGTGTATGACTCTTTTTAATTTTCGATGCTAAGTATTCTGCCTTGAGCCTCCTTTTATAGATGCAGATTTGGGCCTCTTCCAAGCTTAATTTCCAGCTGAATCTTGATGGATTCTCTTGCAAAAATAACTTGACCAATTGTGCTTTATTTAAATAAAAAACATATCTTTTATTAAGCTTCAGATTTTCTTTCAAAATAACTCGCCAATCAAGTCTTTAGTTCCTTCCCGCCAACAGCTCCTGAGTTCCATAATACTTCAATTTATTTTTGTAACAAAACTTTTTAATACTTTGATCAAAATAAATTAAAATCTCCACCGTTAATCCTCATGATTAAATCTGGACCATTTGATCTTCCTGCGCTAGTCCACATTTGGACCATACTAATTGATATGTTGTGATCCTCTGATTTCAGCCATCTCCGGACCACACTTCCTAACCTTCTGATCTTCTAATCTCGGCCATCCTGGTCCAGCAAACTGATCTGCTGTGATCCTCTAATCTCGGCCACTGCTGGTCCACTCATTTTGACCTTCTGATTTCGGCCAACACTGGGCCATGGTCTGATCTTCTGATCTCGCCAACACTGGGCCAAATAATTAAATATGAACCATTGTTCTAAAAATCTTCCCTCTGATTTGGACCAATTCTGGACTTGGTCTGGATTAAACTGAAATTAAATCTGGACAAGTAATATTTCAGTCTGGACATTTTACCTTTGATTTTGGATCAGGTCTGGATCAATTTTGGAAATCATTTCTTCTGGTCTGGACTTAGTTTCATACCCTGAACCATGTTATCTTCTGGTCTGGGTCAAATATGGATTAATTCCTTTGTTCAGGACCCATTAATTCATCCTCTGATTAAGTCTCGAACAAGTCTGGACTGTTTATCCATCTTCTGGTCAGAATAACTTCTGGAATAAATCTGACATTTGATTCCTTCTGGTCTGGAACAACTCTCCCTATGGCAGGCTTCCTTCTAGTTTGGTCCAGGTCTCCTTCTTACTTTGCTTCCTTCTGATCTAGGCCAGCAAAGATATCCTCTGGTAGTGTTTTCACATCCTGGTGTATCCTCTGGTAATTCCAGAATGCATTTTTTGCTTCTGCAATCTTCAACTTCTGGTGAAATTTGATTTAATAATTCAAGGTTCAAAATAAGATTACATGGAGTGCTTTTGTAGACATCAAAATCCTAAGTACTTAGAACCAACTTGGTTCGAACAATCTCCCCTTTTTTGATGATGACAAAACCTTAACTTATTTTGCTAGTTAATAACTCGAAGACTTGAATTACTCCCCCTCAGACCAATCTCTCCCCCTAAGTCTGATACTAACTTTTTCTTCTTCTTTTCAACTCCTTCTCTTTTCACTCTTTCTTTTCTTCTCTTCTCCTCTCCTTTTCAACTCCTTCTTTATTCTCTCTTTCTTTTTCTCTCTTCATATTTCCTCTCCTTTTTGAACTCCTTCTCTTTTCACTCTTTCTTTTTCTCTCTCCCTGATTCCTCTCTTTTTCAACTTCTTCTTTTTCACTCTTTCTTTTTCTCTCTCCCTGATGCTTCTCCTTTTCAACTCCTTCCCTTTTCCTCTCTTTCTTTTTCGCTCCTCCTTTCTTTTTATCTGTCATTTTCTATTTATTTCTCCTTTTCCACTCTCTCTCTTCCCCTTTTTCTCATCAGCCAAAAAGAGGTCCTACTATTTTTGTAATTTTTTTGTTTTTCTCTTTACAAAATACAGAAGTAAAACAAAAAATATCATTACAAGAAATTTAAAGACTCCTAAGATGACTACTTGAGCTAGTCAAATATGGAGGTAATGCTGAGATGCTTCTTGATGAACTCGAACCTATCTTCTGGTAATGCTTTGGTGAACATGTCAGCCCATTGATGATCAGCGTCCACAAACTGGATGCTTAAAGTCCCTTTTTCAACATGGCCCCTAATGAAATGGTGTTTTATTTCAATGTGTTTGGCTCTAGAGTGTAAGATAGGGTTCTTGGTTAGGTTTATGGCTGAAGTGTTATCACAGAACAAAGGGATATTGGTTTCAAAGATGTTGTAATCTTCAAGTTGATGTTTCATCCAGAGTAATTGTGAATTGCATCCTGCTGCTGATATATACTCAGCTTCAGCTGTTGACATGGCAATGGTGTTTTGTATTTTGCTTGACCAAGAGATCAAATTATCACCTAAGAAAGTGCAGTTGCCACTTGTACTTTTCCTTTCCAGCTTGTCTCCAGCATAGTCGGAATCACAAAAACCTCTGAGTTTGTAGGTGGGGGTTTTCTTGTATAACAGGGTAAGGTTGGTGGTTCCTTTAAGGTATCTCAGAATTCGTTTGACAGTAGTTAAATGGGATTCCCTAGGGTCAGCTTGAAATCGGGCACAAACACAAACACTAAACAAGATGTCAGGTCTAGAAGCAGTTAAATAAAGAAGGGATCCAATTATACCTCTGTATGTTTTCTGGTCTACCTTTTGGCTGGTTTCATCTTTCTCAAGTGAGCAGGTTGGGTGCATAGGGGTGGCCATAGGCTTACAGTCACTCATCTTGAACTTTTTAAGAAGTTCTTTAGTGTATTTGGATTGGTGAATGAGTATACCTGATTTACCTTGATGAATCTGAATTCCCAGGAAGAACTTAAGTTCTCCCATTATGCTCATTTGGAACTCTTTCTGCATTAGGTCAGAAAACTCCTTGCGCAAAGTGCCATTAGTAGATCCAAATATGATATCATCAACATAAACTTGAATAATTAAAATATCATTTTTAATGGATTTCCTAAATAGTGTATTATCAATCTGGCCTCTATTAAATTCATTCTTAAGCAGAAAGTTACTAAGTCTGTCATACCATCCCCTTGGTGCTTGTTTCAAACCATATAAAGATTTCTTAAGTTTAAAAACATGGTCTGGAAAATCAGAATTTTCAAATCCAGGGGGCTGTTTGACATAGACTTCCTCACTTATGTAGCCATTTAAGAATGCACTTTTAACATCCATTTGATACAGCATTATATCATGATTAGCAGCAAATGATAACAGAATTCTAATTGCTTCTAACCTCGCCACTGGAGCAAAAGTCTCAGTGTAGTCTATACCTTCCTGTTGACTGTATCCTTGAGCTACAAATCTGGCTTTGTTCCTTACCACTTCACATTTTTCATTTAGTTTATTTCTGAACACCCACTTGGTTCCAATAATGTTTTTGTTTGGTTTGGGTACCAGATCCCAAACATCATTCCTTTGGAATTCATTCAGCTCTTCTTGCATTGCAAGTATCCAACCTTCCTCTGTCAAAGCCTCATCAACATTGCTTGGTTCAATTGTTGAAAGTAAACCAAACAGACTGGTTTCTCTACTTGATGATCTGGTCTTTAAAGGTTATCCTGCACTGCCAATAATGAGAGATTCTGGATGTGAAGACTTGTACTTCCATCCATTCTTTCCCTCTGACTTGTTTTCAGAGTCAGCATGTTCTTCTTCATGTTGATCTTTCTCAGATTCTGCTACTGGTTCAGCTTCTGGTTCCTGTGCCTCTGGTTCACCTGCAATTTCCTCATCTTGCTTTGATTTTTCAGAGTCAAACTGTTTATCATCAAACTTAATGTGGATTGATTCTTCCACAGTGTTAGTTTCTTTGTTAAACACCCTATAAGCTTTTGATCTCTCAGAGTAGCCAATAAAGATACACTTTTGAGATCTAGAATCAAACTTAGCTAGGTTATCTTTAATGTTCAACATAAAAAAGATGCAGCCAAATTGCTTAAAGTAGGAAATATTGGGTTTCTTACCTTTCCACAGTTCATAGGGAGTTTTATTTAAGATGGACCTGATGTAGACTCTATTCTGAATGTAGCAGGCTGTGTTGATAGCTTCTGCCCAAAGGTAGGTAGCTACCTTCATATCATTCAGCATGGTTCTGGCCATCTCCTGCAGTGATCTGTTCTTCCTTTCTACCACTGCATTCTGTTGAGGTGTTCTGGGGGATGAGAAGTTGTAAGAGATGCCATTCTCATCACATAATTCTTCAAAATACTTGTGCTCGAATTCACCTCCATGATCACTTCTGATGGTTATGATCTTAATACCCTGTTCATTCATAACTTGCTTACAAAAAGAAATAAATACTTTGTGAGATTCATCTTTGTTCTTTAAAAATTTTACCCAAGTCCACCTTGAGTAATCATCAACAATCACAAAACCATATTTCTTACCACTGAGGGAAGCTGTTTGAACAGGACCAAACATATCTAAGTGAAGCAGTTCAAGTGGTTGAGAGGTAGAAACACATTTTTTAGTTTTAAAAGAGCTTTTCGTTTGTTTACCTCTTTGACATGCTTCACACAGAATCTCAGTTTTGGAACTTACCTTGGGAAGCCCTCTTACCAACTGGAGTTTGCTCAACTCGGATATAAGTCTAGGGTTTGCATGCCCTAGCCTCTTGTGCCAAATCAGATTCTGCTCACTTACAGATAATAGGCATTTAACCTGTTGCTTAGCAAGACTAAAAAGATCAATTTTCTAAACATTATCCTTCCTAGTGCCAGTAAATAAAACAGTCCCATCAAGTTGACTAACAGCTTTGCAAGTTTTTTGATTAAAGATAACATCATAATTGCAGTCACTTAATTGACTTATGCTCAGAAGATTATGTTTTAGCCCTTTAACTAAAAGAACATTTTTAATAGACAAGGGAGAAGAAGTGTTACCAACAGTTCCTGTACCAATAATATGACCTTTCTGGTTTCCTCCAAAGGAAACTTTGCCTCCATTCTTCATAGTCAAATCTAGAAACATAGATTTATCTCCTGTCATGTGCTTGGAGCAGCCACTATCAAGATACCAAGTTTTGTGTTGCTGATCAGACCTTGCCTTTTCTCTGTCAGAATCAGAGTCACAGTCAGACTCAGATTCAGACTTTGCTTCTGTTCAAGCCATTAGAGCCAGTTCTTCTTCTGGTCTGTTTGAGCAGTTTTCTTGATTCTACTTTGGTTTATAAACCATGTTCCTCTGATGATTCTGGAACATGTTTTCATTCTGGTAATTTTGGTGATTTGGGTGAATCTGGTGGTTCTGATGAATTTGGTAATTCTAGTGATTCTGGTAATTTCTGATCTGATTCTAGTTCTGGTTCCAGTACTGATTCTGATTCTAGTTCCAGAGTTGATTCTGGTTCCAGTTCCTGTGCTTCTGATATTGATTCCAGTTCTGGTTCTAGTTCCAGTTTATGTGCTTCTGATGCTGGTTCCAGCTCTGGTTCTGGTTCCAATTCCTGTTTTGATTCTGGTTCCAGTTTTGGTTCTGATTCTGATTCTGGTTCTGGTTGAGTTTACCAGACCTTCTTCCATCAAACTCAGATTGCCTTTGTCTTGTTGTAGCAGGAACATAAACCTTCTTCTGCTTGTGCATTGCCAACATCCATTGTCCAGGCACCATTGTTGGTGTCTCCTGGTTGCTCAGAATATCTGCAACATAGACAATTTGATCTTTTTGTACCCATAACTAATTGGGTCCAGGTTTGTTAGTCTTAATAGCTCTCTGATCTTGTTCAGATTTTACCATTGGACAAGATAGTTCAGAGTAACCTTTCTTAGCACAAACAATGCATAAAATATCAGAATGAACAGCTTTACTTTCAGCAATTGTTTCTGTAAAACCAAGACCTCTCTTTCCAGTGTTACTGTTTCCATTAATCATAGATGCATATTTACTTCTTTCCATTCCATTAGAAATAAAGTTTTGAAAAAATTGTTCATGCATATCAGATTCATAAACAGTTTTGGAAGTGGAACATATATTACTTTTGAGAGTTTGGTTTTCAGATTTGAGTCTTGCAACTTCAGTTTTAAAATCTTTGTTTTCAGTTGCATACTCAGAATTTCGATTCTTTAAAACTTGGACTTCTTTGGTTAGAATTTTCTTCTCTTCCCTAAGAGTTTTTAGTTTTAAAGATATCTTATTGTTTGCATTTAACAAGTCTTTTAAAGTCTCAATTAATTCAGATTTAGATAGATCAGAAAATACCTCACTGTCTTCATCTTCTGATTCTGTTCCAGAGCTTGAGCTGTATCCAGAACTTGAGTTGGTATGAGCCATCAGAGACAGAATTGCTTCCTCTGATGTGCTTCCAGACTTTCCTGAATGATTGCTTCGATCATTCTTCCTTCTGCCTATTTTCCTTCTTGAATTCGTGCCTTTATGAGGTCCAGAAGCAGACCTGATGTGTGCCTTCATTGTTGTTTCTGCCTCTTCTTCATCATCCGATTCTTCTTCTGATTCTGATACATCACAGGCTGCCATCAGACCCTTCTTTCTGTATCTGGAACTCTTCTTGTGCTGTTTTCCTTTTTCCAGATTTGGACATTATGACTTGATATGTCCAAGTTTATTGCACCCATAACAAACAATACTCTTCTTGTCAGATTCTTCTTTTCCTTTGTTGTTATGTTTCTTCTTGAAGCTTCTTCTCTTCCTGTTTTCCCATATCTTAACCATCTTTTTGGTTAAGTAAGCCATATCATCACAACCACTGTCACTATCCTCTGATTTTGATGCTGCCTTTGCAGCTTTCTTCTGTTTCGACTTCAGAGCCAGATTCCTCATCTTCTTTGGTTCATCTTCTTCCAGTTCTATTTCATGAGACCTGAGTGAGCTGATCAGGTCTTCAAGTCTTAAGTTATTCAGATCTTTGGCTGGCTGAACTGCAGTAACCATTGGTCTCCACTTTTTTGGTAAACTTCTTAGAATCTTCTTGACATGATCTGCTGTTGTGTAGCTTTTCTTCAAGACCTTCAGTCCAGATATCAGAGTCTCGAATCTGTAGAACATTCCATCAATGTTTTCATCATCTTCCATCTTGAACATCTCATACTGTTTGACCAGTATCTTAGCCCTTGCTTCTTGAGCCTGCTGGGTTCCTTCATAGGTCAGAACCAGACTGTCGAATATGCTCTTTGCTGTTTCTTTATCTGTGCATCTGTCAAATTCCTTGAATGTCATGGCACTGATCATGATGTTTTCTGGACTTCTGATGAGGTTTGTGAAATCCTTCAAGTTTTGTTTTAAAAGTGTAAAAACAGGAAAAGTATTCAAGTTAGTCAAACACAATTCAACCCCCCTTCTCGTGTTTGCACCTTCAATTGGCATCAGAGCTTGGTCTCAAGGTTGAGCACTTAATAGTGTTTGAGGAAAGGTCCAAGGGGTTCAACATGGAAGAATCCATAGATGAACTGGGAGGCAACATCAACAGACCACCACTGTTTGATGGAGAAAGGTTTGAGTATTGGAAGGACAGAATGAGAAGTTTCTTCATATCTCAAAATCCTGAATTATGGAAGATGGTAGTCAAAGGATACACTGCACCTACTGATCCAGAAGATCCAACTAAAGAACTAGACATGGATGATATGAAACCAGATCAGAGCAGATTATACAAACTTTATCACAAGTCCAGAAACATCATGATCAGTGCCATCACGTTCAAGGAATTTGACAGATGCACAGATAAAGAAACAGTAAAGAGCATATTTGACAGTCTGGTTCTGACCTATGAAGGAAGCCAGCAGGTTCAAGAAGCAAGGGCTAACATACTGGTCAAACAGTATGAGCTATTCAAGATGGAAGAGGATGAAGACATTGAAGCAATGTTCAGCAGATTCCAGATTTTGGTATCAGGTTTAAAAGTATTAAAGAAAAGCTACACCACTGCAGATCATGTAAAAAAGATCCTCAGAAGCTTACCAGCCAAATGAAGACCAATGGTTACTGCAGTACAGGAAGCTAGGGATCTGAATACCTTGAAGCTTGAAGATCTGATCAGCTCCCTTAGGTCTCATGAAATAGAGCTGAATGCAGATGAACCTAAGAAGAAGAAGAATCTGGCTCTGAAGTTGAAACAGAAGAAAGCTGCAAAGGCAGCATCAGAATCAGAGGATAGTGACAGTGACTGTGATGATATGGCTTACTTAACCAAAAAGATGGTTAAAATCTGGGAAAACAGGAAGAGAAGAAGCTTCAAGAAGAAACATAACAACAAAGGAAAGGAAGAATCTGACAAGAAGAGTATCATTTATTATGTATGCAATGAACCTGGACATATCAAGTTAGAATGTCCAAATCTGGAAAAAGGCAAACAGCACAAGAAGAGTTCCAGATACAGAAAGAAGGGTCTGATGGCTGCCTGGGATGTATCAGAATCAGAAGAAGAATCGTTTGATGAAGAAGAGGCAGAAACAACAATGATGGCACACATCAGGTCTGCTTCTAGACCTCATAAAGGCACAGCTTCAGGAAGGAAAACAGGAAGAAGGAAGAACGATCAAAGCAGTCATTCAGGCAAGTTTGGAAGCACATAAGAGGAAGCAATTCTGGCTCTGATGGCTCATACAAACTCAAGTTCTGAATACAGCTCAGGCTTTGGAACAGATTCAGAAGATGAAGACGATAAGGTATTTTCTGATCTCTCTAAATCTGAGTTAATTGATACTTTAAAAGATTTTTTAAATGCAAACAATAAGATGGCTTTAAAACCGAAAACTCTTAGGGAAGATAAGAAAAATCTCACCAAAGAAGTCCAAGTTTTAAAGAATCAAAATTCTGAGTATGCAACTGAAAACAAGGATTTTAAAACTGAAGTTTCAAGACTCAAATCTGAAAACCAAACTCTCAAAAGCAATGTTTGTTCCACTTCCAAAAATGTTTGTGAATCTGATATGCATGAACAATTCTTTCAAAACTTTATCTCTAATGGAATGGAAAGAAGTAAATATGCATTTATGATTTATGGAAACAGTAACATTGGAAAGGGAGGTCTTGGTTTTACAGAAACGATTAATGAAACTAAAACTGTTCATTATGATGTTTTATGTATTGGTTGTGCTAAGAAGGGTCACTCTGTACTATCTTGTCCAATGGTAAAATCTGAACAAGATCAGAGAGCTGTTAAGACTAACAAACCTGGACCCAATCAATTCTGGGTACCAAAAGATCAAATTGTCTATGTTGCAGATATTCTGAGCAACCAGAAGGAGATACCAACAATAGTGTCTGGACAATGGATGTTGGCAATGCACAAGCAGAAGAAGGTTTATGTTCCAACATCTACCAAACAGAAGTCAAGTGACTCTGGTAAAAGAAAAACTGGTCAACACAATACCTATCAGAACAAGAACTAGAATCATAAAAGGAACTGGAACCAGAACAGAACTGGAATCAGTATCAGAGGAACAGAAACTGGAACCAGAACCAGAACTAGAACCAGTATCAGAGGTACAGGAACTGGAACCAGTATCAGAGGCATAAGAACTAGAACCAGAACCCACACTGGAACCAGAATCTGAATCAGTACCAGAACCCATACGAGAATCAATATGATCACCAGAATCACCATAAGTTCCAGAATCACCAGAGGAACATGGTGTATCAGCCAAAGCAGAAAGAGAGGAATCAGAATCAGGAGAGTTCTTCAAACACTCCAGTGAGATTCATCAAGACTACAAACCTAGAAGGGAATTCAAATCCCCTCATTCAAACCATGTAATCACAGAACATACAGATTAGGAATCTAAAAATCAGAAGCAAGAGGATTTTCAGAGTAAAACTAAAACTGTTGACATAGAGGTTACATCTTGCTGTAAATACTATTATTATTTGATATTTATGTTTAATGTGATAACAAGAAGCTTGATCTTAACAAATCAAAGCTAGATAAGTATTCTGCAGGTTTTCAAACTGTCAGAGGAATCAGGTGATTCACACGAATTGAACACTTCAGCAGAAACATCATTCGAGTGGTTTCAAAAACAAGCAGAAACCACCAGAAGCAGAATTAATGGTTTAGTTGTATTGAGTTCATTTTTAAATTAATTGATTTATATTATGTTATATGACAAACTGCTTGATCTTGACAAATCAATGAAAGATAAAGATAGTGCGGGTTCACCAGAACCAAAGGGATCAGAAGCAGAAGCAGAAGAAACAGAAGTACCTGGAAAGGTAGAGGATACAAGCAAGTCAGCAACACATGACAAATCTTCAAAAGATAAATCTGAAGAGAAATCTGGATATTTACCAGAACCAGAAACTGATTTATCAGAATCAGAAGCTGTAACAAATTGATTTATCAGAATCAGAAGCTGTTACAGATCTTCCAGGAACAGAAGTTGATGCAGACCAACCAATATTGATGAAGCTTTGGCAGAGGAAGGTTGGATACTTGCAATGCTAGAAGAGCTGAAGGAATGATGTTTGGGATCTGGTATCCAGACCAAACAAAAACATTATTGGAACCAAGTAAGTGTTCAGGAATAAACTTAATGAAAAAGGTGAAGTGGTAAGGAACAAAGCCAAACTTGTAGCTCAAGGATACAATCAACAGGAAGGTATAGATTACACTGAGACTTTTGCTCCAGTGGCAAGGTTAGAAGCAATTAGAATTCTTTTATCATTTGCTGCTAATCATGATATAATGATGTATCAAATGGATGTTAAAAGTGCATTCTTAAATGGCTACATAAGTGAGGAAGTCTATGTCAAATAGCCCCCTGGATTTGAAAATTCTGATTTTCCAGACCATGTTTTTAAACTTAAGAAATCTTTATATGGTTTGAAACAAGCACCAAGGGCATGGTATGACAGACTTAGTAACTTTCTGCTTAAGAATGAATTTAATAAAGGCCAGATTGATAATACTCTATTTAGCAAATCCATTAAAAATGATATTTTAATTATTCAAGTTTATGTTGATGATATCATATTTGGATCTACTAATGGCACTTTGGGCAAGGAGTTTTCTAACCTAATGCAGAAAGAGTTCCAAATGAGCATAATGGGAGAACTTATGTTCTTCCTGGGAATTCATATTCATCAAGGTAAATCAAGTATACTCATTCACCAATCTAAATACACTAAAGAACTTCTTAAAAAGTTCAAAATGAGTGAATGTAAGCCTATGGCCACCCCCGTGCACCCAACCTGCTCACTTGAGAAAGATGAAACTAGCCAAAAGGTAGACCAGAAAACATACAGAGCTGTGATTGGATCCCTTCTTTATTTATTTGCTTCTAGACTTGACATCTTGTCTAGTGTTTGTGTCTGTGCCCGTTTTCAAGCTGACCCTAGGGAATCCCATTTAACTGTTGTCAAACGAATTATGAGATACCTTAAAGGAACCACCAACCTTACCCTGTTATACAAGAGAACCCCCCACCTACAAACTCATAGATTTTTGTGATTCTGACTATGCTGGAGACAAGCTGGAAAGGAAAAGTTCAAGCGGCAACTGCACCTTCTTAGGTGATAATTGGATCTCTTGGTCAAGCAAAAGACAAAGCACCATTGCTATGTCAACAGCCAAAGCTGAGTATATATCAGCAGCAGGATGCAGCTCACAGTTAATCTGGATGAAACGCCAACTTGAAGATTACAACATCTTTGAAACCAATATCCCTTTGTTCTGTGATAACACTTCAACCATAAACCTAACCAAGAACCCTATCTTACACTCTAGAGCCAAACACATTGAAATAAAACACCATTTCATTAGGGACCATGTTCAAAAAGGGACTTTAAGCATCTAGTTTGTGGACACTGATCATCAATGGGCTGACATCTTCACCAAAGCATTACCAGAAGATAGGTTCGAGTTCATTAAGAAGCATCTCAACATTGTCTCCATATCTGACTTGCTCAAGTAGTCTTCTTAGGAGTTTTTTTTAATTTTCTTGTAATTTTATTTTATGCTTTTTTAATTTTCTGTTTTTACTTTCTGTAATTTGTAAAAAGAAAAAAAAATTACAAAAATAATAGGACCTCTTTTTGGCTGATGACAAAAAGGGGGAGAGAGAGAGAGAGAGAGAGAGAGAAAGGAGAAATAAGTAGAAAAGGAGAGATAAAAAGAAAGGAAGAGCGAAAAAGAAAGAGATGAAAAGATAAGGAGTTGAAAAGGAGAAGAATCAGGGAGAGACAAAAAGAAAGAGTGAAAAAGAGAAGGAGTTGAAAAGGAGAGGCTATGTGAAGGGAGAAAAAAGAGAGAATAAAGACGAAGTTGAAAAAGAGAGGAGAAGAGAAGAAAAGAAAGAGTGAAAAGAGAAGGAGTTTAAAAGAAGAAGAAAAAGCCAGTATCAAATTTAGGGGGAGAGATTGGTCTGAGGGGGAGTATTTCAAGTACTTCGAGTTACAAGCTAGCAAAATAAGTTAAGGTTTTGTCATCATCAAAAAGGGGGAGATTGTTGGAACCAAGTTGGTTCTAAGTACTTAGGATTTTGATGTTTACAAAAGCACTCAATGTAATCTTATTTTGTACCTTGAATTATTAAATTAAATGCCACCAGAAGCTGCAGTAATCAGAAGCAGAAGATCAAAGGGTTCTAGAGATTGAATCATGAAGGTACCAGAAAATACTCCAGGATGTCAAAACATCACCAGAAGATATCTTTGCTGGCCCAGATCAGAAGGAAGCAAAGTCAGAAGGAGACCTGGACCAGACTAGAAGGAAGCCTGCCAGAGGGAAACTTGATCCAGACCAGAAGGAATCAAATGTGAGATTTATTCCAAAAGTTATTCTGACCAGAAAATGGCCTGACATTGAAATAATAAACAGCCCAGACTTGATCCAGACTTAATCAGAGGGTAAATTAATGGGTCCAGAACAAAGGAATTAATCCAGATTTGACCCAGACCAGAAGATAGCATGGTTTAGGGTATGAAACTAAGTCCAGACTAGAAGAAATGATCTCCAGAATTGATCCAGAACTGATTCAAAACAGAAGGTAAAACTCCATACTGAAATATTATTTGTCCAGATTTAATTTCAGTTTAATCCAGACTAAGTCCAGAATTGATCCAGATCAGAGGGAAGATATTCAGATCAATGGTCTAGATTTGAGTATATGGCCCAATGTTGGACGAGATCAGAAGATCAGACCATGGCCCAATGTTGGCCGAAATCAGAAGGTCAGAATGTGTGGTCCCACAGTGGCCGAGATCAGAGGATCACAGCAGATCAGACCATGGCCCAGTGTTGGACGAGATCAGAAGATCAAAAGATCAGAAAGTATGGTCCAGGGTTGGCCGAAATCAGAGGATCACAGCAAATCACTTAGTATGGTCCAAATGTGGACTAGCGCAGAAGATCAAATGGTCCAGATTTAATCATGAGGATTAACGGTGGAGATTTTAATTTATTTTGATCAAAGTATTAAAAGGATTTGTTACAAAAATATAGTGAAGTCGTATGGAAGATCAGGAGCTGTTGGTGGGAAGAAACTAAAGACATGATTGGCCAGTTATTTTTGAAAGAAAATCTGAAGCATAAAAAAGATATGTTTTTTATTTAAGTGAAGCCCGATTGGTCATGATATTTTTGCAAGAGAATCCAGCAAGATACAGCTCGAAATTAAGCTTGGAAGAGGCCCTAATTCGCATCTATAAAAGGAGGCTCAAGGCAGAATACTTAGCATCAAAAATTACAAAAGATTCATACACTTCCAAAGCAAACACTCATGTTTTCAATGAGGTTAATTGTGAGTTCCAGCTTTCAAGAAGCAAGCACTCGTGTTATTTTCTTTCCCTTGTGTTAGATCTAAGTTGTTGAAGTAGAGTCTACAATCTGAGGGAGTCAGAAGGGGTAGCAGATTACTTGGCAATTAGATTCAAGGTGTTGTAATTCCTTCTACAATATGGGGTTGTCAGATTGGCAGAAGAAAACTTGACTTAGGAAGTCAAGGTGCTGCATTCCTCAAGAGTCTAGGATTGTTAGACTGTTTGAGAAGACTGACTTGGAGGGTCAGTGGAACTGTTGTAATTCAAGGTCTGAATTAGTGAAATCCTTCAAGGTGAAGGGACTGGACGTAGCCTCGTTAACGGTGAACCAATATAAAAATTATGTGTTTTATTTTTACTTTATATCCGTTGCTAACTCTGTTTTTATTCATACATCAAGTTTTGTTTTAAAAGTGTAAAAACAGGAAAAGTATTCAAGTTAGTCAAACACAATTCAACCCCTCTTCTCGTGTTTGCACCTTCAATAAAAACCGCTCTAAAAGGGCAGTGGTATTATAACCACTAAAAAATCGAAGGGACTATGGCATAAAAACCGCTCTTAAAGGAAATGATATTAGAACCACTAAAAATCGAAGGAACAGTGGTATTATGACCACTCAAAAATCGAAGAGACAGAAAGAAAATGGAGAAGTGGCTCGGAAATTCGAGCAAAATATAAGAGAGAGAAATGAGAAAGTTAGAAAATGCATCCAACTTTGGTGTGCTTTTCACAATAAATTGACACTCTTTACATAGTGATGGAAGAAAATCCACATATGTTTTTTATCCAATGTGGAACATTAACAAAAAATTTAAAATCTTTATATAGTGATGAAAACTACTCAACATATAAAATTTTCCCAATGTTATACTTCAACAATTTTTATATTCACGCACTATGTTCCAACAGTTTTATAAAATAGAGAGAAATGATGTGATTGAGAGAAATTTTCATGTACGAGTGAAATGTAATTCAATAAGATGAGTATATAGAAACAACAAATTTTTTTAAATTCTTCATTTCTTCTATATTTTCTTTTATTTGTTGCCCATTAGTGGTGATATAGATTTTTATATTAAGCTTCCATGAATTTAAATTGAATTTGGTTCCATTGGATTTGTAAATTTCAGTTGATGACATTGGGTTTCACATATACTCTTTAGTTTTGACTTAATTATTTGTTTTTTCCTAAATAATCCTGCTTGAAGTATGACTTTAATAATAATTGTGTTCAATTTATTTTATTACTTGAAAGTCACAAAGTGGTTTGATGATTCGGTAGAGTTAAAAGAGGTCAAATATTCAACTCTTCTCTTTAATAAAATTAAAAATTAATTACTAACCTCAGTTATTTCAAAAAACAAATAAATTTATTTCATTATGTCTATTGTCATATGGATTTCTTTCAACAAATGATTAGACTCATGATTTCCAACACTAGATTGAATAAATTTTTATTGTAATATTGACTTTAATGAAAAATTTATCATTTTTCTTATTTTTTGAATGCTTTAAATTTAATTATTTTTCTAATATTATTGAAAATATTAATAACACAATTTGATGCCTCTACTTCGCTTCTCTTTTGAAAAAAAAAATAGTCACACAAATTTCTCTTTCGACTAACGTGGATTGCATCGGAATACGGACTAATGATATATTATTAATGTAATTACTATGTTAAATAGTAAAAAATGAATCAACCTATATAATTTGAATCAAACTTAATTGACAGCTTGTAAGAAAGTAATTTAAATCAGATTGCATGGATATTTTAAAATTAATTTTTTGAGTGAATGATATTTTTGCGTTAAAAAATCATCTATATTGAACATAAAAGTGAAAATTATATGTAATATATACACGTTTCTTGTAATAATATGTACTATATTATTGAGAGATCATTTGGCAGAGGTATGGAAGTTACAAGGCTACTTCGACAAGGTGGATGAATGTTGGATATGGATTCTTCATGATCCGGGGATTTGATCCCCTTCTTGATAAGGAAAAGGTTACTGGAGGGGCGCCATAGATGGTATTTGATCATTGTTAAGCAATTCAACCATGGAAGATTGATTCCATCTCCTCCCAAATTCATAATGATAAAACTCTTGTGTGGGTTAAGATTCAACCATGTACTATGACAAGTGCATCCTTCTTGCACTTGTCAAAACTGAATATTTTGATATATGTCAAAACTAAGTTAGCATAAATGCTTTTGTGTATTTTGTGACTCTAATTTTCATTATTCAATTAAGGTCTCGAATGAGAAAAACTACTTTGAAAATATGATTTTATTGTGTCTAACATTAGGTTGTCAGCAGTAGTTTTTAAAATTATGCTATAAATTAAAAATATTTTCTAAATGATTTTTTAATGCATGAATCAATTCATAGGTTTATCAATCGACTTACATTTTCCCTAAAATTGTTTAAGTATGTTTTAAACAAGTAATTTGAAACACCTAATATGGGAATTGACTTACCAAACTCATTGGAAGTTGAATGAATCGACTTATTGATGGAATAAATCGATTCATGCATTTCAAAATTGAAATCTTCAATTCTTGAGTCACTTATGAATCGATTCACATCTTGTGTTAATTGACTAGCACAAGATTCATAATTCAATTTTGACAGTTAAAAATCATTTCTTTCAGTTTCATAGCTTTGACTTTTTATCATCTCACAAAGATTTATATGTTTTGTGTTGTTGCACAACCTTTGCATTTGTTGGAACCAAGTTGGTTTTATACTTAGAATTTCGAGGTTAACAAAAGTATTTTATGTGAACAATATATTTGACTTCACATAGTATGAAAGAAGATTCATATTTTTTAAGACAATCTAAAATAAGATTTGATTCAGATTTATAATTGAAGAAAATCTTTAACGAAGTTGAAAAGAGGATATGGTCAAGATTTGAAAAAGATTTGATCAATATTCATATCTTGATTGCAATATTGACTAAAATGATTATTGATCATCATACATGCTATTTTTTTTATGTTAAATGAAAACTTGACAATTTTGATATATGAATGCATTGATCAACCACATGATTTCTATGGGCAATATACTCATGCTATTGCTACGTACATTGGTACGTCAACTTTTATTTCCCAACCTTTTTAATAGATGCCAAAAGGGGGAGAGAAATAAATGATGGATATAAGATGAAAGTAACTAATGAAAAATGTTAACAATTAACCTCTTGCATATGTTTAGGGGGAGTTTAATTAGAATGTTAAGAATTAAACTCTTGCATGTGTTTATGATGAGTTTATTTATATATCTATGAACATTTTTTCATTTTATTTATATTCATCCATAAAACTTAATTTTTATTCAAAAGGTTTGTCATTATCAAAAAGAGGGAGATTGTTGAGGTAAAAACCTTTTTGATATATGTTTTAATGACAATAAACTTTGTAAAGTAAATATTTAAGTTTTATGAATGGTGATCTACGAATGTTTGCACTTGAGTTTTATTTAAGGAACATGAATTGCATAAGTGAAAAAGCAAGAAGTCATCAACAAATGCATAAGTACATTCTTAATTGTTATGAAATAATGGTCTCATGATGAACAAATTCATTGCATTCATAAATAGTCATATCAACTCGGCAAAATGACAAGAATCAACATTAAATAATAAATCATTTCAAGATTGAATCATTTATTAAGTCATTTGTTAAAAGAATGATGGAGGAACATTCACCAGGATGTTCTGGTTATTCAATTAAAGAACAATTCACAAAAGAGGTCTTTTTAGAAGAGCAACATATAATAAATTAGTTGGCATTTCGCACATGGTCTTCCCAACATTTAATGAGCAATTAAAAGTCAAGATTTGAAGGCTTACATGCAAAAACAAACATGCAAATTGATCTCCAGATCGATGACATATTGTGCAAAAGAACATTTTGGTTTATAAGAAGAACATTCTGGTTTGTAAAAGATCATTCTGGTTTATCAAATGATCATTCTTCTTTATCAAAAGATCATTCTGGTTTATTAAAATATCATTATGGTCTATCAAGATCATTTTGGTTTATCAAAGGATCATTCTGGTTTTCCAAGATCATTTTGGTTTTTTAAGATCATTTTGGTTAATTTGTTTTAAGGACATAAGTAAAATGAATCATTCCCTATAGTCTAGACCTTAAGATAAACACACGTCAAGACTACTCAAAACAATACTCAAGCCTAAAAGTCTAGCTAAAGGCCCAAAGAAGCAAACAACATCAAGATCAATCTTCAAATTGATGAGCTGTGAGAAAGGTCAACAAGCATGAAGGGACATTGTTGCTGCACTTTTTGCATAAAGCTCATCATGCCTATGAGACAAAGTACTAACACTAAACAATTATTCAATCACTCATCCACGTTTTCCATACAACACAAAACCAAGAACGTTCTGGTTTTATAAAAGAACATTTTGGTTATTCTCTTTTAAATACAGAATTAAAACATATCATTTTCCACAGCCCAAATCACAAGCTAAAGAGTATTAAGACTGCTCAAATTAGTGATCAAGCCTAGAACTCGAGCTGAATGCCCAAAGGAGGAAAGCAGCCTCCAGATTGATGACCAGATCAATCTCCAAATTAATGAGTTGTGAGAAAGGATGCAAGTACATTGTACTTATATTATTCTGCAAAAAGCTTTGCATATTATGATTTGAAACAGTACCAACTGACATTTCACAGCTCATTCACTCACTCATTTTAGTTTTCCATCAAACTCAAAAGCAAGAACATTCTTCGTTTGTCAATAACATTATGGGCAACAATATAAACACATGTTTAATTGCTTTAAAACATATTTGACACTTAGTTGATATGTCCAACGACTATATTCAGTTTAAACTAGCTATTTTCAATTTCATATGTTTGTAAAACTTTATGTTCATTTTGAATATATGATATCACACTTTGTGTTATCTACGGTAGAATTTGAACAAGTAATGTGTTGTCTATTTTGTGCAGGGGGCTCATTGTTCTTATGTATGGACTTAATAAATGCAGGTTTAGTTTTAGGCAATTTATAATTTTCAAATCATTTAGTATTTTAAATTGCTCTTTGATTTTCGAAATCCACTTCCTTTATTCTCATAGAAATAGTAATTTTGCAAAGTAGAATCATTTTTCCGCATTTATATGAGCTTTTTAGATTGATAAAAATAGCTTTTATGTGAATTTGGAATATTTTCCTGATCTAACTAGTTTTATATGTATATGAAAGACAATGGAATTTAACATCATTTATCTACGATTTTGTCTTCAATTTCTTTGATATTTAGAAAATCGATATTCAAAAACTATTTTTAGGTCTTTGTCCTTGTTGCTTGTTTACATATGGTACGGCCATGTAGGAGCCATTTATATCCTACTATATCTTTCTACAAGGTGTTACAGTTTGTTTAATGTTGGATGCTAATAATAAATTCTTGCCATTATGTTTACAATAGTTTTTTGAATTATTTTTGGGAAATTTTGTATTTCTCTTATTAACAAACTTATAGTTCAACTCCGTCGAGGCCACTTTTTATCTTTCACGAGCTCGCGAGAGGTAGCTTTCTTTCTTGCTTTGAAATTTTGAGTATGCTATCGTACTATGTTTTAATATTAAGATGACGCTTGATGAGAAACAATAATATTCCTTATGTTGTGTGTCTTGAGTGCATTTGGTATCATACGTTTTGTTACTGCTCATTAGTTAGAAGTATAAAATTTCAACTGATTCGACTATTGTGTTAATTCAACTGACTTTGTACTCAAATGTCTCTAAGTAGTGTATTCATGTACTACATCATTGAAATATTTGCAGAAGCAACTTAGTAGTTAATTGCTTACATTTATACTAATAAATATTTAACTTTAAGCTCTTCAAGCCATTTTGTGTCTTGAGTGCATTTGGTATCATACGTTTTGTTACTGCTCATTAGTTAGAAGTATAAAATTTCAACTGATTCGACTATTGTGTTAATTCAACTGACTTTGTACTCAAATGTCTCTAAGTAGTGTATTCATGTACTACATCATTGAAATATTTGCAGAAGCAACTTAGTAGTTAATTGCTTACATTTATACTAATAAATATTTAACTTTAAGCTCTTCAAGCCATTTTGACGTCTTCTCAGGGAATGCTCTGCAAAGCCATCGAGTCCATTGATATTAATTATAAAACCAATCTAAGTAAGTGCCTTAAGTATTTCACTGTAATATAGATCAATAATTGATAACCACATTTTAAAATCCTCCCACTTTATTTTGAACAAGAAACCTAACAATCTTGGGAAATGAAAAATTAGATATAATTTGATATAGGAAAAATGAAAGATTAGATATAATTTGATGGAGAAAAATCCTCCCACCTACTTGTGCTATTATATGAGAATGCATAATTAATGTTTAGAAAGGTTGGGGTCAACAAAAAAAAAATTAAAAAGGGTCAAAATGAATCATTTTTAAAAATTGAAATCTACATCCTATACACAAAAATATATTTTACAAATACATATTGTATATTTTAGAACATAATATATTTGAAAAATAAATAATATCGATAAAATTTACAATATAAACCGAGTTTAATTGTTATGTACTATCAATGGAAAAAGTATTACATTGTCGGTACATTACAATCTTTCATAAAAATGACTTTAGAATGATTTTTAGTAAAAGTCATATAAAATTAAATCTATAATATATTATAGACTAAAAGTCGCACATCATATATGTCAACATGTCAACGTAATATATTTTTAAATTGTTATAGTATTTAGTTGGTCGGAAAAAGGGATATGTTTTGATTTGGATGACTTGTTTGTGGTTGATGGCTCTGAGTTTTATTTTTAAAGTTAATTTTGAGAAAATATATGCGCATATAAAATAGAGTTAAATTGGTTTTTCTCTTTTGAAAACAATTTTACCCTAATATCCAAAACTATTAAAATAGATTTTATAGTTATTGTTTTCATTTTTGTTTTAATTCTAAAATGTCATCGTTAGTAGTCGTCAACCACTACCCTTGCAACCGTCGACCACCACTCAAACGATTGTCGATCACCACTCTTTTTGTCATCAGCCATCACTTCGACCGTCACCTTCCACCACTCCAAAGTTTGTTGCCCACCAATTCTCCCCACTGACAACTGCCCCCTGTGAATACTATTGCCGCAACTAATAGTCGATCACTACTTTGAAAGCCACCTCCTACCACTCCAACCACCAATGTCAAATATCACTCAGACCATCACCTTTTATCAATTATAGTCTCTAGAGGCTACCACATTGACCTTCTGTTGACCACCACTCTGACTCGGATTGACCACCTATTATGACCCTTATCGACCATAACCGATTGTTTTATCATCACTCCTTTCATCATCAACTATCGTTTTAAACATCACATTCGACCACTCTCATCCTTGTTGACCACTGTCACCTATCATATCGATGAGTTTAATATATTAATATATTTTTTATGAGAATCATATTGGTTTTTATTTATTCGTATAAAAATAATTTCTTAATAAGTAAAAATCATTTGTGAAATTTTAAATTTGAACATTCAATAACACAACACATAACTTGGTTTAAATTTATGAGTCTAACAACATACTCATCATTTTTTTTACCTAAAATCAATCTCCTCAACAATCAAATTCAAAATCAATAGGCTAAAACTTAAAATTTTATAAAATACAACATTAAATGAGTTTTTAAATTAGAACTTTTTATAAACTAAAGTTATGTTTGGTAAGGCAAAAAAAATGAGCTTATAGCTTATAAATATTACCTTCATTTGAGAATAGTCATTTATGAACTTATACAATTTTTTGATAAGGTAATTCGAGTAATGTATGTGCTTATATCTTATCATTTTTTTCCTTCAATTTTACCTATTATTGTAACTAAAATTCTTTTTTACCCTTTATAATTTATTTAATATAATTTAATATATAATTTAAATATATAATTTATATAACTTAAAATTTACGCGCGAAATGCAACATTGACATGTCCTTCTCTGTGCAGCGCAAACAAGTGGGCATTGGTATAATTATTCGTGTCGAGTTTGGTGTTTTTATCACGGCCAAAACATAATGGTTTACGTCTGTGTGTGCATTTCCCATGGGAGAAGCGCTAGGATTACTTTTAGCGTATAATTGGATCATGAACTATATTTGGCTCAGGTAGATTTTGAATTAGATTCCAAGACAGTTGTTAACAATTTAAACGCTAACGGCGACCACATTTCTGAATTTGGTGATATTATTCGAGCTTGTAAGTGTTGGAACCAAGTTGGTTCTAAGTACTTAAGATTTTGATGTTTATAAAAGCATTTTATGTAATCTTATTTTGTACCTTGAATTACTATATTAAAAGCCACTAGAAGATGAAGTTATCAGAGGCAGAAGCTGAAGTCACCAGAGGCAGGGGATGAGTAATCAGATGGTAAAATCAGACCAGAGGATACACCTCCAGAAGTCACCAGATAATGCATCCAGAAGGTACCAGAGGATGCATCCTGAAAGCACCAGAGGATACTCAAGGATGTCAAAATACCATCAGAAGATATCTTTCCTGGCCCAGATCAGAAGGAAGCAGAGTCCAGAAGGAGACCTAGACCAAACCAGAAGGAAGCCTGCCAGAGGGAGACTTGTTCAAGACCAGAAGGAATCAAAAGTCAGACTTGGTCTAGAATTTATGCTGACTAGAAGATAGCATGGCAGTGAAATGATAAATCAGTCCAGACTTGATCCAGACTTAACCAGAGCTTCAGATAATTGGTCCAGAACAAGTGACTTGGTCCAGATTTGGCCCAGACCAGAAGATAGCATGGTTCAGAGTATGAAACTAAGTCCAGACCAAAAGAAATGATGTCCAGATTTAATCCAGAAATGATGTCCAGATTTAATCCAGAACTGATCTAGATCAGAAGGTAAATGTCCAGATTAAATTATCCTTTGTCTAGACTTAATTTCAGTTCAATCCAGACCCAATCCAGAATTGGTCCAGATCAGAGGGAAGATGTTCAGATCAATGGTCCAGATTTAAGCATCATGGACCATTATTGGTCGAGATCAGAAGATCAGACCATATGGCCCAGTATTGGCCGAGATCAGAAGATCAGAATGTGTGGTTCAATATTGGCCGATATTAGAGCATCACAACAGATCAAATTGCAAGTCCAGAGTTGTCGAGATCAGAAGATCAGAAAGTGTGGTCCAGGGTTGACCGAGATCAGAGGATCACAACAGATTAGATTGTATGGTCTAGATGTGGACGGGAGCAGAAGATCAAACGGTCAAGATTTAATCAAAGTATTAAAAGGATTTATTACAAAAATAAATTGAAGTCTTGTGGAATTCAGCAGCTATTGGCGGGAAGAAATATTTGACCCAAAATTAATTAAGAACAGGATTGGCTAGAGTTATTTTCGAATGCATATATGGAGCTAAAAAGATATGTTTTTTATTTAAATAAAACCCGATTGGCCAAGTTATTTTTGCAAGAGTATCTGGCAAGATACAACTCGAATTTAAGCTTGGAAAAGACCCTAATCTTCATCTATAAAAGGAGGCTCAAGACTGGAGACTTAGCATCGAAAATCACAAAAGAGTCATACATTTCCAGAAGCAAACACTCGAGTTTTCAGTGAGGTTAATTGTGAGTTTCAGCTTTCCAGAAGCAAGCACTCGTGTTTTTCTTTCCCTTGTGTTAGATCTAAGTTGTTGAAGTAGAGTCTACAATCTGAGGGAGTCAGAAGGGGTAGCAAATTACTTAGCAATTAGATTCAAGGCGTTGTAATTCCTTCTTCAATCTGGGGTTGTCAGATTGGTAGCAGAAGACTTGACTTGAGAAGTCAAGGTGCTGTATTCCTCAAAAGTCTAGGATTGTTATACTGTTTGAGAAGACTGACTTGGAGGGTCAGTGGTGTTGTTGTAATTCAAGGTTTTGAATTAGTGAAATCCTTCAAAGTGAAGGGACTGGACGTAGCCTCGTTAACGGTGAACCAGTATAAAATTCTATGTTTTTATTTTTACTTTATATCTGCTGCTAACTCTGTTTGATTCATACATCAGGTTTTGTTATAAAACTACAAAAAAAGAAAAAGTATTCAAGTTAGTCAAACACAATTCAACCCCTCTTCTCGTGTTTGCACCTTCAGTAAGCACATTTTCTTTACTTTCTACAGTAACTCTCGTGTTGAGTTTGTTTAAAAACAAATAAATGAGTTTGGTTACTGTTGGAACCAAGTTGGTTCTAAGTACTTAGGATTTTGATGTTTACAAAAGCACTCCATGTAATCTTATTTTGAACCTTGAATTATTACATTAAATGCCATCACAAAATGAAGTTTCCAGAGGCAGAAGATGAAAACACCAGAAAATGCATCCAGAAGGTACGAGAGGATGCATCCTGGACTTACCAGAGGATATCTTTGCTGGCCCAGAATAGAAGGAAGCAAAGTCAGAAGGAGACCTGGACCAGACCAGAAGGAAGCCTGCCAGAGGGAGACTTGATCCAGACCAGAAGGAATCAAATGTCAGATTTATTCCAGAAGTTATTGAAGGTGCAAACACGATAAGGGGGGTTGAATTGTGTTTGACTTAACTTGAATACTTTTCCTGTTTTAATACTTTCAAAACAAAACTTGATGTATAATTAAAACAGAGTTAGCAGCGGATAAAAATAAAAATAAAACTCACAGATTTTATACTGGTTCACCGTAACAAGGCTACGTCCAGTCCCTTCGCCTTGAAGGATTTCACTAATTCAAACCTTGAATTACAACCGTGCTACTGACCCTCCAAGTCAGTCTTCTCAAATAGTCTAACAATCCTAGATTTCTTTGAGGAATGCAACTCCTGTCTTCAGCCAATCTGACAATCCCAGATTGTAGAAGAAATCACAACACTATAAATCTAATTGCCAAATAACCTGTTACCCCTACTGACTCCCTCAGTTTGTAGACTCTACTTCAACAACTTAGATTTAACAAAGTGGAATGAAAACAACAAGAGTACTTGCTTCTTGAAAACTGAGACTCGCAATTGACTTCTATGAAAATTTGAGAGTGTTTGCTTTTGAAGTGTATGACTCTTTTGTGATTTTCGATTCTGAGTATTCTGCCTTGAGCCTCATTTTATAGATGCATATTTGGGCCTCTTCCAAGCTTAATTTCGAGCTGAGTCTTGCTGGATTCTCTTGCAAAAATAACTTGACCAATTGGGCTTTATTTAAATAAAAAACATATCTTCAGATTTTCTTTCAAAATAACTAGCCAATCAAATCCTTTCATTGCTTCCCGCCACAGCTTCTGACTTCCATGCTACTCCACTTTAATTTATAACAAATCTTTAATAATACTTTGATAAAAATAACATAATATCTTCACCTTTAATCCCCATGATCAATTCTGCACCCTTGGATCTTCATGCGATATTCCACAACTGGACCAGCCGAATTGATATGTTGTGATCCTCTAATTTCGGCCATTCCTGGACCACTCTTCCTAACCCTCTGATCTTCTGATTTCGGCCTTCCCTGGACGCGCACCTGATATGCTAAAAACCTCTGAATTCGGCCTTTGCTGGACTGTACAGTCTGTCCCTCTGATTTCGGCCACCACTGGGCCATGGTCTGATTTTCTGATCTGGACCATCACTAGACCAAATAATTATTTCTGAACCATTGATCTGGAAGTTTTTATGCTGATCTGGACAGATTCTGGACTTTGGTCTGGAACAAACTGAAATTAACTTGAACAAAAAATATTTCAGTCTGGACATTTTACCTTTAATTTTGGACCAGGTATGGATTGATTCAGGAACTAATTTATTTTGGTCTGGACTTAGTTCCATGCCCTGAATCATGCTATCTTATGGTCTGGGCCAAATCTGGATTGATCCTCTTGTTCTGGACTCATAAACATACCTTTTGGCCAAGTCTGGAACAAGTCTGGACTGTGTAATTTTTCATTGTCAGGCCATCTTCTGGTCAAAATAACTTCTGGAATAAAATTGATATTTGATTCCTGTTTGTCTGGAACAACTCTTCTTTTGGCAGGCTTTCCATTGATATGATCCATGTTTCCTTCTGATTTTTCTTCATTATGATCTGGGCCAGCAAATATATCTTCTGGTGATATTTTTGACATTCCTGGATATCTTCTGGTCAATCCAGAATTCATTTTTCTGGAATCCTTTTATCTCTGCTTCTGTTTCCTTCAGTTTCTGGGGCATTTAACTTAATAATTCAAAGTACAAAATAAGTTTACATTGAGTACATTTGTAAGCATCAAAATCCTAAGTACTTAGAACCAACTTCGTTCCAACAGTTATTTTGACCAGAAAATGGCCTGGCAATGAAATGATAAAACAACCCAAACTTGATCCAGACTTAATCAGAGGATAAATTAATGGGTCCAAAACAAGAGATTCAATCCAGATTTGACCTAAACCAGAAGATAGCATGGTTCAGGGAATGAAAATAAGTCCAGACCAGAACAAATGATGTCTAGATTTGATCCAGACTTGATCCAAATCAAAAGGAAAAATGTCCAGACTGAAATATTATTTGTCCATATTTAATTTCAGTTCAATCCAGAACCAGTTCAGAATTGGTCCAGATCAGAGGGAAGATGTTCAGATCAATGGTCCAGATTTAAGTATATGGCCCAGTGTTGGCCGAGATCAGAAGATCAGACCATGGCCCAGTGTTGGCCGAAATCATATGATCAGAATGTGTGGTCCAGCATTGGCCGAGATCAGACGATCACAGCAGATCAGTTTGCTAGACCAGGTTGGCCGAGATCAGAAGATCAGAAAGTGTGGTCCAGGGTTGGCCGAAATAAGAGGATCACAGTAGATCACTTAGTATGGTCCAGATGTGGACTAGCGCAGAAGATCAAACGGTCCAGATTTAATCATGAGGATTAACGGTGGAGATTTAATTAAATTTGATCAAAGTATTAAAAGGGTTTCTTACAAAAATAAGTTGAAGTCGTATGGGAGTTCTTAAGCTGTTGGCGGGAAGAAACTAAAGACATGATTGGCAAGTTATTTTTGAAAGAAAATCTGAAGCTTAAAAAGATACGTTTTTTTTATTTAAGTGAAGCCCGATTGGTCAAGATATTTTTGCAAGAGAATCCAGCAAGATACAGCTCAAACTTAAGCTTGGAAGAGACCCTAATCTGCATCTATAAAAGGAGGCTCAAGGAATAATACTTAGTATTGAAAATCACAAAAGAGTCATAAACTTCCAAAGCAAACACTCAAGTTTTCAGTGAGGTTAATTGTGAGTTCCATCTTTCCATAACCAAGCACTCGTGTTATTTTCTTTCCCTTGTGTTAGATCTAAGTTGTTGAAGTAGAGTCTACAATATGAAGGAGTCAGAAGGGGTAGCAGATTACTTGGCAATTAGATTCAAGGTGTTGTAATTCCTTCTACAATCTGGGGTTGTCAGATTGGTAGGAGAAGACTTGACTTAGGAAGTCAAGGTGCTGCTGTATTCCTCAAGAGTCTAGGATTGTTAGACTGTTTGAGAAGACTGACTTGGAGGGTTAGTGGAACTGTTGTAATTCAAGGTTTGAATTAGTGAAATCCTTCAAGGTGAAGGGACTGGATGTAGCCTCGTTAACGGTGAACCAGTATAAAATTTTGTGTTTTTATTTTTACTTTATATCCGCTGCTAACTCTGTTTTATTCATACATCAAGTTTTGTTTTAAAACTGCAAAAACAGAAAAAGTATTCAAGTTAGTCAAACACAATTCAACCCCCTTTCTCGTGTTTGCACCTTCAATTGGCATCAAAGCTCGGTCTCAAGGGTGAGCACTTAACAGTGTTTGAGGAAAGGTCCAAGGGTTCAACATGTCAAAAGAATTGGGAGGCAACATCAACAGACCACCACTGTTTGATGGAGAAAGGTTTGAGTATTGGAAGGACAGAATGAGAAGTTACTTCATATCTCAAGATCCTGAATTATGTAAGATGGTAGTCAAAGGATACAATGCACCTACTGTTCCAAGAGATCCAACTAAAGAATTGGACATGGATGATATGAAACCAGACCAGAGCAGATTATACAAACTTCATCACAAGTCCAGAAACATCATGATCAGTGCCATCACATTCAAGGAATTTGACAGATGCACAGATAAAGAAACAGCAAAGAGCATATTCGACAGTCTGGTTTTGACCTATGAAGGAAGCCAGCAGGTTCAAGAAGCAAGGGCTAACATACTGGTCAAACAGTATGAGATGTTCAAGCTGGAAGATGATGAAAACATTGATGGAATGTTCTGCAGATTTCAGACTCTGGTATCTGGACTGAAGGTCTTGAAGAAAAGCTACACTACAGCAGATCATGTCAAGAAGATTCTAAGAAGCTTACCAACCAAGTGGAGACTAATGGTTACTGCAGTTCAGCAAGCAAAAAATCTGAACAACTTAAAACTGGAAGATCTGATCAGCTCACTCAGGTCTCATGAAATAGAACTAGAAGCAGATGAACCAAAGAAGAAGAAGAATCTGGCCCTGAAGTCAAAACCGAAGAAAGCTGCACTAGAATCAGAGGATAGCGACAATGACAGTGATGATATGGCTTACTTAACCAAATAGATGGTTAAGATATGGGAAAACAGGAAGAAGAGAGGTTCCAAGAAGAAACATAACAGCAAAGATAAGGAAGAATCTGACAAGAAGAACATCATCTGTTATGGATGCAATGAACCTAGACATATCAAGTCAGAATGTCCAAATCTGGAAAAAGGCAAACAGCACAAGAAGAGTTCCACATTCAGAAAGAAGGGTCTAATGGCTGCTTGGGATGTATCAGAATCAGAAGAAGAATCGTTTGATGAAGAAGAGGCAGAAACAGCAATGGTGGCACACATCAGGTCTGCCTCTAGACTGCATAAAGGCACGATTTCAGGAAGGAAAACAGGCAGAAGGAAGAATGATCAAAGCAATCATTCAAGCAAGTCTGAAAGCACATCAGAGGAAGAAATTTTGGCTCTGATGGCTCATACCAACTCAAGTTCTGGATACAACTCATGCTTTGGAACAGATTTAGAGGATGAAGACGTGAGGTATTTTCTGATCTCTCTAAATCTGAATTAACTGAGGCTGTAAAAGATTTTTTAAATGCAAACAATAAGATGTCTTTAAAACTGAAAACTCTTAGGGAAGATAAGAAAAATCTGACCAAAGAAGTACAAGTCTTAAAGAATCAAAATTCTGAGTATGCAACTGAAAACAAGGATTTTAATACTGAAGTTGCAAGACTCAAGTCTGAAAACCAAACTCTCAAAAGTAATATTTGTTCCACTTTTGAAACTGTTTGTGAATCTGATATGCATGAGCAATTTTTTCAAAACTTTATTTCTAATGGAATGGAAAGAAGTATATATGCATCTATGATTTATGGAAACAGTAACACTGGAAAGAGAGGTCTTGGTTTTACAGAAACTATTGCTGAAACTAAAACTGTTCATTCTGATGTTTTATGTGCTAAGAAAGGTCACTCTAAATTATCTTGTGCAATGGTAAAATCTGAACAAGATCAAAGAACTGTTAAAACTAATAAACCTGGACTCAATCAGTTTTGGGTACCAAAAGATCAAATTGTCTATGTTGCAGATATTCTGAGCAACCAGAAGGAGACACCAACAATGGTGCCTGGACAATGGATGTTGGCAATACACAAGCAGAAGAAGGTTTATGTTCCAACATCTACCAAACAGAAGCCAAGTGACTCTGGTTGAAGAAGAACTGGTCAACACAATACCTATCAGTACTAGAACCAGAATCATAGGAGGAACAGGAAATATCAAAGATATCACACGAATCCGAACAGGAACTGGAACCAGTATCAAAGGCACAGGAACTAGAACCAGAACCAACACAAGAACCAGAATCAGAATCAGTACCAGAACTCGAACCAGAACCAACATAATTACCAGAATTAGTATAATCACCAGAATCACCATAAGTTCTAGAATCACCAAAGGAACATGGTGTATCAGCCAAAGCAGAAAGAGAGGAATCAGAATCAGGAGAGTTCTTCAAACACTCCAGTGAGATTCATCAAGACTACAAACCTGGAAGGGAATTCAAATCCCCTCATCCAAACCATGTAATCACATAACATACAGATTCGGGGTCTGAAAATCAGAAGCAAGAGGATTTTCAGATTAAAACTGAACCTGTTGACATAGAGGTTAAATCTTGCTGTAAATACTATTATTGTTTGATATTTATGTTTACCGTGATAACAAGAAGCTTGATCTTAAAAATCAAAGCTAGATAAGTATTCTACAGGTTTTCAAATTGTTAGAGGAACCAGGTGATTCACACGAATTGAACACTTCAGCAGAAACAACATTCCAGTGGTTTCAAAAACAAGCAGAAACCACCAGAAGCAGAATTAATGGGTTGGCTGTATTGAGTTCATTTTTAAATTATTTGATTTATATTATGTTATATGACAAACTGCTTGATCTTGACAAATCAAAGCAAGATAAAGATAGTGCAGGTTCACCAGAACCAAAGGGAGCAGAAGTAGAAGTAGAAGAAATAGAAGTACCTGGAAAGGTATAGGATACAAGCAAGTCAGCAACACACGACAAATCTTTAAAAGATAAATTTGATCAAGTCAAAAACAGCCAAGATAAGTCAGAAGAGAAATCTAGATATTTACCAGAATTAGAAGTTGTTACAGACTTACCTAAACCAGAAGCTGATTTATCAGAATCAGACGCTGATTTATCAGAATCAGACACTGATTTATCAGAATCAAAAGCTGTTGCAGGAAAAAGAACTTGAAAAAGCAGAAGCTTCAAGCAAGAATTCGACAAATCTTCAAATCGGAAAGTAGAAGGTTGGCTACTTGCAATGCAAGAAGAGCTGAATGAATTTCAAAGGAATGATGGTTGGGATCTAGTATCCAGACCAAACAAAAACATTATTGGAACCAAGTGGGTTTTCAGGAATAAACTCAATGAAAAAGGTGAAGTGGTAAGGAACAAAGCCAGATTAGTAGCTCAAGGATACAATCAACAGGAAAGTATAGATTACACTGAGACTTTTGCTCCAGTGGCCAGGTTAGAAGCAATTAGAATTCTCTTATCATTGTTGCTAATCATGATATAGTTCTATATGAAATGGATGTTAAAAGTGCATTCTTAAATGGATATATAAGTGAGGAAGTCTATGTCAAACAACCCCATGGATTTGAAAATTCTGATTTTCCTGACCTTGTTTTTAAACTTAAAAAAATCTTTATATGGTTTAAAACAAGCACCAAGGGCATGGTATGACAGACTTAGTAACTTTCTGCTTAAGAATGAATTTGATAGAGGCCAGATGGATAATACTCTATTTAGGAAATCCATTAAAAATGATATTTTGATTATTCAAGTCTATGTTGATGATATCATATTTGGATCTACTAATGGCACTTTGTGCAAGGAGTTTTCTGACCTAATGCAGAAAGAGTTCCAAATGAGCATGATGGGAGAACTCAAGTTCTTCCTGGGAATTCAGATTCACCACGGTAAATCAGGTATACTCATTCACCAATCTAAATATACTAAAGAACTTCTTAAAATGTTCAAAATGAGTGAATGTAAGTCTATGGCCACCCCCATGCACCCAACCTGCTCACTTGAGAAAGATGAAACCAACCAAAAGGTAGACCAGAAAACATACAGAGGTATGACTGGATCCCTTCTTTATTTAACTGCTTCTAGACCTGACATCTTGTTTAGTGCTTGTGTATGTGCCCGTTTTCAAGCTGACCCTAGGGAATCCCATTTAACTGCTGTCAAACGAATTCAGAGATACCTTAAAGGAACCACCAAACTTACCCTGTTATACAAGAAAACCCCCACCTACAAACTCAGAGGTTTTTGTGATTCCGACTATGTTGGAGACAACCTGGAAAGGAAAAGTACAAGCGGCAACTGCACTTTCTTAGGTGATAATTTGATCTCTTGGTCAAGCAAAAGACAAAGCATCAATTGAAAAGACCACATGTAAGTTTAATAAGCATGGAGAAGCATTTCAAGATTTTCTTGCTAATGGTATGGAAAGAAGCAAGTATGCTTCTATGATTTATGGAGTTAGTAGACATGGTAAAAGAGGTCTAGGATTTGAAGAAACTGTAACTGAACCTAAACCTATTCCCCCTGATATCTTGTGTATTGTTTCTTCTAAGAAAGGTCACTCCAAATTATCTTGTCCCATGTTAAATAACGAGAAAGACATGAAGCCTTTCAAGACCAACAAACCAGGACCCAACCAAATTTATTAACCTAAGAACAAAATTGTCTATGTTGCAGATGTCATCTGCAATAAAGTTAAAACACCAATCATGGTACCTAAATAGTGGATCCTCGCGACACATGACGAAAGAAAAGTCTATGTTCAATTAACTTACATTGAGCAAATGAGGCACAATGGCTTTTGGGGGAAAGCAAAACAGCCAGGTAGTCAAGGTACAGTTGGTAATAGTACTTCCCTTTCTATTAAAGATGTCTTGTTTGTTAAATATCTTAAGCATAATTTATTAATTATTAGCCAATTAAGTGATAATAGTTATGATATTATATTTTATCAAAAACATGCAAGGCAATTAGTCAGAAGAATGGATCTGTACTCTTTAAAGGTCAGAGGTAAAACAACATTTATAAGATAAATCTGTTTATTCTAGAGAAACAACAGGTTAAGTGTCTTATGTTAGTAAATGAAGATAAACTAATTTGGCACAAAAGATTAGGTCATGAAAACCTTAGATTAAAACTTAATAAACTTCAACTAGTCAGAGGTCTACCTAACCTTAGTTACAAAATTGAAATTATGTGTGAAGATTGTCACAAGGGAAAACAAACAAAGAACTCATTTATCCCTAAGAACTCAATCACTACCACAAAGTCCCTAGAGCTCTTACATGTAGATCTCTTTGGGCCAATGAAAACTGCCTCTCTAAGTGGAAAGAAATATGGTTTTGTTATAGTAGATAATTACACTATGTGGACATGAGTAAACTTCTTAAAAAGTAAGGATCAATCCCACAAAGTGTTTATCACATTTTGCAAACAAGTAACAAATGAAAGGGGTCTTACGATTGTAACAATTAGAAGTGATCATGGAGGAGAATTGGAAACAAGTTCTTTGAAAGTTTTTGTCATGAGAATGGGATCTCTCACAACTTCTCCTCTCATAGAAAATCCCAACAAAATAGAGTTGTAGAAATAAAGAATAGATCACTCCAAGAAATGGCCATAACCGTGTTAGATGAGGCGAATGTTGCAAAACACTTTTGGACTGAAGCAATTAACACTAGATGTTATATTCCAAATATAGTCTTAATTAGGTTTATATTGAATAAAACACCAAATAAATTGTGGAAAGGTAAAAAAGCCTAACATCTCATACTTTAAACACTTTGGTTGTACTTGTTATATGTTGAACACTAAAGATAACCTTGGTAAATTTGATTCTAGATCTCATGTGTACCTCTATTGGATACTCTGAAAGATCTAAGGCTTATAGAATGTTCAATAGGGAAACTCATATTGTGGAAAAAATCCATACATGTTAAATTTAATGACAAACACCTTGACCTTGAAAAGTCAAAGCAAGATGATGATAGTGCCGTTTTACCAAACAGAGGAAGCAGATGCAGACAAACTAGAAGAATGTGAAAAGTAAGAGGACACAAGCAAATCAAAAGAAGATGAAAAATCTTTAGAGCTAAATTTGATCAAGTTAGAAATAGTCAAGATAAGTTAGAAGAAAGATCTGGATGGAAGTACAAGTTATCTCATCTTGAAACTCTAATCATTGGAAGTGCAAGTGATCATTTGAGGACCATATCATCACTAAAAGATACCACTTTGTTTGACTTACTCTCATCAACTAAGCCTACCTTTATTGATGAATCATTGACAAATGATGGATGGATTCTTGCAATGCAAAAAGAGTTAAGTGAGTTCAAGAGGAATGATGCTTGGGATCTAGTACCTACACCAAAGAATAACATTATTGGAACCAAGTGATTTTCATAAATAAGCTAAATGAAAAAGGTGAAGTGGCCAGAAACAAGGCAAGACTTGTCACACAAAACTACAGTCAGCAAGAGGGCATCAATTACACTGAGACATTTGCTCTAGTGGCCAAATTAAAAGCTATTTGTATCCTACTTTCTTTTTCCGCAAATAATGACACTACATTATTTCAAATGGATGTTAGAAGTGCTTTTCTAAATGGTTATATAAGTGAACAAGTCTATGCTCAACAACCTCGAGGTTTTGAAAGTTCTAGATTTCCAAATCATGTTTTTAAACTTAGGAAATCTCTATGTGGTCTAAAACAAGCACCCAGCGCATGGTATGATAGACTTAGTAACTTCTTGCTTAAAAATAACTTTGAAAGAGGACAAGTAATAATACATTTTGAAGAAAATCAATAGGAGATGATATTCTTATTATTTAAATTAATGTTGATGACATTATTTTTGGATATACTAACTGAATATGCAAACACGAGAAAGGGGGGTTGAATTGTGTTTGACTAACTTGATTACTCTTTCTATTTTTGCAGTTTTATAGCAAAACCTGATGTATGAGTAAAACAGAGTTAGCAGCGGATATAAAGTAAATATAAAACACAGAATTTTATATTGGTTCACCGTTAACAAGGCTACGTCTAGTCCCTTCACTTTGAAGGATTTCACTAATTCAAAAATCTTGAATTACAACAATACCACTGACCCTCCAAGTCAGTCTTCTCAAACAGTCTAACAATCCTAGACTTTTAGATTGGGAAAAGAACCTTGAATCTAATTGCTAAGTAATTTGCTTTTGGATTGTAGACTCTACTTCAACAACTTTGATCTAACACAAGGGAAAGAAAACTTAAGGTACTTGCTTCTGGAAAGCGGATACTCATAATTGACCTCACTGAAAACTCAAGTATTTTGCTTTTGGAAGTGTATGACTCTCAAGTATTTTCGATGCAAAGTCTTCTGCCTTGAGCCTCCTTTTATAGATGAAGATTAGGGTCTCTTCCATGATTAAATTCGAGCTGTATCTTGTCTAGATTCTCTTGCAAAAATAACTTGGCCAATCGGGTTTCACTTAAAAAAAAACATATCTTTTTAGCTCCAAATATGCATTCGAAAATAACTTTGGCCAATACTGTTCTTGATTCATTCTAGACCAAATCTTTCTTCCCGCCAATAGCTTCTGAATTCCTACCAGACTTCAATTTATTTTTGTATCAAATCCTCTTAATGCTTTGATCAAATTTCTATTAAAATTTCATCAAGTCTTATTCGAATTTAATCAAGTCTCCACTGATTATCATCATGATTAAATTTGGACCGTGTGATCTTTTGATCTCGTCCACATCTGGACCATACAATCTGATCTGCTGTGATCCTCTGATCTCGGCCAACACTGGACCACATGTTATGATCTTCTAATCTCGGCCAATCACTAGACCATATGATCTGATCTTCTAATCTCGGCCAATACTGGGCCATATGGTCTGATCTTCTAATCTCGGCCAACATTGGGCCATGATGCTTAAATCTGGACCATTGATTTGAACATTTTCCCTCTGATATTGACCAATTCTGGACTCAGTCTGGATTGAACTGAAATTAAATCTGGATTTTCATTTCTTCTGATCTGGATTGAATTTTATAATCACTGCCAAGCTATCTTCTGGTCAGAATAAAGTCTGGACCAAGTCTGACTTGTGATTCCTTCTGGTCTGGACCAAGTCTCCCTCTGGCAGGCTTCCTTCTGGTCTCGTCCAGGTATCCTTTTGGTCTCTGCTTCCTTCTGATCTGGGCCAGAAAAGATATCCTCTGATGATGTTTTGACATCCTCTGATATCCTCTAGAGGTGTATCCTCTAGTGCCTTCTGAATGCATCTTCTGGAGGTGTATCCTCTGGTCTGATTTTATCCTCTGGTTACTCATCTTCTGCCTCTGGTGACTTCATCTTCTGATGGCATTTAATATATTAATTCTAAGAACAAAATAAGATTACATGGAGTGCTTTTGTAAACATCAAAATCCTAAGTACTTAGAACCAACTTGGTTCCAACACTAATGGCACTCTTTGCCAAAAATTTTCTTAATTGATGCAGCTTGAATTTCAAATGAGTATGATGGGAGAACTTAAGTTCTTCTTAGGGATACAAATTGAGCAAAGTCAAAAAGGTATATACATTCATCAAACTAAATATAGAAAAGAGCTTCTCAAGAAGTTTAAGATGAGTGGTTGTAAAACATAGAGTTGACATCATGCTTATTGTATATGTATGTGCAAGATTTCAAGTTCACCCTAAGGAATCACATTTAACTACTACTAACAAAATCCTTAAATACCAAAAAGGCACTACCAACATTACCTTGTTCTATAAGAAATCTTCTGAGTACAAACTAAGTGAGTATTGTGATTCTGATTATGCTGGATATAAACTTTAGAGAAAAAGCACAAGTGGAAACTACACATTTCAAGGTGAAAACACAATCTCTTAGTCAAGTAAGAAACAAAGCATAATTGACATGTTAAGAACAAAAGTTGAGTACATTTCAGCAGTTTGTTGTACTTTGGATGAAACATCAACTAGAAGATTATAACATCCTAGAAACCAACATTCCCATTTATTGTGACAACACTTCTGCCATTTTCCAAACCAAAAACCCTATACTCCATTCTAGAGCTAAACACATAGAAATCAAACACCATTTCATTAGGGAATTTGTTAAAAAAGGTGTGCTTAATATCCTGTTTGTAGACACCGAACATTCATGGGCTGATATATTCACCAAACCACTAGTAGAATATAGGTTTGACTTCATCAAGCAAAACTTAAACCTTATTCTTTTACCTAATTGATGTTGTGCCAACCTTCGATTAGTTTAGTTTCAAACTTTGAATCAATTTTATGTCATATGTTTATGTTATTTTCATTCAATTAAAAAAAGGAAATTTAAACAAAAAAAACAAGTTTCATTTTCAAGTCTTTTTGTCTGATGACAAAAAGGGGAGAAAGATGTTTGATAATATGGGGAGAAAAATAATTAGAAAAATATTTAGACTTAGGGGGAGCCTTAAGTAAGGAGGAATCAAAGTATTTAAAAGAAAAGTTTTTATCAAAAATACAATTTTCTCATCATCAAAAAGCGGGAAATTGTTGGAACCAAGTTGGTTTTATACTTAGAGTTTTGATGTTATCAAAATTCATTGTTATAATCAACTTGTTAAAAGCTACCGCTCAAGTTTCAAACATTTGTATTCAAACCCGATAGTGGTGTTAGTGTGCCTTCAATAATCAAGGATTGTCAGTTTGTGTGGAGAAGACTTGGCTGTTAGATTCAATGTATATGTGTTCCTCAAAAGTTTGGGGTTGTTAGACTGTTTGAGAAGACTGACTTGGAGGGTCAGGTGCTTTGTAATTCAGGTTGTTGAATTAGTGGATTAAATCTTTCTAAGTGAAGGGATTGGATGTAGCCAAGTTAGTGGTGAACCATGATAAATTACTTGTATCACATTATTTCTGCACTCTTTATTTTGTTATTGCTTCTACTCTAAGTAAATCATCAAGTCTGAACTAGTTTAATTAAATAATGAAAAACTTACCAACTTAGCCAAACACAATTTAATCCCCCTTCTCGTGTTTGAACCTTCAGTATTTGGTGCAATAGTGGTCGTGTTCCTTAATAGTTTGACCATATTAAGCTAGATTGTTGAAAGGACTAAAGTATAGTTAGCTGTACAGGAAATACTCAATGAATTAATTGAATTAGTTAAATTTAGTGGAAAAATCCTTTAGATAGAAGGGGCTAGACATTGCTATCAATTGGATAGTCAACTTGAATCAATCTCATGTGTTGATCTTCTTTCCCCTTAACATCTTAATTGATTTTTCTATTAGTTTACTTGCTTATGTTTTATTCAAAATCAAATCTAAAAAGACTTTCAGAAAACGACTTTAAGTAATCTTTGTCAAAATGAAATCTAAAAAGATTTTGAGAAAAGGATGTTAAAAATCCAATTAAAACCCTTTTTTCTTATGTTTTTCACTATGTTCAGTAACTGTGTGGTGAAGGTCTAGGAGACACTAAAAGACGTTGTTGGGTTTGACAGCATTGCGAGACCTATTAAGGTTGCAACAACACCTATTGGCCATAATCCTAATGACACTATTAATGTAAAGGATGCAAATCGAGGTATGACAACTTGCATGGGGATTGGCTTTCAATGGACAAAAGGATACAAAATGTTAATAAAAGGTTTTCGTTCTGGGGGAACATTTCAAAATCCAATGTGGGATCATCGCAAGGCAAGGAGAGAGGAGTTTATGGGAAAGAGATTTAATATTAATTCTTAAAGAGATTAGTCAATGTCAATATGAAATTCAATTCAGGCTTCATGTAGGTGCCACCCCTCGTGAGACGAGAAACAATCCCAAGAACTGAAAGAGAAGCAAACACTAGCGCAATGAGGTAAAGAAACAAGTAGTTCATGGTCCCATTAAGCTGAGCGAAACTGTAATTGTTAAGATGGTGATGGTGACCATAAGTAGAGAGGTAAGGATCATTGTTAATCATGATATGGGTGTCACGTTTCAAGATAGAGAGGGTGATAGATTGGGTTTGCATATTTATGATAGTTCTTATTTGGTTAATTTTCATGGAGGAATGAAAAACATGGTTGTGGAAAATAATGGGGCCAACATGGATAATATCCTAAACCACCAGACCCAAGAATGATGGGTGCAAGTAGTATGGTTTTGGTAACAAATCTAGCCATTTTAAGTTCTTGTTTGTGAAATCTATGTCATAATGTGGTAGCATCAAGGTGACTTATAGTAAGGTTAGTTTGGGAAGCTACTATTAAACATTTGGTGAGACAACAATTTGGCCATAACATGTTGTTACTTAGATGTAACCACTTGTATCCTATGGAAGACTTAGTGGAATTCAAAAAACCGTAGAGAAGGTGGATTCTTGTAGACTAGTTATTCTTTATAAGGAGCTCTTACAAGAGTATGGTGATGTTCTTTTTCAAAAGCAGACTTTTTGGTTTTAAAAGTTGCGAAAGAAATGAATTTAGTTGGGAAGTAGAAACACGTCCTTTTTCCATGCCAGAACTGTGGTGAGAAGAAAAAGAAACAAGATGTATGACGTGCATATTGGTTTTGGAATTTCGTGCACCGATCCAAATATGTTTGGCACCAAGGACAAATTTGGGGGTAGATTGTTGTGGTGTGTCTAAGAATAGGTTTTATGAGGAGGATATGACGGATTTGACGAGACTTGTTTTGAAGGTAGGAGATGTTGTCTATAAAATAGATTCCTGACGTGTTTGCCTTTGGGACTTTCGATCCAAGAATCACTAAGACTCTCATTGTTTTACTTTGGAAAATCGATAACCTGGTTCTTTAATGATTTCAGGTCAATTAATTTATGTTTTGCAAGCTCATTGCTAAAGTTATAGTTAACAAACCTCACCTATTCCATTATGGTTAGAATTTTCAACCCATTTGCAGTTTTATTTTATCTCGTGGAGAAGTGCTAGAGGTAATGTCATTGTTCTACAAGAAGTGGTTCATCATTTGAGAAAGAAGAATAGTAAAATTGGTGGTATTATCTTAAACTTGATCTTAAGAAGACATATGATAGGATAGAATGATGTTTCCTGAAGTCTACCTTGAGTTTGTTTGGATTTCCTAGATCCACACTCTCCCTTATTATGCATGGTATCTCATCTACTTTAATTTCTCTTTTTTGGAAAGGACACAAAACCGAAAAAAATTTCCCATTAGAGGTTTGCGTCAGGTTAACTCTCTTGCTCCATACTTTTTTGTTCTCTACATTGAGAAACTTAGAGAGATGATTTTGAGTGAGGTGAATGAGAATAGATGGCAACCTGTCCCAGTTTCTACTAACAGTCCATGACTTCCTCACTTGTTTTTTTGCGGATGACGTCCTTCTGTTTCCAAAGCTAGAGTTTCTTAAGATCAATACATCAGTGGGGTGTTGAAGAATTTCTGTGCCTGCTCAGGATTGAAGGTTAGTCTTGATAAATAAGTCATGTATTATTCAGTAAGGCTTAAAAGCTCTAAGAAAACTAATTACTAGTTTTACTAAGATGCATTTCACTAATAATCTTGGAAAGTATTTGGACTTCAAGATTCTCTAGTTCATATTACCAAGAATGACTTCATTGATATGGTGGATCACATAGACCCAAGCTTGCTTGTTGGAAAGAGAGGCTTCTCAATAAGGTTGGTTGTATCTTTTTACTTAATGCAATTAGTAATTCTCTTATGTGGTATATGGTATGCAGATTTAATGGTACACTCAGGATATTTGTGGCTATCTCGATAAAGTGGCTGGTCGGTTTGTTTGGAAAGGTTATGATGAAAAAGGTTGCACGGTCATTAAGGAAGAGGGTGTCTTTAATGTTACTCATATTAAGGGTTTTCCTATGGAACTTTGCCACTTGTGCTTCTAATGTTTTGAAGGATGGCTTCAAATTGAAATTTGGGAATGGTGATTCAAGTCTTTGTTGTAGCCCTTGGTTGGATAAAGAGCCTTTTTGCAATTTTGTCCCTTTTCTTAAGCCTATCGATTTCGGCTTAATTTTCTCCATCTTCTCATTAGCTTCGGAGGAAGACATTGATCTTACATAGTGAGAAGTAGATGTAGTGATTTGAGATGGTGTTATTCCAAGTCCTTTACAAAGAACATATCCTAGATGTTATTTTCCAAACACATAAACAAATGCTTCATTTGGAGAATGAATCTTCCCAATTTCAGCTTGCAATTGTTCCTGCACAAGCAAAGGAAGCAAACTAAATTCCTCTTTGTAACAGAAAGGTCTAGAATTCTTAACCATTTCAACATAAAAACACCATGTAGTACATTCAAGTATGTGTTGCAAAAGAACAATCAATTTGATATCATCTAAGACAATAAATAGATGAACTATATCGGTACAAGCACTAAAGCTAAGTACATCCAACCATAATGCACCAAATCAAGCCTATGTAACATTGAAGCAAGCACATCAATACAATTAGTGTATTCAATGACCAAATTGGAACTAAACTAACTACATCTATTCCCATATAAGTAATGTTATAGTTTTATAACTTTGCAACTCATTATTACCAACCAAAATAAGTAATATTTTAACTTTGCAACTCACTATTACCAAAACTAACAGTTGCATCTTTGATTTATAAAGTGGTCAATAAGAAATAATTACAATTACATAACACTTCTATTCTTTACACTTACATATTTTTCCTTGCCCTCGTCATTGACAAATGACCCATCAAACTTTTTATGACAAATTGAATACATTTCACCCCTACTATATTTTCGACCATCTCTCAGTTCTTACAAGTAAACATATGTAATAAGTAGTTGTTCAATTAAGTATGCAATTAATAGTAGACTGAGTGAATCCTACCAACTCATCCTTCTTCCTTGCAAGCGTCTTAGAGCCTAATGTATGAAGGATCGTTAGCTTTTCTCTATTTGCAGCATTTTTATCAGCCTTCTCCTGTAATGAAAACAAATGACATCAGAAAACATAATAGTAGAAAACAAATGACAAAGCAACAGAAGAATGGTTACCATTGTTTCTGTCTTACGCCTATATTGGATAAAAATAGTCCAATGGTCTTGATTAATAGAACGTGGATAATTTTGTAGGTTTTCCTCCAAAGAAATATCCCACTTATAAAATTTCTTAAACAACCTACATCGTGCATCTCACCATTTCTTTCCAAGGCTCGTAAGGATATATTTTTTGTTGTCTCCATCATCAACAACAAATTTTGACTAACAAAATCATAAAAAAGAAGTTAGTTTACAATCAAAACAATAAATAAAGAATATTCGGTTGTTTATCATTGATACCTTTATTTTATCTCTAAAAATTTCATTTTTTCTTGCCGATGGAACTTGTTTCCAATTGTCGTATATTATAGGAAAATCCTTAAACTTCCGTACAATTTCACCCAAAAAACCGCCTAACAAACCTGCAGCTGATCCTACCGGTTGCCCATTTGAATTCCATCTAGTTATTATTATGCTAACATTAGGAGAAGCTTCAAGCACGTCTCATACCCTTAAGTGTGTCTTTGAAATATGTCTTGCCTCATCTAACACATAATTCAACGAAATATGTCATACGTCAACCATGTAAAACAATTAAATTATATGAATATAATTATACATTAGATAACATACTAATAACTTCTACATCCCAATATGTAGAATTCCTTTTTTGAGAGTTTTCTGGCTCATCTTCAACCACATCTTCAGAGTGAGAGAATGTCTCTTGGAAAGGTGTTGCTTCTATCGCTTGCACTACTCTTGGTGTTGTCGCTTGAGAAGGTGGTGATTTTGTCGGTTGCACTGCAACTGGTGGTGTTGTCATCGGAGAAGGTAGTGGTTCTATCACTTGCATTCCTGGTGGTGTTGTCGCTTGATAAGGTGGTGATTTTGTCGATTGCATTGCAGTTGGTGGTGCTGTCATTGGAGAAAGTAGTGGTTTTATTGCTTGCATTACTAGGGTGTTGTCACCTGGGTATGTGGCAAAACTGTCGTTTGGACTGTTGGTTGTAAACCATGTCTCCGCAGATGCTTCATTTTCGCTACTTCAAGATCTCCGGGTAGAATAAGCCTCGAACGACCCTTCGTGAAACGCTACAATCATTTATTATCCATGTAAATAAATAAAAATCAACGTATAATACGAATAAGAAACATGTTATATTGTTAGTATTTTGAGTTATAACTAACCAGTGTGGTTTTTGAAATGGTAGAAGAAGATTTGTGAAGGGATTGAGATAGATGAGTTAGATGAGTTAGATTGAGAGCCTCAATCCTTTTGTAATTATCTTCCATTGTTTTGTGCTGAATATCCTCATATAATGATTCCATTTTGTTCACAAGATTGAGACTCCAAACACACTTACACTGCAAACATTGATTACAACCAAGTTAGACTGATGCAAGGTAAACATTACACAAAACGCAACAATAAAAAAATTAGTAAATAAATAACATAGATCAAAGAGTACCATATCATAAATTCATATCATGATTATTATCATCAAAATCATCATTAAAAGTTGAAGTGTTTAGATCATCATCTATAACCATTTTTGCCAATTGTATATGTGTGGTTTCATTAGAAAAAATTTGTTCCAAATTTTGAGATGGGTATGGTTCAATGGGTGCCATAATTTCACATCTCCACCCATGTCATACAAGTCTATTGGCTTTAAATGAATAGGTATGCTCCATCCTTGTTCCTTTTCATCATCCACATAATAAACCATTTGAGCTTTTGACGCTTTAATGTATGGCTCATCATCTTCATTCTCTCCAGTATGTATTAGTCTTGCAAAATTTATAGAAGTAAAACCCAACTTATCTGTCTTAATTCCTCTTGGATTTTTGGTATTAGCCCATTTGCATTTAAACATGGGCACTTTGAAGCCATCATAGGAAAGCTCAATGATAGCTATCAATTTTCCATAGTAAGGCACCCCTCCAAATCTCATTTGAGCATGACGATTGCTTGAGTAACTTCATGTTCTGATCATGCCAAAAACTCCATTATTTTGAGTTTTTAATAAACCGTCTTGTGCCAATGTTCGAAATTTGAATCCATTAACATTATATGCACTAAACCTTCTAACTTTATCAGAAGGACCTTGAGCAAGACTAGTGAGAACATTTTTATTCGATCCAATAATGTTGTCGAGATTGTTGCAAATCTAAACACCATAAAATATACAATTAGTCAGATTCTTATTAAAAACCAAAGTATCTCAATCACCAATTTTGTCATGAACACTAACACGATTGCGGAACCAATGAGGAAACTCTCTATGAACCTTCTTGTCTGCCTCAGTAGCACTCCTTGCACCACTCCTCATTTGGATTCGAATAATACTTCTAAATTGCCTATTTGGTTATTTCAAAGTAGATGTATAAAAAAGAAAACTTAGTGTTAAATAATACAAATAGAATAAAATTACTTACCTTAGATAGTAGTCAACTATGATGCAGTTTGTTAAAACATGTCTATGAGCCTATAACTTTTCAATTGGTGTAATGGTGTAGTATATATGAAGATCCACCAATAGATTTTCCAACTTTAGGAAATAATTCGGATACACGTGAGTCAGTTTGTATCTCATTAATAGGCTCATCATCTACATGACCAAGTTGATTCCATCTAGTCTCAATGTTCTCTAGATACCTTGAATAAAATGTAAGAATCTCTTGTACAAGGTATCCTTTTACAATAGACCCTTCTAGTCGTGCTTTATTACGTAAATACGATTTAAGTTGTCCTAAGTACCTATTATTGAACCACAATAATATTAGTTAGAACAAAATTGTCCAATACAAATTATTGAAGGAACAAGATCACGCATATTTTACCTTTCAATAGGATACATCCATCGATAATGAACAGGACCTCCAAGTTTAACTTCTTCAACAAGGTGAACAACCAAGTGAACCATAATAGTGAAGAATAAGGAAGGAAATATCATTTCCATGTGGCATAAAGTGAGGACAATTTGGTTTTGCAATTTTTCCAAATCATCAACATTCAATACTTTACTACATAATTGTCTAAAAAATGAGCAAATCTCAATCAATATAGCTTAAACATCATCACATAATGTTGCTCGAATGGCTAACGGTAGTAGTTGTTCCAACAATATGTGACAATCATGACTCTTCAACATTCCATTCCACTTAAGGTTTTCCATGTCAATGCGTCTAGAAATGTTGCTCGAATAACCATCAGGAACAGTTATATTCTTTAAAGTTGTTAAAAATCCCTTTTTACCTTTAGTAGTCAGAGTAAAGACGGTTGGAGAAATTCTTCCATTTTCATTGGGCCCAAGGTCAAGTCTTATGCCCATAGCTTTAAGGTCTTTTCTTGCATTAAGATGATCTTTACTTTTTGTGCTATCGCTTAGCAAAGTAAATATGATATTATCGCACACATTTTTCTCAATATGCATCATGTCAAGATTATGGCGCAGAAGATTATCCTTCCAATATGGAAGTTCAAAGAATATGCTTTTCTTTTTCCATTGTTGATTGACACCTTGTGTAGGTCGTCCACCACGTGTTCTTTTTCCTGACCATTTCTGTGACATCAATGTTTTGAACATGTTCAAGAATATCAATGTTTTGAAGATTTTCAAGAATTTGAAGCCCGTATATCATTTTAGGTGGACCATGCATATCTTGTTGACCATCAAAGCGGACCTTGTTCAATCTAAATCTATGTCTCTGATCAAGAAAATGATGATGACCCATAAAAAACCATTTTTTGCTATGAGAGAGACGACGAGGAGTAGAGTCCAACACGATGGACAAGCAAGTCCGGTGTAAGTGTTCCACCAAGAAAGTGTACCCAACCACAGAAAATCACTAATTGTCCACATCAATGTTGCATGCAATGTAAACATCTCTTTTTTAAAAGAATCGTATGCATCAACACTTGTTGCCCATAATTCCTTTAATTCATTAACTAGAGGTTGTAAGTAGCCATCAATATCATTTCCTGGCATTTTTTTACCGAGAATTATCATTGACATTGTAAAAGATGTTTGCTTCTTGTACACCCATGGAGGATTGTTATATGGAATGAGAATAACTTTCCAAATACTATAATTTGTACTCATCATACCAAAAGGATTAAAACCCAAATACTATAATTTGTACTCATCATACCAAACGGATTAAAACCATCACTAGCCAATGCAAGACGCACATTTCAGGGGTCTGATGCTAGTCAAGTCAAAAAAATTCCATGCTTCAGAATCTCTAGGATGCCTCAACATTCCATCATTCTTACTATCGATTGCATGCCATCTCATATCATCGGCCGACTTTGAGGACAAAAATAATCTTTGTAACAGTGGTTTTAATGGAAAATAACGAAGCACTTTTGCAGGAACTTTCTTTCTTATATTGCCATCACCAGACACCCCAATTGCACCAACTTTTGCTTTTGATTTCCATTTGGAAGTGTTACAAATTTTGCAGGTCTCCCTCTCTTCATCTTCCTTATCACCCCAATAAAGCATACAATTATTCGGACAAACAGGGATCTTTTCGTAATTGAACCAAGCTTCGTGATTGTTTTCTTGGTTTCATAGAATGCTTTTTGTATATTTGCAAATTCAAATGCATCCTTTAATAGCTATAAAACCATTTTCATGGATTTATCAGTCATTCCACATAAACATTTGATGTGATACAACTTTACCAAAAAAGATAGTCTTGAATATTTAACACACCCTTCATATAAAGGTAGTTCTTCTTCTCTACTTAACTCATAGTACTCTTTGGCCTCTTCATACATTTGCTGACTTGCATTTGGCATCATATATTCATTCAAATCAATCTCGACATTTGATTCAATGGGTACTTCGTTTGCATGCTTTTTAACTCCAAAAGCATCGTTGATCATGTTCTGAATATGATCATCAACGACAATTGTGTCCTAAACTATATTTGAAACACTACTAGGTGAGATAGTATTAGTTTCTCCAATGGACTCCCTATGATGTACCCAAATTGTATATCCCTTGGAAATGGTTTAAGTGATCGTACATTACACTTCTACTTTGCGATTTTTTGAAACCACAACGTTTACAAGGACATATTATTTCGCCATCTTCTAATTCATCTTGAAAGGCAAAATTAATAAATCCCTTTATCCCTTGATCTTATTCAACCAATGTGTGTGGATTCATAATCCATGACTTATCCATTGCTTCAAAGAAGATTAACATATGTTATTTTGTCATACAAAGAAGATAAACCTTAAACAGAATATATTCACTATGCATAAAGGAACAAAACATGCAAAAGAGTCATAAAGCAGATTCACAAAACAAATGTCCTTCAAGAAGAACCAATCTGAATAAACATAAAAAATGCAAAAAAAGGAAGCACGAAATAATGTAAACTACTATAGTATTCCACAATAATGTAACTCATATCAAGGAAAGATATAATAGAATAATACGAGGGGAAGCCTTTATTTCCACAATAATGTAACTCATAATATAATAGTTCCTGCCTTTTCTAGAGATCACAAATAAACAAGGGGAAACCATTATTTTCTGGCTGCAATGAGAACAACTCCACCAAAACAAGATCATAACAACCTCATACTCATACATAAATTTTTAGAAGTGCTTAATTAACCTCATACTCATGCTTTGAACCATTTTTCTCAATTTCTTTCATGGTTTCAAATTACCTCAAATACCACAAAAAATTGAAGAAATTGTTAGAAAATGATAGCATTAACTAACCTTAGCAAGCTCCTAAAGTCTTTAACCTTCAACAATACTCACTTCTAAAGTGAATAGGAAATCTTTTTAGCAGTTGTTTTTCTAGAGACTAAAAACAATAGTATTCTACTTGCAATATAATTGATGAAATAAGCTACTAATTCAAATATTGAAAAATAGAAAAATATCAAGAAAAGCATGGGAAGCAATAAAATCAAAGAGATATTGGATGAATAAGGCATTTGAACCTTCCATCACAATGAGTATCAAAACAAGCCAAAAATGGAACAACCATAAAGAAGACAAATGCAGAAAGTTCACAAAGTACACAATTTGTAGTAATAGAATGCCACCAGGTTCAATTTTAGAATATATATAAAATAAAATAAAAAAGATACACCAAATTTATGAAGACCTTATTTAGAGAGTAGCAACTTTGGGGGCTAAAAATAGCATTGTCCAAAAAGAATCAAGTATGATGAGAAGATAAATACATATTAGAATTAGAATGATGAGTTACACTGCATCTCTGCTCAAATCATTTAAACAACCAATAAGTTGCAGCAAAGGTGCAACAAGTGCAGAGAGAAATTGAAATAGGATTTTGCTCACAGCTTTAAGCATTTTGAATGTTTACAATTGCACTGCTTTTGCTTCTTTGGAGTAACATTGGCTCTTGTGGTGTCGTCTCTTCTTGGAGGCATTGTTTCCTACAAAACCATCATCACTTCAGTCACACCACAACTTACACAAGACTTGACACTTTAACTACTTGCTCCTATGCATGATCAGGTAACGACTCAAAACAAATAATCTAACCAGAGCTTTAACCCAAAACTTTTAACCAAATGCTCTGATACCACATTTGTAACACCCCGAGTTTAAAATACAGCGCGAGTGTATTTTTTTTTTAATAAATAATTAAAATGATTTTCCAATTCATTACTTCAAAATAATTGAAATAAAATTCCCTTTAATTCGTTTCATAAAATGGTACGTCATAATTTTGTCGATGAACGTAATTAAATAACTTCATCATAATATTACTAATTACTTAACTTTGGGAATTAATAATAACATTAATACATTTCAAAAGAAGAGCAGTGTCATAACATCTCAGAAGAAAATATCAGAGTGCGAAATGTGTTAGCGGAAAAGTGGTTCCATAATTCCCAAATTAAAACAAATTACATTTTCCAGCTCAAAATCCTATACATCAAGTCTAACTGATCATGCACTAAGCTACAGTAGCACGGTCTCCGCCGCATCCTCTACAAGTCTCGTCTTCAGCTAACTGTCCGTCCCTCTGCGTTGTCCACAAAGACTCCGTATACGAATATCAAGGAAAACTAACGACGTCTCTGTCGTTAGTGTAACCATCGGTGGGACGGGTTTGTGGTTCATCTGAGGGCAAAGCCTAATTTCCACAATAATAGTAAAGGGTCACCGACTAAAATTAACAATTAACACATAGCATATATCTCACAGTAACAAATATATCCATGGCATATCATATAACAATGATGAAAAATAAAGATGCTCATTTTGAAATTTCATGACATGTATGCCTTTTCAAAACAGCAACCAATTAATATGGAAAACATGTTGTAAGTACAGCCAACACTTCAGCAATCACAATCATTTATCAGAAATTCAAATTTTATTAAAGTACTTACACACAACAATTTCCAATCATCAACATATACCAAAAATCGTGACCCACCGATCAATTACCCCGATGCAATATGTATATGCTCATGCATTCAACTGCTTGGAATTACCAAGGTGCAGTCGCTCAACAGACCAGCACAATTTAAATATGTTTGACTTTAACGACCCTCAAGACCAGGATGCAATCGCTCAACAGATCAGCACCAGTGCAGTCGCTCAACAGACCAGCACTCGTGCAGTTGCTCAACAGACCAGCACGTTTGACATATATCAAGGTACAATCGATCAACAGATCAGTACCAGTGCAATCGCTCAACAGACCAGAACTCGTGCAATCGCTCTACAGATCAGCATGTTTTTGCGCATTTCAGGGTACAGTCGCTCAACAGACCAGTACCAGTGCAGTCGCTCAACAGACCAGCACTCGTGCAATCGCTCAACAGATTAGCACGTTTACGCATTACTCTGTGGCCCATCGCGGGTACCACCCGACTATGTAGTGCATGAATATGCAGTGTTTTCTCTTCACTGAAAACAGTATGCAACATTAGTAAAATTCATGCTTTTTCATCATTTCTCAAAACATCTCAACACAATCAATTTCATTATCATCACATCACAAATCAAACATTCAAACATCTCATCATTTCCACTTCACATCATCTTAAAACTCCATTCTTATTCATCAAAAATCTTCCCTCTGTTTTCCCCAACTCTTAAAATTCATAAAACAGTGTTTATAACTGAGATTTCTGGAAAATACGAATCTGTATTCGAATACAACTTCTCTGTATTCGAATACAAAAGCCAAAACAGTGCATAATCAACACTCTGTATTCGAATACAACCTCCTTGAATTCGAATACAAAGGCTGTCACAGTGCAAAAATCAGTATTTTCACAACATCAGTAGAAGTCTCAAAAGCTTCATCATTACCACTTCAAATTATCACAAAACTCCGTTTTAAATCATTTCAAACCTTTCCAAAGTTTCTCAACACTTTAAGATTCACATGACAGTGTTTAAAACTTGATTTTCTGGAAAACACAAATCTATATTCGAATACAGCTTACTTGTATTCGAATACAGAAGCTAAAGCTTGAGTTTCTGGAAAAACCCAAATCTGTATTCGAATACAGCTCTCTTGTATTCGAATACAGAAGCTAAAATAGTGAAAATCAGCATTCTGTATTCGAATACGAGGCTGTCGTAGTCGAATACAGATGCGAAAACAGTGGCAAAAATTGTAGTTCTGTATTCGAATACGACAGGGTCGTAGCTGAATACAGAGGCTAAGTCAGAAGCAAAATCCTTCATCTGTATTCGAATACAGAGGCCCGTATTCGAATACAAGTTTGAAAACTTGAGTAAAATAGAAGCTGGGCAGGCTGTACTCGAATACACCTTCGAATTTAGTGAAATTTTTTCCTGAGACTTTAACACATTTTCAAACTGTTTCCTTTGAAAAACCAACACAACACCAAAACAGATTTAGCATTCTTTTGCACTACAAAACTCAGGCATTTTTTCATCAATAACAACTTTTCCAGAAAAACACTTTCATCATTTAAAATCCCTTTTCTTTTGAAAACATCAACAACACCAGAATCACCCAAAACAGATTGTCAATCACAACAAACCAAAACAACATTTTCCAGTTTACATTGTTGATCATCTCTCAAAACAACATGCAAGGTATTTCCAGCATTCTTACACAACCAATCACAACATGCAAAGCATTTTCAGCTTTCTCACACAAGCAAAACAACATTAATGCATTCAGCCAAACAGCAACCATCACATAGCAGCAAAACACCAACAAAATGCATTTTCGCATTTTATAACAATATTCAAAGCAGTTTTATGAACATGCATTTTAATCATCTTCAAATTAACATGCAAGACATTTTTCAACTTTCCCACATAAATAAAACAGCATTGAGATAACCACCCAAAACAGCACATCACAGATTTTTAAAACCTCAACAGGATGCATTTTTTTTCATCTTTCAAAATGTCATGCAAAACAGTTTCGTTTTTCAAAACAGAAAATCAAATATGATCACACCTCAAACATACATTTACAGTCCTAAAATGCAACTAGAAAGTGGAAGGTGCCCTTACCCCTGTTGCGTTTCTGCTCCCGTTCACGTTTATGCGTCAAAAATCGGCGAAGTTCCCGTTTTGCGTTCGCCGCTACGAAAGTGGGCTCTGATGAGGAGAACAACTTTTGTACTGGAAGTTTTCTGGTTTGGTGCTTGGATTTCCAAGTAATCTCACTTTTGAGGAACTCTTTTTTTTTTTGAACATGAATAGAATTCAGAATGGGAAAGGAAGGAATACTGTTACATGCAGTATGGAGGAGGTATGGTTTTCTGCCTTTGCCCTGCCTCCTCATTCTTATTTATAGGCATTTGTGGGTGCCACCTCACCCGACACTTGTCTGATCCTCAGCACTTAACCAGTTTCGTCGCATTTAGCCGATAATCCCTAAATTAACTGCCCGATAATTTAATTACTCGTAATTAAATTAATTTACTCTTCATCCAATAATTTTAATTCATCTTCCCAGAAATAAATATTTATAGATATATATATATATATTCACTCAAACATACATATATTAAATATTTTACAAATATCCCCAAAATACTCTTAATATTAATTCCATAAATTAATTTTAAATTTAAGGGTCTTACAATTAACATGATAAATATGCAGGTATATAGTTCTACCAGGCCACACAGATGAACCTTTAAATCCTATATACAGTTCTGCCAAATCAACATTGTTATGACTAGGTATATAGTACTTGACAAACATGATAAATATGCTCTGGAACCGTCGCAGGCTAAGTGTTGTAAAAATGAAATTTTCATGTAGTGCTAATTGGTGTATTAAGGATCTAGTGGTGGGAGATAATTGGAATTTAGGTTGCCTTTATTCCTTGTTACCAATAAGATTAGGATGCTCAACCCTTTCTTGGTGGATGATGTGTTGGGGATGTGTTGGTGTGGGCAAATTATATATCTAGTATTTACACCACTAGGCCCTAAAGATCCTTATAGGTGGTTATTGGGGCATGTGAAATGACAATTTTGATCACAAGAAATGGGGGTTTGAATTGTAATTACTTTAAAAAAATTCTGCAAAGAACTTAAAAACTCAAGATTGATCTTGGTTTAATAAATAATAGAAACATAAGTTCTTCATTAGACTATAAAGAGAAAAACTTTAATAAGTGATTAGTGATGTGTAGGTGAGAATTAAAATGGAGTTAAGAGAAAGAGAATTCACACAACAATATATCCTGGTTCACCCAATGTGGGTTACGTCCAGTTCTCACAACTTGTGAGTTTTTTCACTAATATGGTCATAACAAGATTGTTCCTGTTTTTTCCACAAACGTTTTAAGATCAACCTTGACCTATTACAATAATTTGTCTTTCACTTTGAAAGATGTTTCATGAATTACTCTTTAGTTCTTAGAAGAGTATTTACACTTCTCCACACAAGATTTTACAACCATCCTTACACTATTTCTAACTCTATAGTGTTTGAGTTCCAAAAATAATTTGAAAGGAGTTTGATTTGATCAGTTGTTACTCAACACTTTTTTTAGTTTTCTGTTCCAAGCATTTAGATTCGAGGAATTGATCTTTGTATCTAATAGAGGAAAATTGAAGCCTAGCTTGATGTTTTGAGCTTTTGATTCTCAAGAATGATGCTTTTAATGAATGATTGATTGTACTTTGAGTTGATGATGTTTCCCTTGCCTTGCAGCTCATTTTATAGGTATCTTAAAGGGTTGTGCCAGCTCATATAGCCGTTTGAAAATAGGCTGTAAAGTATATGAGTTAATAGGCATGTGACACAAATAAACAAAGACTATTCTTGCTGATCTTCAGAACATTCTTCGTTTCCTGTTTTGGCAATTTTCTGGTTTCTGTCAGTTTTCAACTCTGTTTTGTGATCCAGTCTTTCTTGCATATGTATTAGTGATGTAGTGCCTCCTTTGTTCACGCTTGTGCTTGCTTAAAATAACTCATCACTTCTTGAAAATTAACCTTGCAATTTTTCGTGTTGCTTTGATGTTGAAATCATATTTGCTAGATCTGGTCATAGCTTCCTTGTGCATTCAGTTTATGTTTGTTGCTTATGATTTTTTTGTTGCGCATTCAGTTCACTATTTTAATAATATTTTGATTACTTTTAATTGTTCAATTAAATTTTTCAATTACTCTAATTATGTGTTAGGATTGATCACCCTTTGTATATTTTTAATTAATTAGTTGTTAGCGATCGTAATGCAATTAATTGGTAGAACTATAGTATAATTGAGACTATAAGTTATTGCATGATTCAACTTAATTTTATTCTTTAACTTCTTCAACATTTTTATGTTTTATGCTTTTTTAGAATTTAAATTTTTTGCATGACCAAACAAAAGGTTAATTTAAGAAAAAGAATATTAATCAGGAATGACAAAACATATTAATAGTCTTAGTAAAAGGATTGATAATTGAATGAAAGGAAAAGAAAGCAAGTAAAACTAGAATATGAGGTAAACAAACTTATAAGTGAAATTGTGACTTAGGATTCTCTCTATTTATTAATTCATTTGGATATTATAATATTTTATACTACTTCTGAGATAGAGTACACTTGCTCTAAGCATGTTTTCACACAACAACTTTTTGACACTCTTGTCAGATATTCATTTAGCAATATTTAACGAATTTTTTTAATTATACTAATTTTAATTATTTTATATAAAAAACAACAACAAAAAATATATTATTACTACTCAGTTTGTGTTTTAGATGTTAGTTTTATTCTATTTTAATTTATTTTATAAAAATATACTATTTTTTATTTTACATTTGTTTTTATCTTATCTTATCTAATTTTATTTAAAAAATAATATTGTTCATTTGTTTTAATTGTTATTAGCACAATTTTGATCTTCCTTTAATTTTTCTTATTATAAAAAAAATTAGTCTTAATTGCAGTTTTAGTCCCTTTAATTTTACCAATTCACGAAATTGGTCCCCTATTTTAAAATTGGACAGTTTTGGTCTCTCATTCTGATTTTTTAACAACAAAATGGCAAAGTGACATGTTTTAAATAACATGACATATGATACGATGATATAAAATGATAAACGTCCATGAAATTGCAATAAAACTTGCTAAAAACATAACTTTCAACTTTTGAAGTTTTTTATTTTTGTAATTTAATTAATGACATATGAAAAATTAATACATCTAGATGGTTCTATATCATGAAATTGTATGTCACATTATTTAAAATATGTCAAATTATTTTTTTTTTAATTCAAAAGTACGAGGGAGAGACCAAAATTGTCGATTTTTAAAATAGAAGAACTAATTTCGTGAGTTGGTCAAAATAGATGGATCAAAACTGCAATTAAGCCAAAAAATTATTAGTTTCTTATTATTTTTATGTTTGTTATTACTTGTGCATGCTCAACCGCTCCATGAGTCTGTTTTGCTTTTGATCCAGAAATTGAAAGAACAACTCACAAAAATAGAATAGAAAAAAACAACGAGTGATAAATCGAGAAGAACACTTTGAGACTACTTCACTCGTTCAACGGATATTACTACAAGCATAGTAAATCCATTAGTGCAAGAAGCCAATTTTGAGCTCAAACCAGGTCTGGTTCAAATGGTTCAAAATTCTACTATGTTCAAGGGTACACCAATTGAAGATCCTAATGGTCATCTAAAGAACTTTGTGAGGATAGCAGACTCAATAACTTGCAATGGTGTCACATTGGAAACCATCTGAATGAGATTGTTTATGTGGTCATTAGCTGACAAGGCAACAATGTGGTTAAATTCTTTACCTGTTGGGTCCACCACTACATGGGGTCAATTGAAACAAAAATTCTTGAACAAATATTTTTGGTGTAAGCCCTAGTGCCAAATATTATTAATCGTATAATATAATAAAGTCCTTATAATAGATCGTTCATTTAATATAACATCAAGTGTGACTTGATCGTGAGATTCTATTGTACATTAGAACCCTATTCTTAAAGTATTTGTAGTAAAAGTATTATTTTTAATTTGGACCACAATAATACATTGAGACTATTATGTTAGTAGACTGAAGACTACATCTCACAGGCCATACATATGAGATATTAAGTCGTTACATAGGTATAAATATTAGAAGTAATAATTATATCGGATATTTGTGTAAGTGTCATTAATGATTCTCATGCGACCATAATGAATAGTCATTCGACTTGAAGTCACTACGATCTCAACATGGAAAGTTGTAGGCTTTAAGACCATCAAACGTTGTCTGTAACAGGACAATCATAAAAGTGGTTATTGAGTCCGTAATAATAAAGTGGAAGAATGTAAGTGATGTAGATAGCATTTGTTCCTCCTAAATAACAGGAGTTATGTCTTGGGCCACTCGATAGAGTGAGACCATGGAAATGCATGGCCATGCTATAATGGACCAATATGTGATATTGGATCCATTGGTTTTACGTGTTTACTATAAGATCGAGAAATAAATAATTGAACATTGCAAGAATGACACATATTGTGACTTGTATTCAATTATACATTTTGACCAAGGGACAATTAATGCACAACAAATAGTGGTTGCGGTAAGATTTAAATTGTATCATCGTTTTTCTTATGATTTAAGTCGTAGTGATGTATTGCTAGATGTCAATCATTGTTTATAATATTTTATATTGTATAAACTATATACAATATTTAATATTATTACCATTTCATTGGGAACCTATAAGGATCACATGCATAGAGCGGTGACAGTGGAACGAATGATTAAATTAAATAAAGTTTGATTTAATTAGATGTTAATCGTATTAAATATGATTTAATACATTAACATATTTATTATTTGTTTATTTGAATATGATTTGATTCAATTAACGAGGCGTGACAATTAATTTTCTTAAATATGATTTAATTTAATTAATAATTTATATTTAATTAAAAGAATTTAAGTAAATATCATTATTTATGACTCATTTCGGGTTGGTCCCAAAATCCCAAAATAGGAGCCTTAGAGTTTTAGTGACTTATTCTCTATAAATAGAGAAGAGCACATTCTCCAACTGCCACTATCCTTATAGAATGACTAACATCACATTTTGTTTTGTGCTCACATGGACTATGTAGAGACACCGGTAATTTTCGCGTTTGTGATCAAAGATAAAGTACGCTTCGAGAGAGATGCTTTGTGTTAGTGATATGTCTCATCGACGCTTCAAGAGGTAAACACATGAGCCCGTCTAGTGAAACTTGTGCTTACGTGCATCTTGACTAAAGGGATTTTCCGCTCTTGAGATTGATTTTTAAAGAAGTTTTAGAAGTCTATCTCATGATTCGCCAACAAATACTTCCCTCCAAGAAAAGCTGCCAAGATCCGATCTGAAATCGTAACTTTGCTCAATTCGTACAAGAATCTTTACATGAAGCATGAGAAAGACTTCAAGAAGAACTCCAAAGTTGCCCCTACCATAGAGTTAAGAAATGGCAAATACTTGAAATTATGTACAATGGATTGTCTTCTCATAATAAAGGGGTTATTGATTTAGCATGTGGGGGTTGTATGATAAATAGAGCCCGAGAAAGTTTATAACTTAGTTACAGAAATAACAACTGATAGTGCTTAGTGGGAAAAAAATGAAAAACACATTAAGAAACTGGTTGGGATGTACAAGGTGGATACTGAAAACCAACTTTGACATATAGTTAGATTCCATTTCTAAACAAATTGAAACTTTGATGAAAGTACAAGTTCAACCATCTCCCATAGTCCATTCCACTAACGATAATGGGTGCAACCCTTGGACCAACCTAACTGAAGAAGCTAACTTTCTCAGTCAAAAGAAAAATGACTGTAGACCTAGTTCGCAAGATTATTTTGTCAGATACATGGAAAAGGATGGGAATCCTTGCTTGGGTGTTTTAATGAACTACATGGATAAGACTGATGAAAGGTTACAATCCATCGAAGATCTGATAAAAGTACAAAGTAAGTTAGCCTCCTCAATTGAAGAAGTCAATTACGTCCACAACCCCAATTGGATTCAAAATGATCATCATACAAACATTTATAATGAAGGTTGGAGAAACCACCTAAACATTTATAAGAGGGCAACAAAAAGGATAAACTTCTAATTCTTATAAGCCACCACATGTGCAAAGGAGGGAGGGCATTGTGTGACTTAGGAGCAAGCATAAATTTGATGTCTTTATTTGTGTTTAGAAAACATGGCTTGCATGAACCACAACATACAAACATCTTCTTATAGTTAGCTGATAGAACCATGACTCATCCTCGTGGGATAATGGAATATGTTTTGGTGAAAGTGGGAAAATTTATTTTTCCTACAGATTTTGTGGTGTTAGACATGAAAGAGAATAAAGAAGTTTCAATAATTTTGGAGCAGCCTTTCTTATTCACAAAAGATGCCATTGTTGACGTTTTTAGTTTTGACGTTTGACCTCTTGTAGTGCTTGTGATGATATTTTGCTAGCTTTTTTTACTTGAATCACGTGTTTGAAGTTTATCCTACAATGCAACTATTCTTTTTGATTTTTGAACAAGGTTTAGTGATAAATATGTTGTTAAGGCTAGATTGAAACTTTGAAACAATGTTGGCTAGGATAAAGATGTTCTTTAGTTTTAACACAACAATTTTCTATTGTGAATAAGTTTAGTTGTCTTGTGATTAGGAATGAGAATAGACTAGGTTAGACTAGACTTTGAAAGGCCTGAGTCTGACCTATGATTAATTTTTAGGCCTGAGTTTGGCCTACGGCCTATCATAGGTTTTTTTTTCCGACCTGACCTTTTATAAAAGACAAACCTGTTAGGAAATGCCCCAACCCCTGATGAAAGAGCTTTTCCTAGCGGCTTTTCTTAGAGACAGGAGAGGGTGAACCCCAAAGCATTCTCCAAAATCAAGACTGCCACTCCAAATCAAAAGAGGAGATAGACAAAGTCTTATTCACATTAAAATATTTAAGTAGTATATATATTTTTTTTAAATAGGCTAAACTAGTTCTTTATATATAAGAAAAACTAATAAAATAATAAACATAAGGAAAACTAATAAAATTATAACTAACCTTTCAAAAAACAAAGAAACAAAATGAACCTATAATTAATAAACTCCAAAAAGTCCTTAAAAAATTACAAATAAAACAAAATGAACCCCATAATTAATAATAAACAAAAGACAATGTCATCCTCTAATACAAAATTTGAACAATTCCTTGTACGCTGTAGACATATCAGCCAACAAAACGCATTTAGAGCCCAAAGAAGGAAAAAAATGATATAAAATCTTCAAGGTAATTTGTATCTCTTGTTTATCAACCTTCAAAATCAGAAGAAAAAATACATATATGTTATACATCAGGCTAAAAAAATACAAAATAAATAAATGAAAAAATTCTTTAAAAAATGAATAAGCACTACTTGATAAAATAATAATAAAAAATAATTATTTTAATAATATATATATATGTGTGTGTGTGCGCGCGCGCATGCCTAATAGGCTTTTTAATGAACCTGAGTCTGACCTATTAAAATTAATAGGTTTTAAAAAAAGTCTGAGTCTCACATTTTATTAAACAGGTTAGATCAAGTCATAAGTAGGTCATATCATAGGCCCCTAACAAACGACCTAGCATATTCCCATCTCTACTTGTGATTGACCAAAACTAATTATATTACATCTTTTTCTACCATCAATAACAAACAATACTATAATAAAAATATTAACTAATTATCACTTTCTTGAAGGATAAACATGTAAAAACAATAGTAATTACTAATAAATTTAATACTACTAACAATTTTATTAATTCGCGTGATTTGATCAAGAGAGTCTTGTATATAGAGTTATAGGTAGTACAAGATACATTAATGATCTTTTCATAAAAAAAAACATAATTAAATGAAGATAATTAAGAGAGTAACTAATTCTCTCTCTTAATAACCAAAGATAATTTTGAGAAGATAAATGTATGAGAAAATTACAATTTTGGGTCTTTAAATAGTAAACATCAATCAATTTAAGACCTTAAATTTACAAAATATTAAATTGCTCTTTTAATATATTTAAAGTAGATCAAAATTTTCTTTCCATCAATTATTTTAAGGAGATTTCTATCTACGCTCTAGAAAGTTTAATGAATATTTTGACTGTCGTCAAATAATTTGAAATAACAATTTCATATTTCATAAATTTAAGGTATCAAATTGACTAGTATTTACAATTCCAAACTCAAAATTTAAATATATATAATTGACAAATTTAATATAATATTTTTTTATAGTTATTGTACATGGATTAATACAATTTTGTATGTATGGAGGAATATAGTAATTTTTTAGTGCTATTTTTTGTGTTGGTTTGTCCGTCTTTCCCTTTTACAACGAAAAACAAACATTTAAGTTAACCTTTATATTACTTTAAATCCGGTAATCTTTATGATAATAAAATAACAAAACCACTAAATTCAAATAGTATTACAAATAAATATATATTTTATTTTATAATAAAACTTACAATATTACAATAAATCACCGCAATTTTATAAAAATTAATAAATTTAACTTTTGCAAAACTAGAGTAATTTATCGAAATTTTATAGATCAATTCTTATAGTAAAATCAAACCAAAGGAACAGTAACTTTACCAAAAAGAAATACTATTATTACGAGAACATGGAAATATTTTCCATGACTTGGGACCCCGTTACCCCTTTCTGAAAAATTAAATTAAAAAGTTGCTTTTTTCAACTCAACAAAATTTCTATATCTGATTTTGTAGGCCAACTAGCACGTGCAAATGTCTCTTCTCCCACTCCCATACATACTTATCCTCTACCCATTACTGTACCTATAATTCAAATCTTAGCTCTCCAATGTTCTGGCTCTAACTAGCCGGCTAGACCATGTAAAGATCAATTACGTTTACCAAACAAACAACTTTAAGCTGCTAAGTCGTTAACCAGATTCATTGCATGGTGCAACAATTAATTACTTAGTTGTTAGCGGATTGAATGTTGGATTTGAACACAAATATTCCATTTATCTGGTCTCTATTGTTAGAAGAAAAAACAATAAAAGAAATCAACTTATTTGTTTATTGTTGTAATTTTCTTAATGTCTTTCTAAATATAACTTTTTTCATGGTTTAACAAATCAACTTTTCCATATAAACATAGATGTCAGTAATATATCTTAAAAAATTGTAATATTATCCGAAATATTCAATGTGTCATTTTTTAATTAGTTTAACTATTTTAACATTCAACTTAAGATGTATAGTCATCTTTGCTTCATTAAAAATTTAATCTTCTTTATATTTCATGAAAAATCATTCATAACGCATAACATTAATCTTTTCTCAAAAATACAAAAAATTCTCTTTATTTTTATGAATTCTTTAAAAATTCTCTTATGATAAAGACAAGAGAAAGTGAAATTGAAGAAGTAAGTAGGTATAAATCATGATGATACAAGTTACCCATTAAAACTAAGTTGATTAAGCAAGTGTTTGGTAACACGGTCATACCATAAAAACGCATGACTACTTGAAAACTAATGTTTTCAAACACACTAATGAGTTTGTGAATGGAATTATAGTTTTATCTTTACAAAAGACTCTTGAAGGACAAAAATTTAAATAACAATCTAATTACCATACCATCTGAACAAAAATTAGTCTCATAGCCGGTTTAAGAGAGTTATTGAAGTGTAAAAGACCTTAATTTCAGTACTTTAAAAAAATTTAAGAAACAAGTTTTTTCTAGTGCATTACCATAGCAATGTTAGTGCCAAATAATCACAATAAAAAATTACAGTAAAAGATGGTTATTTTGAAAATATCATTAGTTAATAACTAACAAAATTTAGGAGATTAAAAGTAAAAAAAAAAAAACAACCTATTTTAACATGAACTACAAATATGTTTGAGCATTCAATCGAACAAAATAATATTTAGACTCAAAGATGAATTTTGGCAAATAAGAGCAAACATAGTGATACTGAACTTTAAATCTTGAATCTAAATGTATCTTTGAATTAAAGGGTATGCGAAAATTACAGACACATTTGCACTTTTTTTTTTACCCATTTTGCTTCCTAACAATCGCATGTTTTTAATATTTTTTAAGAAATAATAAATTAATAAAAGATGCATTTTAGCTAAACTAACAATTGTGATGGTTGAATGCTTTGTTTGTTGGAACTCGGGATTTCGTATTTAAATAAATTATTTATATATTCATGATTTCTTTTAAAACAAAATAAAAATTATATCTTTTAATAGATAAAAGATATAAAAAATATCACAAAAAATTCACATAATGTATAATATTTAACTTTGACAATATTAATTTCTGCCAATTAAATGAGAATTTATGAATAAATTATATATTTACTTACGATTAAGTAAATATTTAATATAGAAAAAAAATAAAATATTGAGTATCACAGTAAATTTATAAAAAAAAATATCACTTTAAATTCCTATAATTTTACAAAAAGTAATATTTATAATTTACAAAATCACAACTATTCACCCTCAGTTTTATAATGCCAAAGATGCACTTAGATATCACATTAGAAAAATGTATTATCCCCACGTTACATAGAGCTGTAGAAGAACATGAGACCACCTTGACTTGCGTTTGAAAATTACAACCATGAAAGATTAAAAAATATAACCACCGACATTATCAAAACAATAAACAAAGAAGAGTTAGTGAAACACGAATTATAATATTTTAGTGTGTTTAGTCCTACTTAATCGAAATTCACTTTAATTAAAAATAAAATGATTGTTAACTAATTTATATTTATATCTAAATACATTTACATAGCTATAAATTGTAAAATAAATTTAAGATTAAAATAAAAAATTAAATTACATTTATAAAATGTAAGGAGTTTACTTTTCTTACACAGTCGGTATACTTTTTTACATAATTGACGCATTATAATTAATCATGTGGATGATTTTAAAAATAGTAATAATAAATTAAATATTATTAATGATCTAATAGTTGTGATTGATTTGCAATATTAAAAATCTTGACACCGATGATGTATATAAATTACATCTTCAAATTTAAATCTATTTTATAGAAGAAAAAAAAGTCTACTCGAAATTTTATAAACACTAGAAAATTAATTTTATGTTTCTAAAATTAATAATTGTTTGGTACAATTTCTAAAATTATTTGTTCACTAACAAATAATCCAAACATCATAATATTACTTTTATGAAATATAATTGCAATTTGTAAGACTAATTAAGAGATGCTCATAGCTTAAAAAATTAAAAATAAATATTTTATATTGATGTTTATGAATTTTTAAAAAAATTAGAAAATACAAGAAACTATTTTTATATTGATTTTAATATAATATAATACTATATGTTCCTTAATATAACTACATATTGTTTTTTTCACTCTTTTTAAGAAATTTGATAAGATAACTAATGTGTTTATTTTATAATACTTTTAAATTAATCTTTATATTTAAATATATTAAACTTGATTTTTCATATTCAAATAATTTAATATTAGTAATATATGGAATATTTAGAAAAATAATAATAAATACAAGATTATTTATATTTAGGAAAAAAAATTCTACAAAAAGTGTTTATAATTAAGGATATGACTTTAAAATACTTGATAGCATTTTCCTACGGAGAAAAAGGCGGTTAGGAAAAATAAATCAAAACTTTGGACTTGTAGAGACAAAACATGTGCTTTTTCTACGTGATTTATGCTAAGTGCTTTTTCTACGTGATTTATGCTAAGTGCTTTTTTTTGAATAAAAAAACTGATTGATTTAAGTGCTTTTTTTTTAATAAAAAAACTGATTGATTTAAGTGCTATCCATCATAATTTCCCTATCTCTTTTCTCTCTCCAATATAAAATCCAAAACCACCTCTATATCTACTTCACTTCCATACTAACCTCTGCTTTCTCAAAGCAGCAAACAAACCCTTTGAAGTTAAAATGGCAGTGACACTTTTTTCTTCAATCTTTTTAGCTTTGCTCGTTGCTTCTTCAGCTTTTGCTTCACTTCAGCCTAGAATACCAGAAGGTGATACTCACACATTTATATTATTTATTTATTATTATATAAGAATAACAATGTCCAACATTTTATTTATGTTTTATTTTTTTATAAGTTAAATCTATGTTATATGTTTGTCTTTCATATGTTCCCTTGTTGGATACATTTGGTTCACTCAATATTGATGCGTTTTATGTTTTATTTTTTGTAAGTTGAATCAATGATACTAATTTATTTTTTCATACATTTTGCCTTTTATGTTCACTCATTTAATTTTTTTTGTTAAGTTGGTCAATGTTACAATTTATGTCCTTTTTCAGTATACTTTGATGTGCTTGTTGGAGTCAATTTAGGGGTTTATTTCTTGTAAAAAAAATTGGGTGGCCTTAAGATCTGTCATTTATGTTGAACTTTGAGTTAGTAAGCAAGATAGTGATTGGATCTGATTATTTATAAAGTTAATAGCATTGAGTGTATGTTTTTATTGACAGTGAATTTGGTGAAATTACGGTAACAATGTGATTTTGTTGAAGCTCTAAAGTGTACTTTATGTATGCTTGGATGAACAGCGAGTCCACCAAAGCTAAATTTAGCCTTTGCTAAAATTGCAGTGGGCCACTGTGATTTTTAAACTCACTGCTAATTCAAACATGCGTATAGTTTTTTGCGAATTTTGCGGTGATCCACCATGATTCTGTCAATCCCACTATCAATCTAGACATGCACTAAATCTAAAGTTTTGATTTTGTGTAAATGTTTTATCTTTGCAGTTTATCTTCAAAATGGAAACTTTGAAGAGAAGCCAAACACAAAATACCTAAAGAACACAAAACTCACTGGAAAATATTCACTACCAAAATGGGAAATCAATGGTTTCGTCGAGTATGTTTCAGGCGGTCCACAACCAGGAGGCATGTTTTTCTCAGTAACTCATGGAATTCATGCTGTAAGGCTTGGAAATGAAGCTTCAATTTCACAAACCATAAAAGTTAAACCTGGTCAACGTTATGCTTTAATACTTGGTGCATCAAGGACTTGTGCACAAGATGAGGTTTTGAGAATCTCTGTGCCACCACAAACCGGTGATGTTCCTTTGCAAACATTGTATAGTCTCAATGGTGATGTTATTGCTTGGGGATTTAAAGCTACTTCTGATGTTGCTAAAGTTACTTTTCATAACCCTGGTGTTCAAGAAGATCCAGCTTGTGGTCCTCTTCTTGATGCAATTGCTATTAGAGAATTTTACCCTCCAATGCCTACTAGAGGTAATGAATCATTTTATTATGCTATGTCTATGTTATTCACTTCTAGGATCCAAACATAGTTGAATTTAAACAATGCTTTGTTTGGCTAAACAGCTCAATGAAGCACTTATAGTATACGCACTTATCATATAAGTGTTTATCTATGAAACACGGGTGTTGACATAGACACGTAGATATTGGTAATAATTTGAGAAAATAAATTAATTGAATGCAATCAATTTGTCAGTGTAGTATCGAGGTCAGACAACGGGGCACATCTTCAATCATAAGAGTCAGTGCTACAGAGGTGTTTATAGCTGAGTTATTTTATATCAAAAGATAAATAAAGTCGAACAATGTTCATATACTTGTAAGCTATTTTCATAAGTTATCTTGGAGAACCTATGAAAATAAGTTGAAAATAACTTACTGACATGGCATGAGCTCTTCTGAACAATTTCACAAGGGTCTATGCCAGTTGGTGAGCTCAAATAAGTCAATTCAAACAGACGCGTATTTGCTAAGGACTAAGAATGTATAAAATCTTGCTAACTAATAGATCTATCAGTTATCTACTACTTGGGTATTTATTGTGGATCTTAGATATATTATTGAATTTTCAAATGACAAGTACTTACATGCATGCTTATGGTCTATTTTATGATGCTATTATATTTCCAATGTTTATCAAAATTCATCCTTATTTATTCAAAAAAGTGTCTTGTTAAGGAGTTTCTTTAGTCAAGGAACCAAAAAATGAAATTTATTTATTGAAAAGTGCTACATTTAATGCATTGATAACCAAGTGTGTACTAGTATTTGGTTGGCACATCAACTACAAGTATTTATTTGGTCCCTAAATGTATGTTTGGATCTTGGAACCAAACACACCCTTAAAGAACCTGCAGTTTTTAATGAAAATACTTTCCTTTTCAAAAGTTAAGTTACATTCATTTATTTTTTTGTCAATTAAAAGGTAAGTTACATTCATTTATTTTTTTGTCAATTAAAAGTTAGGTTACATTTATAGAGTAGATGAAAATTGGATCACTACATTAACCAAAGCCACATAGATAGAGTTTGATAGCTTATTAGATACATAATATAATCCATCTGATTTTACTTCATATTGAATGTGTATGGTGTCTGACATGTGTCAGTACTCAATGTTGGCACGCCATTGACACATGTTGTCACATTGGAACACTTTCATTTTCTTAAATTAATAGTGCATGTTTAGAGATTCTAAGTGACCATGTCAAAATCACATTAAACCATTGTGATTTTGATAAAAGCTACACTTTGTAGCTTCTACAAAATCACGGTGCCATTGTGATTTTGTCAAAATCACCGTCCATCCAAACATATAGTTAACTATGTTTCCGTGTTGGTGTCTCTGTTGATGAAACCACTCTATGATCTATTGTCTCTTGCTGCTAATTTGGTGAAACAACTCTATTGAATGTGTGTCTAGTGACGAACACATATTTGTGTCTGATACTGACACACTATCGGCACGTGTAGTCACATTTAATCAATTTCATTTTCTTAAATAATTAATAGGGTCTAAGTGTCTGTATTAGTGCATCATAGTTATTTTCCGATGAAACCACTATATGATATACTGTCTTTTTTTTGCAGCCAATTTGGTAAAAAATCCAAGCTTTGAAGAAGGTCCATTCCCAATTTTCAACACAACAAATGGTGTATTACTCCCACCACAACAAGAAGATGCCTTCTCACCACTCCCTGGTTGGATTGTTGAATCTCTCAAAGCAGTGAAATTCATCGACAAAAACCACTTCAATGTCCCGTTCGGGCTAGGAGCAGTTGAGCTTGTCTCAGGAAGAGAAAGTGCCATTGCACAAGTCATCAGAACAGTTACTAACAAACTTTACAAGATCACATTCTCAGTTGGAGATGCTAAAAATGGTTGTCATGGATCAATGATGGTTGAAGGATTTGCTGCAAAAGAAACTTTTAAAGTTCCCTATAAATCTGAAGGGAAAGGTAAATTCATAACTGTGAGTTTCAAGTTCAAAGCTGTTGCACCAAGGACTAGACTCACATTTTACAGCTCTTTCTATCATACTAAGATTGATGATTTTGGTTCTCTTTGTGGTCCTGTTCTTGATCAAGTAATAGTTTCACCTTTGGCTTAAATATGAATTGAGTTATATAGACTTTTACTCAAAGATGTGGTAATTGAGATTTTTGTAAGTCACTTGAGTACCGTCTTTTGTATAATTGCATGAAGACTAAAGATGATAATCTCAACTATTATTTTGCTTTCCTTGTGAATTTCTCAATTTCTTTGTATTTTGTGTGTGATGAGAGATGTGTGAACCAATAGGGCTTATACCGGAGGCAATCTTGTTTGAAGAGTAGTGACACACTAAATGTGGATATTCTCTCAACATAAATTTGAATTGCGAGTAGCAAGATGGCTCCTATGTGAGGCTTGGAATTGAAGGGAGTGAATAAAGGAGAGTTTGAATTGTATTTTAAACTTTTTTGCTAAGTTAATAACAAGTCATAGTTTCTTTTTTAAAAAAAGTGTATTAGTAAAAAATGCTTATGACATAAATTTTTTGAAAGATAAAAGTAGAGTTAAGGAAAGAAGATAAACATAAATATTTATTTTAGTTTACCACTCAATTGGTAACTATGTTCAGTCTTTTCAATCCGAATGATTTTTCCACTAAATCAAGTTGCTTCAATCATCTCAAGCTTCTAGTTTAGTATAGTTAAATTCTTGAGAAAACATATACTCAAGTGTTAGAATAGCAACAGGATCTTAAAAGAATAAAGATAGAAATTGCAAATAGCAATGCAAGATATTTTGTATTGAAGTTTGGCCAAACCACCCACTTGATACTACTTATGAACCATATTCAACAATCTCCATCTTGACAAATATCAAAACTCTAAAGATTTATTACATGATACTCATGTTCTAACAACTGGGGTAGGGGTGGACAAGCGGACGGGTTTAGGTGGAGTTAAGACACCCAATTCCGACCATGTGTAATAGGAATGGCAATGGGTAGGGTAATATAGTACTCGTCCCCATACCCGCATTTTAAAAAAATACCCATGCCCGTACCTTCGTGGGTATCAACTTTAATACCCGTACCCTTGCCCTTTGGGTACTTAAGTGCTCGTAGCTATATCCATTACCCGCACTTTAATAAAAATATATCGATAAATAATTTGTGATTAAATTTAAAAAAATTCCCAAATATTTTAAATCCAATAAGTATTAGAAACCAAAATATTGTCTAATTCAAAACTTCCAAAATATATCATGATTCAACAATAGTACATTACTACAATAAATATCAAAATATCAAAAATAATAATATTTTTATGAAGTTGCAAATCCTTGGACGGTATTCTCCGAGATCTGTTAAAAAATTGATATATGTATTATATTAGTTATTTATAATTATAAAGTCACGATTAATAATATAAAAAAAAACTCTTAAAGATAAAATCACAGTTATTTACCTCTTCATCAGAATCAAATGTCTATAAGGACTAAAATTTATTTTTCAAATTTTTTTAATTATTAAAATTGTATTTTTTTTATTAAGGACTGAATTTTTAAGATTAGAACAAGACCTCCAAAATCTATTACTATTTACTAACATATTTTCATGATGATTTACTTATATGTTTATTTTTTAGGAGGATCCGAAATTTATGAAATGAATGACCTAAATTCGTAGATTTGTTTGGAATAAAAAGGAGAGGTAGAGAGACATGAGATAGTAGAGAGTGAGAGAAATAGTAGATAGAGATTGGAAGGGGAGATAGAGATGCATAAGATAGTAGAGAGACATATGTGTATTTAGAAAAATCATGTATTTAAAAAATATTTTTTCAAACAAACATGTTTTCTTGAAAATCATTTTTATGTCATCTATGGTAATTTTTTAGTTTAAAAAAATCATTTTTATAAAATTGTATACAAACATGTTAAAAATTATTGTACAAAACAAATCATTTTAATAATAGTAAACAAACGGGAGTTAAAAAATCATTTTTTAAAAAATCATATTTTAAAAAATCTCTAAAAAATAATCTCTAAATTATTTAAAACAAAAATCAATTTTATTTAAGCTCAAACAAATAATAATAATAATCATAATAATAACAATAATAATAATATTATATGTGCGGGGCGGGGCGGGGTGGGTATTATAGTACCCGTACCCGCACCCATACCCGTTCAATTTTGCGGATAATTACCTGTCCCATACCCATATCCATTATGCGAATTTTTACCCTATCCATTACGGGTTTTTTTGCGGGTAATGACAGTTTGGGCCGGTCTCAAGTTACGGATTTCGCGGGTGGATAGAATTAGATTGGATCTTTATTGGGCCAAATCACATTTCTTGAGACCAATGGTTTCTTTTTTGTCAAGTTAAAATCTAGTGTTTTTTTGTCAAATTGAGTCTAACGTTTTAAATGTATGTTTTTATGGGCCATTCAGCACCTTTAGTCCATGAAATTTTAATAACCATTTTTATGTTTATTTAAGTGGTTAATTTGACTAAAATTTCTTATTAATTTATTCCTTATATATTAGACTATTTTATCCCATTTTTTCATTGAGCATTAACCTTGTTAAAATGAAGAACTTCTCAAAATGGTATTACTATAATTTATAAAAATATTAGTCTAATTTTATTTCACTTTTAAATCAGTTATATTGTCCAATTTTTTATTCGAAGATGAGCTTTGCATATTACTATTCACTATGATGAACTAAGACACCAATAGTATTACATATCAATTTCAATTTACAAATAAAATATTATCTTCTTCTAAAAATATGATTCACTTCAACCATCAATCTGTACATGTACATAGAACGCTTTTAAAAATTGTAATCAGATTATTAAATTAGATGCAATGTAATTAAAATCAAATTTTAACAACACAATAAAAAAATGAGGATCATTATACCTTCTTTTAGGATCATAAGAAATTTCAGCAAAGGCATGTTCACGTGTTCAGACCCTGATTAATTAAAAAAAATCATTTTTTCTCCATAGGCATGTTAAAAAAAACATTAAGAACATGCATTGACTGAAAACACTAAAACACATTAGAATATAAGTATTGATTGAAAAAAAAGGAACACATTAGAATGCATTATATATTATGCTAAGGAAAAGAAACTTATCATAAAACTGAAATAAACTAAAAAAATTATATAAGATTGTATATTTCAACACATAAGCAACACTCAAACACCAATTTATACAATGAGATAGAAAGAAATACAGAGAATAATGGGGTAGAGAAAAATATAAAGAGAGATTAAATGTTTTCTGATACTACTTGTTGGAGAGTTTGAGGAGCACTTAGAGCGACAACGAGTTAAATGTTCATTGAACTACAAAAGATTTGGACACCACATTTTAACCCAAAACCTTGAGGCAATAGATTTATGAGTCACATCTCTTATATATCCAACATTTACTTCATTCTTAATCAATACAAAATTTATTTTAACCACTCACATTTGAATTTAGAAAGGGAAGCCTTGGTATGCTAGCCAGTATAAGACGTTAAAGTAAAAATGGAAATGAGTAATGATTTTAGCGGCTCATGCATACCATAGTTTGCATTGGAAAAACAAAGAGCAATCTATCTAAGAGGGGTAATGATTTTAGCATGTCATGTAGACCTGCCTCAACGTGCGTGGTGGAGTTATTATTAATGACATGTCTCTAAACACTAAAACAAGTGCTTGGCAACGTGTGCACCATCCAAAAACCTACATATGCTAGGTGATATGGGAATATGCTTGATCTAGGACTTAATCTACATCAAGTTTAGGATATGTCAGTTTTTTCTTTAAACAATGTCAAATCTTTTAAAAATGTCTATTAGATTAAAAACATCAAGCTATATGATATAAAAAGTTTTTTAGATTCATTTAAATAAATAATATAATAATTTATATTAGTATTACAATTATTATATTAAATTTTGATATTTTTGTTAGATATTGAATCTTTAATAATTTAATCATATTAATCTTCTTTAGTTTTTGACATATTTAAATATATAATTATAAAATAAAATTAAAATAAGATGTCATATAAAATCAGATTCTTTAAAATGTCGTGTTAAATATCAAAATATAACTTAATTTAATTGATATATTAACTTGTTAGTCTATTTAAAGATATGTGTAATTATTTATTCAAAGATGTTAAAATGGAATAGATTTTTAACTAAGCTAACATGTCATACCAAATTTTTTATCAAAGTCACACTCAAACTTAAAAGTAAGCATACAACCAAACCAATTCAAATAAAAACTGCAAACCAATTTAAAAAACTGAAAATTGCACAAAGTTAAATATTGTTGGATGTGTTTGAATTGTATTGTGTAAAAACTGCTCAGGATCGGTTTGAATTTTGGAATCATTTTTCAAAACTGAACCACATCGAACCAAACTGCATATTACTATAAGATATTGCACTAAACTATTATTTGTGAGTTTTAATTTTTTTTAATACTACTTATTTGTTTAATTTGAAATATTTTTATTACTATTTTAAACATAATCAATCAATGATATTTTGCATGGTCGACCCTGAAGTAGCAATGTCGATTTACAAGAAAGGGGGTTTGAATTGTAAATTTGCCCTTTTAAAATTCCTATTAAAAACTTAAGAAAATAACTCAAGATTGATCTTGGTTGTGAAAACAGAAAACAGAGTGCTGGAACCAAGTTGGTTCTTGAAATTAAAGTTTTGATGTTAACAAATGTATTTTATGAAAATCGTATTTTGACTTAGAAGAAGAATGAAAAATCAGATGACGTAATCAGAAGCAGAAATCAGAGGATGATGTCATTAGAGGATGACATCGCTAGAGGATGTCATCAGAAGATGACATCACCAAAAGCAAAAATCAGAGGATGGCGTCACTAGAAGATGACGTCACTAGAAGAAGAAATCAGAGGATGACGTCACCAGAGGATGTCATCAGAAGATGACATCACCAGAGGATGATTACCAGACGATGGTCATCAGAGGGTATCATCAGAGGAACCTGTCATAGGATATCATAAGAGACGAAAATCAGAAAAACATAATCTAGCTAAAAGTATGCTCAAAACAGAATGAGAAAAATGCTCAAAACAGAATGAGAAAAATGCTCAAAACAGAATCGGAGAAAAAGACTCAAGAAATAGAATATAGCTAAAAGTATGTTCAAAATAGAATATGAGTAAAATGCTCAAAACAGAATTGGAGCAAAAGACTCCAAAAATAGAATCTGAGCAAAATACTCCAGAATATTCTCAAAACATAATTAATCGAAATACACTCCAGAAGTAAAGCATCAGATCAAAGTAAAGCCATAATTTCAACTATAAATAGAGGCTTAATGCTGAAGAATAAAGCATCAAAAAATAGAAGAACTCGAGCGAAAATTCATAAGTATTTTCTAAGTGTTCTTTTCTTAGAGTGTGAAGCTGATCGTCATCATAAATTTTTCAGAAGCAAACACTCTAGTTCACTTTAAGATTATCGCGAGTATCAACTTTCCAGAAGTAGTTAGTCAGTTCTAATTTTGATCCCTTATGTAAAATCCTATAGTGTTGAAGTTTCTTCTAAAATCTGGGGTTGTCAGGTTGTTAGAAAAAGACTTAGCTTGTAGGTTTAAGGTTGTGAAGTTCCTCAAAAGTATGGGGTTGTCAGGCTGTTTGAGAAAACTTGGTTGGTATAGTCAAGGTGTTGTTGTTCCTCAAAAGTCCGGGGTTGTCAGACTGTTTGAGAAGACTTGGCTGGTATAGTTAAGGTGTTGTTCCTCAAAAGTCTGGGATTGTCAGGCTGTTTGGGAAGACTGGCTTAAAGGGTCAGTAGTGTTGTAATTCAAAGGAGTTTGAATTAGTGAAAAAGGCCTTCTGAAGGAAGGCACTGGATGTAGCCTAGTTAATGGTGAACCAGGATAAATTGATGTGTTCTTATGTTGTGATTATCCGCTGCTAAATCTGATTATTTATTCATCAAATAATTTGTATCAATTCAACATAACAGCAAAAGAATTCAAATTTTGCAAACACAATTCAACCCCCCTTCTTGTTTTTGCACCTTCAATTGGCATCAGAGCTCAGTCTCAAAGATGAGCACTTTACAGTGTTTGAGGAAAGATCAAAGGGTTCAAAATGTCTGGATTCAATGAAGAAGCTGTTGGAAGAAACATCAACAGACCTCCTCTATTTTATGGAGAACGATTTGAGTACTGGAAGGACAGGCTGATAAGTTTTTTTATTTCACAAGATCCTGAACTTTGGGACTTGGTGGAAGATGGTTATACTGCTCCAGAAGATTCTGATGGTGTTAAAATTTCCAGAAGAGATATGGATGCTGATCAGAAGAAGATGTTCAAGTTGCATCACAAATCCAGAACGTTCATGATCAATGCAATCACATTCAAGGAGTTCGACAAGTGCACTAACAGAGAAACAGCAAAGACATTCTATGATAGTCTGATTCTGACTTACGAAGGCAGTAAGCAAGTCCAAGAAGCAAAGGCTAACATTCTAGTCAAGAAGTACGAGTTATTCAAGATGGAAGAAGATGAAGACATTGAAACTATGTTTTCCAGATTCCAGACTCTAGTATCAGGATTACGGGTACTAGAAAAGAGCTACACTACTGCTGATCATGTAAGGAAAATACTTAGAAGTATGACAATCAAGTGGAGACCAAAGATCACTGCTATTCAGGAAGCTAAAGATTTGAATACTCTAAAGTTGGAAGAATTAATCAGCTCTCTCAGATCACATGAAATTGAGCTGGAAGAAGATGAGCCTAAGAAGAAGAACAAAACCCTAGCCTTAAAATCTAAACAGAAGAAAGTTCTAAAAGCAGAAGCAGAAGCAGAGCTAGAAAATAGTGATTTTGAGGACCAGAATCAGAAACTAGAAGAAGAAGACATTTCCTTCATAATAAAAAAGGTTCCGAAGATATGGCAAAACAGAAGGAAGAATTTTCCCCAGAGGTATTCCAAGCATTCCAACAGAGGAAAGGATGAACATGACAAAGAAAGTATCATCTGCTATGGATGCAATGAATCTGGACACATCAAGTTAGAATGCACAAACCTGAAGAAAAGAAAACGCCAGAAGAAAGACTCCAGACCCAAAAAGAAAAATCTAATGGAAACATGGGATGATTATGATGAATCTTCTGAAGATGAAGAAGCAGAATTAGCCATAATGGCTCACATAAATTCTGCCTCTAGATCCAACATAAAATGTGACTCTGGAAGTGAATCAGAAGAAGCATAATTGGCTTAGACAGTTCACACTCATCCTGCCTCTAGATCCAACTCTGAAAGGAAATCAGAAGAAGCAAAATTGGCTCTTATGGCACACATTCATTTTGTCTTTGGATCCAACCCAGACTCTAATTCTGAAAGTGAATCAGAAACAGAACTGGATCTGATGGCTCACACAAGCGCTGCTTCTGGATCTGATACAGAATCTAATTCTGGAAGCGAATCATCAGAAGATGAAAAAAAGGTATTTTCTGAGCTTACTCGATCTGATTTAATTACTGCAATGAATGATATTTTAAATATCAACAACAAACTGTCTTGGAAACTGAAAACACTTAGGGAAGAAAATTCAATTCTACCCAAAGAAATCGATGTTTTAAAGAATCAAAATGCAGAATGTAAAACAGAAAATGCAACTCTTAAATCTGATATTGATGAACTTAAGTCTGAAAACCTAACTCTAAAAAGTAATCTTTGTTCAACATCAAGTAAAAATACTGTATGTAATTCTGATATGCATGAACAAGTTTTACAAGATTTTATTGTTAATGGTATGGATAGAAGCAAATATGCTTTTATGATCTATGGAGTTAGTAACAATGGTAAAAGAGGCTTAGAATTTGATAAAATTGTAACTGAACATATTCCCTCTAATGTTTTGTGTGCTGTTTGTGCTAAGAAAGGTCACTCAAAATTGTCTTGTCCCATGATACAATCAAGGAAAGACAAGAAATCATTCAAGACTAACATACCTGGACCCAACCAAATTTGGGTACCAAAAGATAAAATTGTTTATGTTGCAGATGTTCTGAGCAACCAAAGTGTAACACCAGTCATGGTGCCTGGTCAATGAATGCTGGCAATATATGAAGGGAAAAAGGTTTATGTTCCAACATCTACCAAATAGAAGCAAATTAACTCTGGTGGAAGAAGAACTGGTCAACACAATACCTATCAGAACCAGAACCAGAATCATATGAGGAACAGGAAATATCAAAGAAATCGCTCATTCAACAAAACTGGAACTACCAGAAGAATCAGAATTACCATCAGTTCCAGAACTAGAAGAATCAGAATTATCATCAGTTCCAGAATTATCAGAGGAACCTGATATATCAGCAGAAAGAGAAGAATCAGAATCAGGAGAGTTCTTCAAACACTCCAATAAAATTCATCAAGACTACAAACCAGGAAGGGAATCCCTTCATCCAAACCATCTAATCACAAAACATACAGATTCATAATCTGAAAATCAGAAACAAGAGGATTTTCATAGTAAAACTGAAACTGTTGACATAGAGGTTACATCTTGCTGTAAATACTATTATTGTTTGATATTTATGTTTACTATGATAACAAGAAGCTTGATCTTAAAAATCAAAGCTAGATAGGTATTCTGCAGATTTTCAAATTGTCAGATGAACCAAGTGATCCACGTGATGTGAACACTTCAACAGAAATAGTATTTCAGTGGTTTAAAAAACAAGCAGAAACCACCAGAAGCAGAATTAATGGTTTGGCTGTATTGAGTTCATTTTTAAATTATTTGATTTGTATTATGTTATATGACAAATAGCTTGACCTGAAAAGTCAAAGCAAGAGGAAGCTGATGCTGGTTAACCAGAACCAGAGGAAATTGATGCAGATTTACTAGAAACAGAAGCTGATACAGATTTACCAGAACCAGAACTGATGCAGGCAAAAGAACTTGAAAAAGCAGAAGCAAATAAACCAGCAGAACATGGAGAAGTGAAGAATACAAGCAAGTCAGAAGCATGTGACACATCTTCAAAGGATGAATCTGATAAAATCAGAACCAACCATGAGAAGTTAGAAGAGAAATCTGGATGGAAATACCAGTCATCTCATCCTGAAAATCTTATCATTGGAAGTAGATGTGATTCCTTAAGAACTAGATCATCACTAAAAGACATCAGTCTGTTTGGCTTACTCTCATCAATTGAGAGCTAGGTGCTGTAAAACCAAGAAGGTTCTTTGTTTTGAACACTTAGTGGAAAATCTCACCGTTGTGAGGACTGGACGTAGCCCGGGTTGGGTGAACCAGGATATATCTGTGTGTGATATCTCTTCCCTTATCTCTGTTTACTTTCAGTCTTTTAATTATCAAGTTAAATAGATAAACTGAATTGTTGATTTTAACTAACCAAGAACGTTCTCTGTTTTTTGGTGAAAACCAAGAATGTTCTCCGTGAAGGTGCAAAAACAAGAAGGGGGTTGAATTGTGTTTGCAAAACTTGAATTCTTTTGCTGTTATGTTGAATTGATACAAATTATTTGATGAATAAATAATCAGATTTAGCAGCGGATAATCACAACATAAGAACACAACAATTTATTCTGAGCAACCAAAGTGAAACACCAGTAATTACTTATTTCTTTCTAAATAAGCAACATTGTTTCTGAAGTTTCTCACGAACCCTTCAAATTCTTCTCTTCATCTTCCTTTAAACCATTCTTTCTCTCTGAAAATTGCAATGGCAAGAACGAAATCTTGTGCGCGCAAAAATGCGTATACTGAATCACCATCACCACCACCCTCTTCTCCGTTTCACAATCGTTCACCATCTCCACCACCCAGACCTTTTCCCATTAAAATGCCCTTCTCATCATCAAACTCTTCATCTTCGTCATCAAGGGAATCAAGTCATATCCCTCTTCCTCTTAGACCACTCGCAACTGTTTTCCCTCCTTCTCACTCTCAATCTCTACCAAACATTGCTCAAGTTCCACCACACTTAAGAAATCCAACAAAACCCACAAAAACTCAACGACGGTCTATGAGAATTCTTACTGGAATAGGGACATCAAAACCTAAAAAGACTGATTCTCCCATGTTTATAATCTCTAACAGTGATGAAGAAGAAACTAATGTTCCTCTAGAAACTTCTCATCAAACCACTCAGACACCCCCAACACAAAGGAAAACTATGTCTTCTGAACCTACATTTACAACTCCTCCTAACCAGAAGAGGACAAACATAGATGAAATTTTCTCTCTATTAAAACCATCTCAACCTCCTTCAAAAAACATGAAGAGAAATCCACCTTCACCCTCTCTCAATTTCTTGCTAAAAATAAATTAAGGAACCCTCAGAAGACCAAATCAAGGGCTCCTAAACAGACCAAACAAAAGTCTTCTCCTTCTGTTGAAAAAACTCCAGAACGTTCCTCAATACCTGAACGTTCTCCATTTTGTGAACCATCTCCTTCTTCCCCCCAAAGTTCTCCTCTCGACAACACCAACAACATTCCTCTGATTCCCTCCTCTGTATCCAAGCTATACAAAGAGAAATGGGCTCAACGCCCTATTGGAGTGGGAAGAGTTGTTGTGTTTGACAACCTGATTATTGATGGAAATGTTGTAAAACATCACACTGGTGTTTTGGGCTGGACCTCCTTTCTTCAAATATCAGAATGCTACTATCCAGATGTCATTAGGGTTTTCTATTGTCAAGCAAGGACTTTCTTTGACAAGTCCCTAATTATCTCAAAGGTTAAGGGGATAAAGATAAAATTAACTCCAGAATCCCTGGCCTCCATCCTAAACCTCCCTACTGAAGGCCCTGTTGTTTATGGAGATAAATGGTATGCAGTTTTAAATTTAAACAAGACAGAGGTACTCTCTGATCTTTTCCAAGAAGGGTCTACACGTCAACTTTCAACTTTCCTCAAACCCCTTCCAAAAATTTTCAACAGCATCAGCCATCATACCATACTTCCTCAATGTGGAAGTCATGAGTATATGTCAAACAATGATGCCTTCATAATCCATCATCTCCTAAACTGCAAGTGCCTCAACCTTCTTCACATCATCATCCATCATATGATAGCTGCTGCAAATAAGGACTACAGGAAAAACATTGTACCTTATGGGATTATTCTGACCAGAATCTTCAAGCGTTTTCAAATTCCTCTCAGCAATGAGAAAAGTCTGATCAAAATCTCCAAGTTTTCTTCCAAGAATATTTCTCATATGAAGAAAACATCTTCTGAGACAAGTGTTCCTTCATCATTCTTTCCATCTTCACTGAAAAGGAAGCGCTCCTCAAGAAGAAGAGATGCTGCTCCAACTCCAACCCCAGCCTCACCACAGCCCTCACATGAACTTCCTGAAGTAGTAGCAGAAACTGCTCAAGAATGTTCGGCTGAAAACCGAGAAAGTTTACCTGCCTAACCAGACCGTCTCCACACTTTCTCCGTTTTTCCCCAACCTTCAACCTTATCCTCAACACACTTTCTCCATTACTTCCAGTCACCTATTGATGATATGTGCACCCTCCTTCCCAACCAGCACGTTTCCTCTATGTCACCATTAATCATTTCACCCCAAAAAACCAGTCCCTCACTCTTTGGAATAAGTCAATTTTTGACTTTTTCTTATACACCTGAACCCTCCATTAACCAGAAGTCCATCTCTAATCCCTCACCACCTGCCTCGACTCCTCCAAACTCCACTCATCCTACCTCTTCTATGCCTTCTCCTTCTCCACCAAAAGAACCTACAAATTCTGAGATCATGGCTACTCTCCAAACCATTATGGCACGCTAGACTCAGCAAGATTTAGAATCCACCCTGCTGTGCACCTGGATGACAGAACAACTTGCTCCAAAACTTGGACTTGTTCCTCCTCCTGTTCATCCTTCTCCTTCTCCTCAACCTGTTGTTGATCCTGCCAAGTCCTATTCTTCAGAAGGATCTTCACCATCTTTGGCATCTTAGGATCTTTTTCTTCTTCCTTTTTGTTATGACAAAGGGGGAAAATTAATTTGAAGATTTTAGATTGAGTTTAAGCTTTTTGTAATTAGATAGAAGTCCTTTCTGTATATGGTACTTCTGTATATCTTCTGACTTAATCTCACTATGTAATTTTCAATTGATGTCATCTAATGAAAAGTTTTTATTATGAATCTATTTGCTATCAATTTGCTCTTGAATTTGCATGATTTTTAATCTTCTGTCAAAATTAAATCACTGCACAAATTGAGGGGGAGCTTTCAAGCTCTTTCAAAATTAGAATCAAAATTAAAATCTAAATTAACATGATTGTCATCATCAAAAAGAGGAAGACTTTTAAGACAAACTCTCATTTTAAAGTTTTGATGAAAATAAACAAAGGTTAATTAAAAGATCGTTAATTATGATTCTAAATGTATTGTTAAATTAACCTGTGCTTTTGAGTGTATTAATTCAAAGATAGATTTCAAAAGAATCAAAGAAATCAACATAAACCAAGGCAGAGAACATTCTTGCAAAATTCTAGAAAACGGAGAATGTTCCCAAATTCAAAAATGGTCATGGCAACATAAATCTCCATCAATTAAACAAAGTTGTTGCCTCTGGAAGTTACATGGATATGTTCACTACATGGCAGGGAACACATAGGATCTATTCAAATCAAAGAGGACATTCGAATTGCAAAAGAAAAAGACTCTCAAACAAGCCTGTCTAGTCAGTTCTGGAAATGATTGTCAAGACTGTTAAACAATCTTGAAGTCAAGTCAGTTTCCAGTATGTCCAGAAAAACGTCCAATTGATTATCAGTCTCCAGGATACTTAAAGTTCAAAAGCCTAGATTGATCATCAATCTCCAATCAGTTTTAGCAGCTTCAGTACAAGCTTCCTACATCAAGTATTCATGATCTTTTCCAATCTGTTTTAATTGATCAAAAGCTCCAGTTCAAGCCAGTAATATTATCACTTATCTGAAGCATTAAAGGATCATTAATACTCAAGAAAATCTTATCTAAAACGCAATACACAGCCCAATCAAAACAGAAATTAAAAAGAGTCAAAAGTTGGATTATTGTTAATCAGAAATATTGCCTCTGGTCAAGCCTGACAAGGGCTCTACCAACAGCTCTATTGACCTCCATTTAATGCTCTCAAGCCTATAAAATGAAGGCCAAAGCTCAAGGAAAATGCAGAAGTTCAAGTGCTAACAAGTCTCTCAAAATCATTCACATTTACATACTTGAAACTCTCTCATCACTTAAAAGAATCAGTCTGATTAAGTTCTTATTTACTCTGATACATTTGTACTGAATTCTTTGTAAAGAATCGAATCTCAAACAATAGTTAAGACATCTCATATTCTAACAAAACAATCTTATCATTATTGTAAAACTCAAACTATAAGAGTTAGGTATAGTTTGGGGTAGATTGTAAGAAATCCTATCAAGATTGGTAGGTGATTTGATTAATCTCTTTCTGGGTAGAATTAGATTAAAGTCTGTAACAAAGATCAAGGTAGATATAAGCTAGGTGATGTAAAACCAAGAAGGTTCTTGTTTTAAACACTTAGTGGAAAATCTCACAATTGTGACGACTGGACGTAGCCCAAGTTGGGTAAACCAGGATACATCCGTGTGTGGTATCTCTTATCCTTTATCTCTTTATTCAGTTTGATTCTTTTTCAAGATTAAAAATACAAACTGTTTACTGTTTTACAACTAATCAAGAACGTTCTCCGTTTTTCTGATAAACCAAAAATGTTCTCCGTTTTTCTGATAAACCAAAAATGTTCTCCGTTTTCTACTTTCTTAACCAAGAACATTCTTGAATTCAAATCTTAAGTTTTTCAGGAAATTTTAAAAAGGGAAATTTACAATTCAAACCCCGCTCCTTGTAAATCAATTTCGCTACTTCATGGGGTTGTCAGGCTGTTTGGGAAGACTGGCTTGAATGATCATTAGTGTTGTAATTCAAAGGAGTTTAAATTAGTGAAAATGGACTTCTGAAGGAAGGGACTGAATGTAGCCTAGTTAACGGTGAACCAGGATAAATTGTTGTGTTATTATGTTGTGATTATCCGCTGATAAATCTGATTATTTATTCATCAAATAATTTGTATCAATTCAACATAACAGCAAAAGAATTCAAGTTTTGCAAACACAATTCAACCCCCTTCTTGTTTTTGCACCTTCACGGAGAACGTTCTTGGTTTTCACTAGAAAACATAAAACGTTCTTAGTTAGTTAAAATCAACAGTTCAGTTTATCCATTTAACTTGATAATTAAAAGACTGAAAGTAAACAGAGATAAGGGAAGAGATATCACACACAGATATATCCTGGTTCACCCAACCCGGGCTACGTCTAGTCCTCACAACGGTGAGATTTTCCACTAAGTGTTCAAAACAAAGAACCTTCTTGGTTTTACAGCACCTAGCTCAGATCAACCTTGATCTGTTACAAACTTCAATCCTTTCCACCCAGAAAGGAATTCAATTAGGTCACCTATCAACCTTGATAGGATTTTACACTTCACCTTTTAACCATAAAATGATTTTCTAAACAAACTGCTCAAGCGATAAACACCTCTTATAGTCTTGAGTTTACATAATAGTGATGTAGAGTGTTTTTACAGAATTTGATTAAATCTCAACTCTTGTTTGAGGTTTAGATTCTTTACAAGAGATTTCAGTAAGCTAATAACAATGAATTCGTGAATGAATGTTACTGATTTCTTGTGAGACTTTTCAAGTATGAATGTGAGTGATTGATGATATATCTTGGCACTTGAATGTCTTTGATTTTGGACATAATCTGAGTATGCTCAACTCGTGTTTGAGATTAGATTCTTGACAAAAGAATTCAGTAGAATGATTCTGATACGAAGAAGAAAAATAGAACTGAATCTTTTGTTTGTGATTGAGAAGCTTTCAAGTATGTAGATGTATGTAAGTGATGTATTGCTTTGTACTTGAAGCTCTGCTTTTTCCTTGAGCATTGGCCTTCCTTTTATAGACTTGAGAGCAGTAAATGAAAGTCAATAGAGCCGTTGGAAGTGCTCTTGTCAGGCTTGACCAAAGCCAATTTTTCTGATTAAAATAATCCAGCTTTTGACTATTTTTAATTTCTGTTTTGACTGGGCTGAAACCTTTGTTATTGATCAGTATTGTTCTTTCTTACTCTGATTCTTTTTGCACCTGATGGTATCCTCTGATAGTATTTTCTGGAGGTATCCTTTGATATCGTATTCTAGAGGTATCCTCTGGTGACGTCTTCTGGAGGTATCCTCTGGAGGTATCATCTGGTATCCTCTTGTGACGTCTTCTGGAGGTATCCTCTAGTGATGTCTTCTAGAGGTATTCTCTGGAGATATCTTCTGATATCCTCTGGAGGTATCTTCTGGTATCCTCTGGTGACATCTTCTGGAGGTATCCTCTAGTGATATCCTCTGGTGACATCATCCTCTGGTGGCGTCATCCTCTAGTGACATCATTCTCTGGTGATGTCATCATCCTCTGATGTTTATATACTTCAAGATTGTTCAATGTTCTTGCCAGTCAAGCTGGAGAAGGATGTAACAAGGCTGGAGAATGATGTTCAGTATGCTGGAGAATGATTGTATCATTCTGGACTGATGTTATCATAATGGAGGATGATGTTTGATCATTCTGGAGGATAGTTGTTAATCATGTTGGAGAAGGATGTTTGCTAGAGATTGATGTTAACATGATGGAGAATGATAATCATTCTAGACAGAAGATCATTGTGGATAACAGATCATTCTGAACATTCTGGAGACTGATCTGATCATTCTGGAGATTGATCTGATCATTCTGGACATTTGTGGAGACTAATCTGTCTTGTTGGAACAGCTTGATTCATAGCCTTTTTCCTTAAACAAAACTCAAGTGCAATAATTAGTAGATCACCATTTATAAAACTCAATCATTGAATTTAAAAGGTTTGTTGTCATTAAAACATATATCAAAAATGTTTTTTCCTCAACAAACCCAAGACATAAGGATATCTCAGGCGAATTTTAATATGATGTCTTTAGAGTCTGTAATAATATTTTTAATAAAATTAATAGAAAATTGATGAAAATTTATTTTTCAAGTACTATAGAATATAAATTATTTGTTAAATTAATATAATTCGATTTTGTATAGTATTTCTTTTTCAATTGATAATTCAGTCAATTAATTTAATATTTTTTTAGGAAATATTAATTTTAAATAAGATTTATAAGTTTTAGATTTGAATATATATATTAGAATATGAAGTCTTTTTTATAAGTACAAAATATTTTTGGAGGTCTTTTTATTAAGTAAAAGTTTAATTTTTTAAGCCTAAAGTAATTGTTTTGGTGACCTTACCCTTAGGTCAATCCAGTTATTTCGTAATATTAGTTTTTTTTAGTATATTATACTTTATTTTTATTTTAAATTTGTTACTTTATGTAATTTTAAATTATTAATATTAAAATAATATTTTACAAATTGTAATTTGAATCAATTAAAAATAGATTTAATTTAAACGTAAATATTTTAATCTTTGAATTGGATATTTATTGTTGCATTACCGAACCAATTTGGGTCAACTTTTTTTCCTAGACACAATAAGATATATAATAAGATATAGTAAAGATACAGGATCATGAGATCTTTTTTATTAAGGAGATTTGTTTTAGGGTTTAGGCGATTGTTTTTATGACCTTCCCTTTCAGCCTCCCATCATGTAGTTAAGTTTATGTTTGTATCTTTTTGAGGCATTCCTACACTCTACATTTTTCTTCCTAAGATGTTCCTAGTATAAGTGTGTGTTTGTATTCACACCATGCATTCTACAAGTTCTCCAATTTATAGCCTTGTATTTTTTAAGGTGTAATTGTCTTGGAACGCGAGAAAATATGTTACGTACTGCTAAATTAAACGAAGTTTAAGTATTTGCTTTTAATGATCATGTAAGAGTTGCGATATAAGGTTGGTTTGGTAGCTGAGGTGAGAGATTTAGAAAGTTGAGTGATAAGGAAATTGCAGATTCAATTTCTATTCAGCAAAATGCTAACGATATTACCATTGATCGTTAAAAAAAAAAAAAGAAGTATCTATTTGTATTTCAATTATTTCAATGGCATGTTTCAATAGCAGTAGTTATGAGCTCCAATTCCAACTCCATTATAGACAAAATTTCTACTTTTAATTCGTTAACATACTAAGAACACGAATAAGTGTTTGTCCATTTTAAACTGAAATAAATACACTACAAGAAATTTTCAGATTTGCGACACTTGGATTGTGACGGTTCCTGAAAAACCGCCCTAATCAATAGTTTGCGACGGTTCTTGCGGCAGTTTTAGACAACCGCCGCAACCCCAAAAGACAATAACCCTTTTCTATTTTCCCCCCTCCATTTCGTTTTCAGATTTCACGAGTAAACCTTCCCTCCTCCGTTCCACAAAGACTCGCCACTAAACCTTTTCTCCTCAGTTTCGTTTTCCCCAAAGACGGGAAATAACTTCCATCTCTGTTTGCTCCGATCTCTGTTTGCTCCATCTCTGTTTGCGGCCTCCCTTCATCTGTTATCTTGCTGTGCTATATAAAGTAAGTGCTTTGCGGCCTCCCTTCGTGTATTATCTTGTTGTGCTTCCTTTAACTATTTGTCCCTTCACATGAGGTCGAACCCTAGCTCGAACCCCAGGTCGAACCCTAGCTCGAACCCTATTGCTTTGATTTCATATGCATTCATTGTTGTGGTAGGGCATAGTTGATGTTTGTTGTGGTCGATATGCATTCCTATGGTACATTGTTAGTGCTTTAGAGGTTAATTTAAGTATGATTGTTGTGAATCTTGTGGTTGATGTATATATGCTGTTTGTTTGAAAATGTTGATGTCAGAAAAATGTTGCTACACTGTACTGAAAATGGTGTCTCATTGAGATGTAATAATTGTAACAGATTTGCTTGTTTAAGAGTTCTGAAGTTGATTCTTTGATTTAAATAATTTTTTTTTGGCATCAGGGACAGAGAACTTATTATGGTTTAAGCTGTGATTTTATAATGGGTGGTAGAAAAAAGAGAGTTTCCATTGAAGATCATGACAAGAAACCGAGAGCAATGAATTCTATCTGGAGACCTATTGCAACTAATGCTGGTTTTTGTCAAGGTTTGTCTTTTTTGTCCCTTACATTATGGTAGTGCTAATAATTTTGCATTATGTTTATGATATTTACATGATTTCTCTTATGTGATGACTTTGAGTGGTAATATTCCTTTGAATGTATTGAAACAGATATACTAGTTAGTTTTATCTAATCTTTAATTATGGTATAGATGTATAGTTCAATGTCGTAGATCAAATGAGAACTTTGGTATCTTTTATATTTTTGCAGAAAGCTTGATAACGGCTACGACAGTTGAGTCAGAAGATGGAGGAGGAGTTCAAGAAACAAGTTGTAGCAAAGTGCTAGAAGGAGATTCATCTCTCTCCATTGAAAAACATTCAATTTCTATGAAGGCAAGATTTATATTTTTTTTCATTTCCATTATTTTTTTATCTTTATGAATTGATAATTTATATTTGATGAATTTTCAACCAATATTTGTTCCTGGTGATCACCGTATATATTTTATTTGGCCCCTTTTCTTTAAGCTCAGGTTTCTTGATTTGTTAGTTGTTCAATCTATATTGAATATTACTATAGCACTAGAATTGATTGTTTTGTTGTCAGATGACAGGGCTTCATAGAAATTGGATGGGAGGACTTCATAAGAACTCTTGCATGAAACACTATGCTGTTGATTGTGTTTTTTCCTTGATTCTTACCATAGCTTTCAATGTTTATTGTCTGATATTTTTCTTCCATTTTCCCCACAATGTACAGTGGAAATAAATTATATCACAATCTATACGTGCATTTGGGTCTCTTTCTGATTAAGCATTAAACAGTCAACAATTTCATCTATTTAATTTTGTTTTTGTTGTGCAGGTTGGTGTTTCTCTATTTCGTTTTATTAAAGGAAAAGGGTAAAAGCTAGTTTTTAATTTGTTTGGAATTGATAACAACATTGTTTAGCCAACTGGAATTATATAAAGTTCAGATGGAAGGTATGATGAGTATGGCATGGGTGAAATTGATAGTGAATTATAATTAGTGATGCATATTAGTAGTTATAGATAGGCTGAAAAGGAAAAATAGTAATGCCTATCAGGAATAGTAAACAGTTTAGGTTTGAGATTCACGTTGTCAACATCATAAGGACACAGTAATACAAAATCTTGTTGCTGTTGTTATCGTCGAAGAGAGAGTGTAGAAGATAGTTATTATGATATAAGAATATATACGTCTTACTCATACTTAATAATGTTTCAGGGGATACACACAGAAAAAGATAGAAGAGGAGATGGGGGTTAAAATAATATTCCCTTCTTCAAAAGAAGATGAGTTTATTAGTAAGTTTTTGGGTTATCATAATTCACTATCTATCTCGTATGTGTGAGCTTTGAAATAATTATTTTCTATTATGGTTTTGTTTCAACTTTCAACTTTGATTAGTTTTATTTTTATAGATTGAGATATTAAATTAAGTGATAGCTGATTTGACATGAATACACCCTCGTCCATCAATAGACCAGAACATAGTTATACCAGAAGCATACAATTGAGTCTTATATTGGCCGAGTGTGAGATACAGAACTTCCATTTAAAGTATAGACTCTCCCCCTCTTAACAGCCTGGCCATTTGGAGCAAGATCTTGTCTGCATTATTATGACTCTTGTAAGAGTGGATAACGAAATCCAATATCTTAATGATTTTTAAGTTGAAGTTATAAAGTATTACATTAAGGATGGAAAAGAAAAAAAAGAAAGATTTTGAATTGTGTTTGATGGTTTGATGTGATTTTATACAAAAGACTAAACACTATTCGTGATTTATACAGTATTACTAGACTCCTAATTATCTTCAAATTGGGTAACACATGATGATAATAGTTAGTTATGGAAACTGATTCTAAGAGATAATCTTAAGTTATTCTAGAATAAGATCAAAATCTTCTCTGATATTTTTCATATCATCCAACATGTAATATTGTTTTTGGCAGCAATCGACGACATTTCAATAGATAATGTGACTTCAGCTTCAGAGAAGATTCAGGCCATAATTGACAAGGTAAGTTGTCTCTACATGCAATCTCTCAATCTCAAGAAATTTATGGTTTGCTTATTTTCTTGTGTTTGATAACAGACAGTTAGGAGTCGAAATCTTGATTATTCACACTTCATATCCCTTCCATTGGCCATCCATCCTGAGTTAGTTTCTAAACTAATCAATTTTCAACACACTATTTTGGGAAATGATAATTCTTGCATAGATAAGAATCTTGACACTGACTCCAATGAGGCTGAGGATACTATTGATAACAACGAAGTGTATCAATTGTCAAAGGAAAATGCTAATGTTGCAGTTGATCTTAAAGTTGATGATGACTGTGGATCAGTTAAAGTTAATCTTACTAGCATACCGCTAGTCAGTTATGCACCTAAAGCATCCAAGCCTTCTGCTTCATCTGGTATAGGACCAATCTGTTTTGCTATGTTTTGAATGTGCGTTGCTTAAAAATTTGAATCAAAAGATTGTGAAATGATCTCCATTGTGTAATAAACTCAGCAACATAAATTTCTTTGGTGAGTGACTGGGTGTTGGTGTGTGTTTCATGAATATTTGTGTATGTTTATCTTTCATGGAGTTATTTATTATTTTAGTTCAGTTAATGTATGAATTTGTGTTATTTATTTTGAAAAAATTATAGAAATTGAATTTAGCTACAATAGTTATTTAATTGTTTATTTAAATTATGTGGATGATATTAATTTATAAATATTTTTTATTTTATTTAATAAAAAATCAGAAAATATTGTATAATAATTTTTTAATTTAAATTATTAGGATTGCGACGGTTGATAACTGTCGCAATGTTTTGGATCAAATTGTTCAAAATGAATTTCGCGACGGTTGATAACTATCGCGAAATTTCAAAAAAAAAAACTCAACATGTTTTGCGACGGTTTGAACCGTCGCAAAAAAAAAAGAAATATTGGACGGTTTTCAAAACCGTTGCAAACTTTGCGACGGTTGCAACGACGGTTTTCAGAACCATCGCAAAAGCACCTCACGACGCACGAATCTGCGACAGTTGACGAACCGTCGCAAAGTCACATTGGAGGTGGTTCTAACCGCCGCAAAGCCTTTTAAAAACCGTTGCAAATTTTTTTTTTTGTAGTGATATTACACAATAAGTAAGATAAAATAGACATGTTAAGTGTGATAGAAATCGAACGTGCAACGTACAAACAAACACATAATTGTCCATTTAGTAGTAACTAATATAACAGTTTAACATTTCCATTTTCATTGTCTACAATTATACATGCATTTAGGGAAAACATGTATTTAACCACAATCCATTTTTCTTCACAATTTGCTAAATTTAACCTCGACTCCGTCAATCAGAACAGGATGTGAGAGATAAATTATATCTGCATTTGGATTAAGGAGCTCCCACCTGAATTAAATTTATATATAAAAATCAATTAGATTCAACTTGAAATATTTTTTGTCGAATAAAAAGTCATTTGAGTCTTTTAGTGAGTTAGTAATATCACTATAATTCTTCTTGAATGTATCAAAATTATAAAAATAAATAAAAAGATATATATATGTAAAACTGTATCTTTTCTCTTTTTGTTTTTTGAAAAAAAATGTCTTTTCTTAATTAATTTGATCATCGAATATATTTTTTATTAATTAGTCGAATCTTTAAATATGTATTCAGTTATATGATATTTACTCAAATATATACAAAAATATTTTCATACTTTGTGCACATTTAAAGAATACAATAATATTATCTCGAAAATTGTTATTTGAACACACTTTTGGACACAAATACAATACATACTTTTTATACATACTATGATGACATAAATGTGGATCATACTCCATTCCTCTCTCTTCTTCCATAAATGTGGATCATATTATATTTGTATTTAAAAATGTATTCAAATTACATTTCTCTATTATCTCATATATTTAAGAATCAAAATACTTAGTTAGCAAAGTTAAAAACACGTTATATATCAAATTACAAAGATCAAACATTACTTGTATCCTATGGACAAATGATGAAGTAGAAGTGCAAGTTGAATTTTCACAAGCGTGTTTCCAGGGCATAGTCTTTGTCCACCGCCAAAAACTTGGTATGTTCCGGACTTTGCTGGCTCCTAACAATTTATATTTATAAGATTATCCCTTATTGATTATTGCCTTGACAAAAAGTAATTCCCGAAATAAATATAAAATTAATTTTTATACGTGTAAAAATTGATAAATTATAATCACTATATGTAACTTTAAAAATATATTATGATTAAAATTAAACATTAAAATGATTATAAACAAATCTTTTACTGAGATGGTATATACAAAATAATTTAATAACAGTATAAAAGATATATATTTTACTCAAACAGTATATACAAATTAAATTTAAAAAACATTAACTAACATATAAAATATTAAAAAGTAAATAAAGGAAGAATCATTGTACGTACGCTCCATCTATCAGGGTTGAAATACAAAGGATCCTTAAAGTTATCTGGGTCTGTATGAAGATAACGAAGGAGGAGAATTACATTCCATCCCTTCGGAATCTTATAACCTAAAAAAAAAAAAAATTATTGTGGTTTCATGATTAACAAGCAAAGAAGAAAGGAAATTGAGACACGCAGTTCCAACTAGTATTTAGCTTACATGCAGTTAGCTTAAAATCATTTTATAGTGTTAGCTTTTTAATTTTGATCTCTCGGCAGCTATTCAATTACAATACTTTTGTTGAGTATATAAATTCAGTTTGTAGTTTGTTTCAATTCATTCTATGAGAATCATTTCACTACTCAATTGAGAAAGCACAATATGCTCTAATATTACTGTAAATGGTCACCAAATAATTGCTACTAATTTTTCAAATTATCTTAATTAATTATTGATTGATGTATTTTTATCATTATAAATATACAGCAGTAAAATAATAAATTAAAAGTAATACACGTTGTATTAATTAAAGTGTATAATTGAAAAAACAATTAAAAGTACATTAAAAAAAATTATAAGTGATAGTCTATTTAAAATAAATTTCTTTTATAAATGCGATAGTTATTATGAAAAATTTTTCCGTCGTGTAACAACAACTCACTTGATAGCTTCAAATCATGGACAAATTCACTGGGTTTTTATTGGGGGCAGTTGCCCCCACTAAAATATTTATTTTCTTCTAATTCATTGAATAATTATATTTTGGTTGCTATTAAAAAATAGGCTAAATAGCATCCATGGTTCCTTAACTTAATTTCAGTTAACGTTTTAGTCTTTTATCTTTTTTTTTTCTTCCCGATTTGGTCCTTTATTTTAATTTTAAGTGACAATTTAATCTTTTATATTTTAAAATGTTAACAATATTATCTTTTTCTTTTTACAAAAATTCAAAAAATTCATCAAAATTTTCAACCAAAACCCATAAAATTAATTATATTCTTTAATATAATACAAATTTTATCAAATTCGTAACTCAAATATTCAAATCAATTCATATTTTTATTCTTTATTAGATGAAATTTTAAAAATAAAAAAAAATGAAAATATGAGTTTATTTGAATATTTGAGTTATGAATTTGATAAAATTTGTATTATATTAAAGAATGTAATTAATTTTATGGGTTTTGGTTGAAAATTTTGATGAAATTTTTGAATTTTTGTATAAAAAAGGATAATATTGTTAACATTTTAAAATATAAAGGATTAAATTGTCACTTAAAATTAAAATAAAGGACCAAATCAGAAAAAAAAAAAAAAGATAAAGGACTAAAACGTTACCTGAAATTAAGTTAAGGGACCATAGATGCTATTTAGCCTAAAAAATATATGTTTCGCCCACTAAAAATTATTGAATACTTTTATTTATATAGTTAAATGAGCAATTGTGTAAGTGAGTAACAATCATTCTTAAATGTTGGATATTTAATGATATAGTTTTATTATTTTCAATTTTTTTTATAATTGACAATGATGTATATTTTATCCTATGTATTGATATATTTTTTATAAAATATTTATGATTTATGATATAAATCCCACTATTCAAAATTTTTGAATTTGTCACTACTACAAAACACTTTTTTCTATAAAAACACTTTTTTCTATGTTTAAAGTACGTGAGTATAGCTACTAAATTAATTGCTAAAACAAACTTTCTCAAAGGGCAACTGCGTACCTTTATAGTCGACTTCAGCATCAACTTTTCTGAAAGCACAAGCAGCAATATTGGCCATTCTTATCACTTCTTCAACGACCTTTGTTCAAATTAATTTATGAAACCGATGAAACACAAAGTGTTGTGAGAGTACATGTTAAATACTCAAATTCTGAAATATATAAATAAAATATTTTTTTAAAAGATAAATTTTAAACTTTGGGAAGTTCTAATACATTAATTTTATATTTGATTTCTTAATATGTACCAGTATTTTTTTAGCATTTTCTTTATTTATATGGGATAGCGTTTAGAGAGGCATGTGAGTGCCCATTTATCTATATTTATTGATAAAAATAATGTAAGTTTTAAATTCTATATGATTATTTAAAAAATCAATTTTTGATTGATAAGAAATGATAAAATTATAAATAAAATAATTTAAATGAAGAATAAATGTGAAAGAAAAAAAAATATTACACCAAAACTTTGTATCATTTTATATAAAGGTCTAGATATATAACAAAATCAATTATTCAATAAAATAACACTTTGAGGTGCTTACTGATTGGGAAGATATTAAACTTGTAAGACGCATAAATTAGAATTAAAATAGTTAAAATGAAAGATAAATATATTAGAAAAAAGTCAGACAAAAACTTGATATTCTCTATGGATATAGACAAATTATATATGCAAAACCAAACCTTGTTTGTGTATTTTAAATTCGAAACATCTTTAGGTGTAAGAAAATCCTCTGGACTTCCCTTTTTGAAAGCATTGTTCTCTTCCTGCAATTGCAAGTTAAAAAGTTAACAAATTGTTTTGTTTTAGGAAAATATTAGTAGTTAGAATATATATTAGAGGGAGAAGAAAATATTAGTAGCAAAGATTAAATTTGAAGACTTCCTTCACTGTCACAACTCAAACCACTAAACTACTCTATCAAGAACAAACTTAATAAGTTGTTGTAATTATAAGCGTTGTTGCAATTCTTTATATTATATATAGACAAAATGTAATTTTAGAAATATTTTTTTACTTTTAACAATTTAAATTTTTTTATAGATATTCAAGAAAAACACATTCTATTTTATATTTATTTACCTGAAAATCATTTTTTATATAGAAATCATTTATCAAAAATGATATATAAGAAACTACTTAAAATAATCTCTTATTTCCTTTAAAAAAAAATCTCTTATTCATATCAATTTTTAGTATTATTTAAAATTTTCATTTCATTTTTAAAATTGTAGCAAGCAGGTATCAACTGCTAAAAGTAATTATATTTAAAAAATGTAAAAAATGGTGCCATGCATTGTTTGAGATAAAATTAAAATGAAACGTTGTAGGACCTAAAAAAAATGAAAAGTTGTAGATGACTATCCTACTTATACATACTTTTTTATTTATATCAAAATATATACTACTCCAATTTTAAAGGAAAGTTGATGTTTTTATTCAAAATTAAGATTAAATACATTAATTTTTTTTAACTCATTTTTACTTATATTTGAGATTGGATGAAGTATATATATAATATGTTTAAGATATTAAGATATAAATAAATACCTTTTGGGTTTCAAACTTGGCATTGATTTTACCCATTTGTGCCCAAGATTGAAGAGCATGAAGCATGCGAGGTTGGACAAGAGCAGCAATGCGGTTTAGGGCCTCGGGCCGATTGATGGTATTGCTGACAAAGTTGCGGACCCGTAAATGGGCTTTTCCATGGATAAACACTAATGAAGTTCGGCCCATGAGTTCAATAGTGGGCCATTCTGCTTTGAACTTGTCCTCTGAAAAGAACACATATTTGTGAGCTGCTGGAGTGTATACTATAATTGATGGTACCCCAAAGAGGTGTGTTCTGAACATGCCTACTCCATCACCATATCTGTTTCATTTTTATCAACAATTGAGTGATCATGATGCCAATTAATAAAAATGTTTATTGTTACGATAAAAAACCGTAATGAAAGATAAGATGTTATATGTGTCATTTTTTAATTTGTTTGACTACTTCAATCTACTACCTTGTGTGTAGTTAGTTTTCTCAACTTAAAATTTTAGTCTTTATCATACTATATAGCATTGCTGTAAAAATATATATAAAATAAATTTTGATGTTTTATTCGAATTTTGTGTTGGGGATGTATTCTATAAATTATATGATTATAAATGTTAAACTTGTCTCAAAATTAAATATATTGTTACTTTTTTTGTAAAACTACTTTTATGATCCTTTAAATTTGACATAATCGCTGCTTAGGTCCTTTAAAAAAATTCTCGATTGTACTCATTTAAGTTATATTTTGTTTGCACCGTTAATTTGTTGTCTCACTTTCTATAATGATTAATGCAATTGAGAACATTTAATCATTAGAAACTCTATTAAATGTTGCAACAATAAAGTCTCTTATACTAATCTTTCAAAAAATATTCATTAATCTTATAAAGTATTGATATTTCTTGATTTTCTCTATAATCATTTAGGCACATGTGTAGTCTTAAAATATAGTAATAAATGTCTATCCACATAATTAATATTACATCGGTGTAATTTTATCCTCCAATATATATATACACACCATTATATAATATAAAAGGATATACAAGCTAAAGTTATATCTATAAAAATTTATGTTGATTTAATTATTTGATAAGTAATTGAGATTTTCTTATCAAGTGATAAGTAATATATGAAAATCTCATACCAATAATATTAAACTCGCAAGTCATAAATATTTAAAAGAGTGTTGATGATGTCGTTAAAATTTCATATAAAAGGTTTCAATTCTCAATTGCTTAATTAGTATGATCAACCACTTCTTTCTTTTGGTATTTGTGACACTTACGTGATTTGGTTGTACAATTAATGTAGTTTTTGCGTGTTTGGTGTCTTTGATCCCCTTATTTTGGGTCATCTTTGGTGTTTCTATTTTATTACTTTTGTATTCTCTCTTACTTGATAGACGCATTGTACTTCAAATTATTTATTTTGAACGATTTTTTGCTTTGACTTTTTTTAAAAATAAAAGCGATAAATAATGCATTAAAATTAATGTCTTAAAGATTTGCAAAATATATGAAAATAAGATTTGTTAAAAACATTTGAGATTGATATTACGAATTAAGTAATTACGCTTAAGTGTCTATTGAATTCAGTTGAATATGAATCTATTAGGATAATCCGAATTTAAATCATGATTATTTTTATTCTCTATATTAGTCTTTATCTTTATTATCTATATTTTATCATTCTAATTAAGTAGAAGGTGGCCCTTGAGAGGGGTCTTAAAGCCTAAAACTTACTTGCGTCTCTTAGCATTAATGAATTCGTCTGGTCGTCGAAGAATTTTGAAGTACCAAAGAAAGTTAATCATTTCACCAATGAAAGGGAAACCCATATGTCCTGGTGGCAACTTTGTGGAAGAACTTAAGCATTTGAACTTTAGAGGAATAACATACCAATATTCATTCCACCACCATAACACACACCCAACCACTAGACCCAACCATGCTACATAAATTGCATCCATTGTAAACTTTGTTACTACAGATCTATCAGTTTAATTTTCTCTATGTTGCTGAATTTACGTTTTACTATTATGGGTGTATATTTATAATAATGTACTCATTTCTCTTTAGACAAGATTCTTAATCGTTTATGCCTTAAGATTCTAGTTACTTGCAAACAAATACTGAACTACCTTGCTCTAATTGACAAAAAAACAAGTGGAACAAACAAATATCTTATTGTATTGTTTCCACAATTATTGTATTGATCCGTTGGGATATTCTTAGTACGAGTAAAAAGAATATCATCTACATAAAAAAATCGAAAACATAATCAATCTCATTTTTATACCAATGAGCTGACAGTTAAAGTGAAATTATTATATATTTTATGATCAATAAGAGATCATCTTGCATTAATTTATTATTTGTTGAATTTGCACAGGATCGATTAAAGTTGATCTCTTAATGTGAACCAAACAAACATCACACTAACACATGAAATCAAAACAGCGTTGCACTAAGATGACGGACAAAAACAGCATCGCATTAAGACGACAAAATCACGAAAAAAATACAAAAGAAAAATTAAATAGGTGTAGAAATCATTTATTTAAATAAAAGAGGAGGAAAAAAATAATTTAGATGAGTGACTTATGACTGTCTTTACCTATATTTGCGGAAGATATGTAAATAATATTTAGATGGGTGATTTTTTATTGCTCTAATTTTATCACGGCACTAACCCCTCATCATGCCCTCTATATGCAAACATAAAGGGAATTATTAACATCACTCTTAAATGACACTCAGCCCCTAATGCGACTTCAGTTCATTTACAACATATCAACTTATTAATAATATCACCAACAAATGATACTCGGCACATACTGTGACTTGAACTCGCTTACTTATCAACAACTACACTTAGAACATGCATAGCCTATACTACCACTTGTATGTCATAACAATTAAATTTAACATCAACAAATATATCATACTAACATAAATACATCATACATCATCAATAACATAACATTCACGTTATCATTTCATCATCATTAGATATCATTCTAATACTCTAACTTATTAGTCAAATATTATTATTCGTAAATAATTATCTTTATACATCGTCTTCATCAACTCACCAAATTACTATTAATTACCAAGTAATTAAATAACCTATATTAATAATTAATTAATTATAACTATAATCTAATTAATTATTTTACTAAACTACCATGAAACATCATCATATATAGATTACCTAATTAATGTCTAAATTCATTAACAATAGCTAATTAAGTTTAATAGTTCATCACATAACAATTACTAAGACATTTTAGCTTGTGATCAGCTAAAAATTGATTACTTATATCCTAAAAGTTGATATCTTAACTAAAAAATAGTCTAAAACTCAACATAAACATACAACAATCATCGCAAATCGCCTAAAAACAATACTAGCATCAAACCGTACCCGAATCACACAAATTACATTCATTAAACACAAAATTTAAACATTAACAATGAACAACGCATCAATCCATATCGAACATTGTGCCACTCCATTCAAATAATATCACCTCAAAAAAAAATCTGATGTGTCACATTGCACTCTTCCACCCTTCTTATTATTCTATACTTACAATTTGTTTTAGGATATTTTTTTGCTTTAACACACACTTTACTATTACTATTTTAGCATATATATTTTATGGAACTATTGATGTGTCATGAGTAACAAATTACAATACAATAAATATTAGTTATTCCACATTCATTGCTCCTCCATCATTATTGGTCACGGTTCTTCCTATGATTTTAACTCTCAATTAATATATTGAATCCTTTTAAAGGTTTCTCAAGAAATATTAGTGGAAGTTATCTTATATCTTATATTGTTTATATTTATCTGAAAATAGGAGCTAGAACAATGGCATATATGATTAGGTCCCTATGCAACTTTAAATGCTCATTTACATGCTTTCAAAAAAATTTCCTTTTAGATAAGCAAAAAGTGTGAGAATTTTTATATTTTTTTAGTTTATATCTTTGAGTTTTAATTCTATTTATATGCTTTGATATATTTGTGATCAATTATTGTTGTTGACATTTGGTCCAAATACTTCAGTTTTTTGGTCCAAATTGTGCTTATATTTCATTACATAGTATATTTATTATATGTCATCCAATGTATTTGTCGGATATATATTGAAACTTAAAATAGGTATCTAATACCAACACACGTCTCTTAAATTTCAGTGATAATATTATATGTTGACAACTTCACTATCTTTCTCACCTCATCTTTGGACACATCTACTCAAAGAATGTAACACTTATCTATTATAATATATTAAAATAGAGTCTCAAATTCTACTCGCGACAACTCATTTATATGTACGCAACATATTTCAAAATTTGCAACTCACAAAAATTATGATGTGGCACCTCCCAAATCAAACTACTTCTTTCATGTTTTTCTTGAATTATATTTTGTTTCACCAATATGTAAGGTAAAGCAAGCCCTTTCACTTGCCCATTCAAATACAATTATTTCATACATTAGCAATTTTAACTATAATCAATACACTTAAAAGCTTTGATCACTTATCAAACTTTTCATTTCAATAACTCATACAAAAAAGAACAATTCACTCACTATCTTCAAGTGCATTGTTTATCACACATAAAGATTCATCTGTTAATTTTCAACCACCCTTTTGCATTTGATTCAAGTTACTTACCAATGGATAAAGACATTATAAAATGCAACAAAGTCATACCCATTTCAACGTGTGACACATTTTTAGTCCACAAATCTATTATCTATTATAATATATTAAATCAGACCTGTAGATTCTCACATCAATGCTTCAGCTCATTATGTGCCAACTAATTCTATTTTTGCCACATCACACATAATATGATGTGTCATCTTCTAAATCACACCATCTAATCTCCAAAACTCATTATCATTCTCCTAAATTCCTTTCATTTGCCTACTTCAAACCAATAACGCTCACTCATTTATCCACAATTACTATTTCATAAATTTTCATTGATCTCTCAATTTAATTGACAATGCATATTTGATACCCTTTCAACAACTCAGTATATTCCCAACTCCAAATATCACTTTTCAATTATCTATTCATTTAGACTATACTGGTTCACTATTATTTATATTTTATTTATTTATTTATTTATCACATTGAAAGTAGTATTAGAGTTCAGAACAACAATTTATAGGTCGATAACAAAAAAAAAATAGTGATTTATAATATAATCTATTCCAATATACAACGAGATCTTTGATCCTCCATCTACAAATAGATGTCTCAATCACATTTTTTTACAAGTCCCAATCAGACACCATTTAGTGTTTATTCCCTTTTGAAATTTTATTTATTTGTTTTCCGTATTTCAGGAGATGGTTCGTGTCTTGATCATGGATAATATATCCCTTAATTCTTGTTCACCGGTATACTACAATACTAAAATTATCTTCTTTATCATTTGTTTGTCATAATTTACATGAACTATTTTGGAGCGACATAAGTTATGAGTGAAACATTTTATTTCCTATTTGTGATCACTACAGGATCACATGTTTCACTATGTACATGCTAAATGGTTGAATGGGTAACCAAAATTATTTTCATAACAAAAATTTATTTAAAAAGGTGACCCAAAATCAATTCCATGATTAGTAACATGTAATAATATCATTAGTCTAGACATCGTTATCTATGAGATATATTTTTATAGTATCATGTATATTTACTTCATTTGTTTACTAATGTGTTTATTTCATATCATTCAAATGCCTTTTTTTTCATAATTAAAAAATGCTTAAAACAACTTCTCACTCAATTATTTGTTACTTTTATTGTTCTTGCTCTATGATTTTTTTGTCTATAATATTTTTAGATATTGATTCAGAATCGGTTATTGTTATTTGATTTTGATCTATGTAACCATTTATTTGTAACTTTTGACTATTTACCTCTTTGATGAGAATATATGTATATTATAATTATAGTCTTGTGGTCTGGTACGTTACCTTCTACAACTTTCTTTGGTAGAAAATTTTAGAAACATTAAGAACAAAAATATTCAATATATATAAATATGAAATTCTGCAGAATATGGTTTCAAATTGTTGTTTGTAACCGTAGTTGCGGCCATAATATTACAAATTTTGAAGTTGCTGCAACAACATTGCAACTGTAATTTAGGCTGCATTTGGTCACATGTTACTGCAATATAAATATTTGCAGAGTAAAATTGAAATAGACTTATGAGATTCCACGAACATGTTATAGTATAGCTGAATAAGTTACAAGAGACTTAATATAATAGTAAAAAAACAACGGTCAACCACCATGGCAGTTGTTGGCTCTAGAGTTTAAACGTTGCTCTAGAGTTTAAATGTGACTGATTTATTAAGACTCAAGATTCTTCCTCCATAAGAATTTTTAGTATTTTTCAACAACAATGATATAACTAATATAATATTTATAAAAGTAATTGCCTAAATTTCACATCTCATCCCCTTTACGAAGGTTGAAATTTGCAAAAATATCCAGTTTACAAGTCTTATACCAGTAGACTACTAAATTTTTACTCTGCATAAAAAAAATTAGCACTACAACTCAACAAATGCTTGGATTATCAAAACAAGTTTAAAACTTGCTGAAACATGCCACTACATATTCAAGAACAAGGCTATGTGGATATTTAATATATTGGAGTGCATATTTGAATTCGCAATTTCGCACTTTTCTGCACCCAGTGTGTGTCAGTTTCGCCACTAAGTCTCGATCAAAAAGACCTTTATATTTTGTTTGTTATCTACTACAGAAAACACAATTTCTATATTTCAAAAACAAATTTTCCTTCTTTTGCATAAATGATAATGTACATTTTCTTCTACTTAAACAAATATTATTCTTAAATTCTATTAACTTATTTACCCACATAATAATTAATTAAATATTACCCATGTAACGGTGGGTTAACATCTAGTAATATATTAAAACAAACTCTCAAAATATTATATTGACACATTACATCCTTATATGTCATGTAACATTAGTTTTGTCACATCATTCAACAGTATGATATAACACCTCTAGAGTTCATTCATTTTTTATTCCTTATTCTACTAATTTTTTGTCTATATCTCTATAATTAAAAAATCAACAATAAAAAATATAACTTCCATTACAAACTTGATTTAATTGTTAGTTACTTTTTTAATTAATTACATATAAATACATCACAATATTTTAATTGCATTTTAATAATTAAAATGTAGCAATTATAAATTACCATAAAATATATAAAAATATAATAATCACATATTAAAAATCAATAATCAAACTTATGCACAAAAATCCAATGAAATTTAAGATAAAATAAATAAAAAATATTAAAACACGGGCATTTAAATTAGCAAGCCTTTGCAAAAAAGAAAAATACAGCAAAGGATAATTTTTAAAATGTTAAATTATACATTAAATATTTTCAAAGTAATATACAATTTGTGTGCATTTTTCTCTTACTAGTGCTTGAATACGTATTTTATTCGTCTAATACAATGAAAGTATTTGTCTATATAAATTGTTCATGAAAATAAAAACATTCATTTCAAAATATTAAACTTATAGATTCGATGAAGCATAAATCAGAGCATAGTTTCAATTAACGGTAAAAAAAATCAAAATCAAATAGTAATTCCTTATCATTTCCAACATTTTTTCATGTTTTTTTCGTAAAAAATAGTACGTTGAGTTTGTTCATTATATACACTCTTCAAAAAGGATAATTAAATCAAAATATTTTTAAAAGAAACACGTGACATACACCTCTAATAAATAATTAGTTATCGAAAGTTTAAGTGGAAATGAGACATGAAACATAAAATATAAGAAATAGTAGTTCATTCAATCAGTCAAAAAAAGAATAAAGAAATAATAGTACCCAAGATGAAAAGTAAAACAAAAATAAAAATAATGATCATATAAAAATCAATTGTTTACAAATATATCTCAAACCAATGTTTGCAAAATATATATTCTATTTTTTATAGGAAGAAAGTATTCTATAATTTTGAATATTTAAAACAAAACAAAATGTATACAAACAAATATTATTTCATTATATTTCATTGAATAAAAATAAAAATATTTGTTCTAATTGCCAATTTTTTCTTATTTAAATTTCAAAATATTTCAAATAAAAATAAAAATATTTCATTATAAAAATATTTCATCAAATCTGCTTTCATACGGTTGGTTATCCGTATATTATGGAGATGTAATGTCAATATTGAGTTAGATAGAATACAAATTGAACAAAATTCAAAATTAAATTATATATATCATCAAGAATTTGAAATTTATTGTTTTAAAATACAGATCAAATTAAAATAAATTATACTAATCAAAATTCAATTTTAAATTTCAATCAAAATTTTACATAAATAAATTTGAAATATATTATATTTAATGCAAATATTTATGTTAAATATAAAATCTATTTATGTTTAATACAGTTATTATAAAAAAATTGAAAACAAATCATCTTGAGTTAAAGATAAGTATTTTGAAATTTTAAAAAAAAATTTATACCTTAAATTATATATATCATTTTATAATGAGATGTTTTTATTTTTATTTTGAAATAATTTTTATATGTGTGTGTACCTAGATATATAGAATAATTATATATGAAAATATTTTATATTTTGTAACGACAAATTTATAATTTATTTTATTTTGACATATGTAAGTTATTTAATTAAATTATATTTCAATAACTATTATTATATATGTGGAAGAATTTATAATGTATATATCTTATTCTTAAAAAAATTATGTTATAAAAAAATTTATCTACCAGTCGTATTAAGTTAAGGAATTATTTTTTTATGAAAATTCAATGAATTAAATTCAATTGATATATTTTTTAAATAAAAAAATTGAATCATTAATCTTTTATATTGAAATATAAAAAATTGTCACTATTTTGTGAATCATGTAAGGTTGTGGACAATTTCATAGATAAATGTCAAAAGTATTCCAATGGTCATGGAATAGCTAAGTCTCTTGAATTGCATTCGTTAAGATGTTGGTAAAGAAATATGTCCCTAAAAACATTGATGCTTCGACCAATTTCGCGATTGAGGTACAAACAAAGAAAGCTAAGGTGTTAGTACCTATTGTGTTGTTAAATCTCCTTTTGTTAATCATATCCCTAACATTGAATTAGGAGACAACCCAATTATTCAAGAACTTTCTCCTTCCAACTAGGAAAGAATTGTTAAGAATCATGATGTAGCATTTGATTTAGATTCAATTGAAACTTTAAATCTTGAGAAGCATCATAAGGAAGTGGTAGTAGATTCACTAATTTGGAAAATGTTGAGAACGAGTTATGCCAAGAAAAAGACAATCACGATGCAATTCATGATGTCTTTGGATCCAAGCTATCTCATTCAAATAACATAGAACAACAAAGAGATGATCTTCATTATCCAGATATGCATATTGTAGGTTCTTGGTGTTGGGTTCAAGTGTGTTTAATTAAGCCCGACATCAACTATGAGCGTGGTAAATATTGGATATATAAGAGTGATAATGTATATACTCATTGTCTTAAGGTTTTGGGTTAAGATGTGGTGTTAAAGTCTGTTGTGGATCCTGGAGCATTTGGCCTGGTACTCCCATGCTCTCAAACTCTCCAACAAGTGGTATCAGAGCCACAATTCAGCTTGGTGGGGGAGTGGAAGTGGAACCTGATTTTGGATTCTTGTATCGAACGTCTTCATAATGATGTTGTTAGGAGACAAATCTTGTTGAGGGAGAAAAGACACCACTATCCAAGTTTCTTACAAAGAAAATGGATGAAAACAAGAAGTCGTTAAAAAACCATCAAATATGAAAACTAAATATTAGGTAGTTTGGAATGCTCTAAGATATCAATTGTAAAATGACGATTAGTGCCATAAAGAAGTCACGTTGATCATCAATTGATTTTGTAATATATACGAGTTATATATATATATATATATATATATATATATATATATATATTAATTTAATTTAAATTGATTTTTTTTACGTCAACGATAATTCCATGACAACAAATCAAAAGTCAAGACAACATAAATATAAGGTGAAGTCTCTTTAATTCACATACAATTCGGATTATAAAGATTGTATTTAGCTAAATAATGTGCAACTTTATTGGCCTCACACATAACATGTAAAAAATTTAAATTATGAAAACAAATATTAAAATTAATACAATCTCCAATAAAACAACCAACATAGATGGGAGATTGTTGATGAGCGTTCAATGCCATGATCACATTTGAAGCATTTGACTCCGCTATAAGATTCAAAAAAGACATATCTTTAACAAATTTCAAACTTTTTTGCATAGCTAAAGCTTCTACTATATCTGAATTTGGTAATGAAATTATTTTCCAGCAGCTAGCAGCAACTGCTAGATCATCAACATATATCACTACAACACCAATACCCCGTTTGTCCCATCTATCAGACCTACTACATCAACATTAAACTTATAACAACCACTAAATAGGGGTGTCCAACAAACATCAAATATAGGCAAACTGGGACCTCCACTTAGTGCCTCCAACGTCATTGCGCTAGCTCTATAAAAATTAACAATAGATATGTGTGGCTTTTGAACAATGGTAGCCACATCAACATTAGTCCCCTCAAAACATTTTTTATTTCTAGCACACCATATTTCATAACACAAGGCCAACACATGAACAATCAGATTCTCATTTGCATCAATAGTATTTCTTTTCAACCACTCCTGAAATGGTACGTACCTGAAATCATGTGAATGAAATACCAGACCTAATGGGGAAGCAACTATACTTTCTTTGACAAGTGACACTCCATAAAGAGATGTGAAATTGTCTCATCATGTTGCCCACAAAAAGCACACAATGGATCACAACTGATTCCTCTTTTAAAAAGATAATTTTTTACTTGTAGTTTTGTATGTAGAATCCTCCAAACAAGATGAGTGTGTCTTGGAATATTTTTTGTTTTCTACAACTTTTTCCACACTTGTTGATCAACATTTTGCTCTGAATCATGAGAGATCGATACCTCATGACTTGCCTTTAAGAAATGATACAAACTCGTCACTGAAATAATAGCAGATCGTGAAGCACCCCACACTAACGTATCTTGTTGCTGAGAGAAAGAAAGTAGCAATTGAAGAATTTGTTGAGCTTCAAAAGGAAACAAAACTTCATTAATTAAGGGGGCATTCCAACACTGAATATCATGACGTATGAGATCCGAGACAAACATAATATCACAATTAGAAGGTTTAGGATACCAAATCTTGTGGCCATTTTGATAAGGAGGCCAACTATCTTCCAATATACAAATTTGATTATCATCCTCTACTCTTCAATTACCAGTTTTCTTAATAACATCTAAACGAGTTTGCAAAATACTTCTCCATGTATAACTTAGGCAGTAACCAATTGAGACTCTCAAGAAATTGTTCTTAGAAAAATACCTTGCTTTCAGAAATTGTGAAAATAATACATCTTCACTATGCATGACACGCCACCCTTGTTTAGACAACATTGAAAGGATGTAATCATGAAATGTTATAAATCCCATCTCACTTGTCTTTTTTTCCTTACATAATGTTTCCCAATTAATCCAATGAATTATACATTCACCTTGTTTGATATCCCACCAAAACTTATTAATGATAGTTTCAATAAAGCGACTCATAACATACATAGGAATTGCTTGAATCACTACTTCGATCAAAACTTCTCTCTGTAACACTCCAATTTCTTATTATTATAAAATGATGCACAACTATTATTATTTGTGTGTTTGACATGTGCGATAATTTCCTTCGTCTTTGCCCTATGTGTTTGCCTAAGTGATTTATTTAAATTATTAATAATAATAACATTAATATATATATATATATTTATATAAAAATAAAACAAGAAATAAACATGTGTATTGCTGCACTAGTCGGTTAACTTTAGCGCTAAAAGAGTGAGCTAATAATAATAATAATAATAATAATAATAATAATATGAAACCTAGCTATATATATAGGCGATAGCCTGAAAGAACGATATCGCCGCCTTATAACACCGAAACCATCAGGTATAATTCTTCCTCTCCGTTACCTTGATCGAAGCATTATAATGATAGGCAGATTCATGGTTGTAATCTGTGCATTACCTTTCATAGATAATAACAGTTTTCTTCAATTAGAACTATATACATGAAGCTATGTTTTTACAAATTTCAATAAACGATGATAGTAAAACAATATTTTGATTGTTGTAATATTTTATATCATGTATTCAAGCCTAAGCATAATTGTGATTATTGTATTTTGATCGTGTTGGCTCATCATAACCGATTAATGCATTGCTCAATGATTTCCTTAAACGATGAAGTACACTGGGATTTATATCTTCATATGGAAAATTTAGTTATGTGAGTTTGTGCTAAAACTGTCCCTCTTATATCTCTTTTGATCCTTGTGTTAATCCTTATAATTTTATTTTTATACTTTATACAAATTATAGTAATACTCGACATGTGTTCTTTTATTTTAATTTTTTTTAATTTGTAATAATAGACCTGATATGACCGAAGTACGTTAATACTGAGCAGATACCCTACAATCATTTTACGTCTAAAATACTTCATTTTGTTTTAGTTATAATTAAATGTTGTCTACAGTATTCATCAATTTAAATAAAATATAAGTACTATTAGTTTCGTTACATAGGACATATTGCTTACCTATTTTTAACACTCAAACTACATATATACGCCATAATTATTTAAATATGTGATCTTGTCTTATTTTAATTAAAATTAGAAATTGTTTTAGGTTAGTATACTAATACGTATGTTTTGATGATATTAAATATATTTTTGGGTTATATTACAAATAGCAGATAATTTATTTATGTATTATTAATAAATAATTTATTTATTTTTAGTAAGTAATTTATTTGTATTTGGTGGTTCTATTGTTGTAATTCTCTCGCAAACTATTAGAGACGACAGTCGAAGAGGACGCGACACGTTAGCAGATCAGATTCAGTTGGTGAAATCTTCAATCGAGGTAAGGGGTGAGATGAAGTTCGATTTTACGAATATAAAATAACATGAGATGAACGTGAATACTGAAATTCCTATATATTCATCTGGGGCTTACTACGTACGGTTGAGCCCTATTGAGTAATAATAATTAATTAATAATATATGAATGGTAATAGTGATGACTAAAATATATTTTAGCAACCTATAGAATTGTCGTGAATTTATTTATATCAAGATTGTATATTGTTTGATTTTATGAAACCTTGTGTTGATTGTTATTGTATGGATGATATGTATTTGAGTTCTCTTGTTTACTTGATTGAAATTGTGATATTACTTAAATGCACCGCCTGTTTGATTTCTTATTATGTGATTGATGAAATTGGATTGTGCATTGTGAGTGGTGTAAACCAAATATTGGGATTTTATTGTGATTGGCTAATATATATAATGACGTAAATTCTGATGAATATTGTGAATTCAAATTGAAATTTATTGAGTTGTGACAATCGAGTAAGTATGAAATAGGTGTTGTAGGTTTTGGAGTGAGGATTATTTTGTCATCATATAGGAAGGGTCTGACAAACCCTAGTGATTCGGGGAAGTACAACTGAATGATCCTGATCGTGGAGAGCTACAGTCAAACTATAAGGTAAGACTGATAGACCTTGGGGGTACCTCTAGTTGGAAATTCCTAAGTGGATTAGTGAGTTATTCCCTAAGGCCGGGAGCTACCGTGTAACACAAGAGTACCCCGACCATCGCGTATATGTGTCTCGGGTTGAGTTGAGGGGATCTATGAGGACTTGGCCATTCATGAATTTTCCATCCACTCTTGTAGTGGCATAGTATCAGGCCTCCTAACCAAGTACTTCAGTGTATAATGGTACCAAATGATGAAGAAGTATAGAGTATAGGACATGCATAACATTTCATCCTTGTAACTATTTTATTGTGATTGATTTAGATTAACCTTGATATAATGTTCTTGGGTGTTTTTCATGTTTGTAATAATTTGACTATTTGCGTGTTCTCCCCGTTGATCTTATACTATTACATAATTTCGAAACTCACTCTTTCGTTGTTTGTGTTTTGGCGTTTGCGATGGACGCATACGAGTTGTAAGCTGCATGTGATGATTAGTACCATCAGAGTGGCAGAAGTCATCTTGTCTTGAAGACTCTTATTATATGCATTGTGTTAACATTATATTTGAACGTTTTTTATTTTGGGAATTTCCGCTCTGATCGTGACACTGGGTTTGGGACTATATTTACAATTATTACTAAATTTAATTATGTGTACTTCTCAGGGATTTTATCGTCTAATATTATGATTTAAAGTTGTTATGTTTGATGGAAATTTTTTGGATTAATGTGATATGTTAAATGATTATGTGATACTCTTTACCCTAAAAAAATGTGTTTGAGAGTTTATATATATTTTCTTGAAGAAATTCATTATTTGAAAAATATTAAAAAAAAATTAATATTAATTTAGGGTTTAGGGTGTCACACTCTCCATGTAGTTTATAAAAATATTTATTTCCAACCATTCAGTTTCTTTCACACCCTATCTTGGACAAAATTAAATACTTGTTGCTAGTAAGGAATTATAAGTTATTAAACGTCCTGGCAAAAAGCACTTTGAAGTTTTTCAATAATATCAGGAAGAATCAATTTCAACCTATTTGCAATTGTTTTTATCAATATTTTAAAAACAACATTGCAAAGAGATGTAGGTCTCAATTTACATGGCACCTTTGACCTTTTCTTTTTTAGAATGAGACAAATATAAATATAATTAATGCTACTTAGATTTCCACCACCATTTATAATCTTCAAAGCAAAAGAAGTCACATCCTTACCAACTATACTCAAAAACTATTGATAAAATAAAGTTGGCATTTCGTCAGGACCTAAGAAAACTTCATTTTATGTGAACTCTACTTCTAATACGTTACACATAGAATCTGATAATCTATCTTTGACCACTTCCACAACTTCCAAAATTCTTTTAGGATAACTAGTAGAGAAAAGATCCTGAAATAAATTATTAAAAACCAAGGCGATGTCTTCCTCATCATCAAATTTTTCTCCACAATAATTCCAAATTCAATCCATCCAATTTCTAGATTTTATCTAAAAAAAATTTGGTGATTTTTTTTTGTATTCTTATCTATGTGCTTTAACCATAAAGCACGAGACCTCAGAGCCCACAAAATCTCCTCACTCTCCACCAAATCATCCAATCTAGCCTTCATTAGTCTAATTTTTGAAATTACTCCCTCATGTCGTGATTGTTTAATAAGATCATTCAACTTCTTATAAGAAAATTTTATCTGGATTGGAACATCACAAAAGTGATCATGGCCCCAGTTAGAAAGACCATTAACACAACGACTATTTCTATCAAACAAAGAATCTCATGCCATCTCCCAAGTACCACTTACTGATTATGCAATTCCACTATCACGTAACCAACATTCTTCAAACTGTTATAGCTTAAGAATATTTTGTTTTTCTTTGGCTTCCAAGAAGCAAGTAGCAAACAGAAAGACAAGTGATCAGAAGCATGCCACGATAGATGCACCACTAAAGGAGAATGGTAATATAAGGACTTGCTAGTGTAGCTATGTAAGACCCTTAATTTTAAATTCTAATTTATGCTCTTTTAGGGTATTTTGTGTTAAAACTACTTGGAATTTCAGCCAATTTTAAATTATTTTACGAATTAAGTATCAAAAATATATTTTGAGATGTTTGTAATATGATTAATATTTGTATATTTATATATATATATATATATATATATTGAGAACGACTAAAATTATTGGTCGAAGAATAATTTAATTATATTACGAGGAATTTAATATCGGGTAGTTTATCAAGATTTTATCTGTCAATGGAGTTGCGACGAGAGTAGATATTTTATCAAAATAGTTTGAGATGTGAGTAAAGTGATGTGTGTAAGGGTATTTAAATGTTTGTGGGTTACTTTTAATTATAATATATATATATAGTTGGTGGAAGTAAGTAATATATATATATGTGTGTGTGTGTGTGTGCGCGTGTGAGAGAGAGACGAGAAGAGAAGGAAGAGAGGAGAAAAACAAAACAGAAACAGAAAAACATTTCCTCACCTACCCGCGAACTGCTTCCATTTCTTCTCTTCTGTTTTGAAAACACAAAGTGTTGGTTGAAACACAAAACACAAATCCAAAATTACTTCCTAGATCTAAGCTTCCATTCAAGAAGTGGCAAGAGGGAAAGTTACTCCTCTCCACACTACGGTGTTTGTGAGTTAACTTTTGAGGCGTCGACGTGAGCCAGAGTTTCCCCATATTTGATCGCGGTAGCGAAAAATGGTTGAGAAAGCGTTAAAGAAAGTAAGGGGCTCCTTCCAAATTTTTAGTTTGCATATAGGAACTCTATATGTGTGATTGATGGATGATTAATGTGTGATTGCATGATAATAAATCTCGACGTAAAAACATATATGTTTGGAGTTCTTAACCGACTCATTGTTGTTATGTTATTGTTGTTGAAGATGTTATTGTTGTGTTGATATTGTTGAAGACGTTAATGTTGTGTTTGAGTTTCAGCTGAAGTGAAATTTACATTTGCATTGTTTTGAAGTTGTACTCAAATACAGCCACAGCGTATTCGGATACACTTCTATAACGCTCAGTTCTGAATTATATTTTTAACCTCGTATTCGAATACGATACCTCCATATTCGAATACAAGTACGTGATTTTTACCACTGATGTGAGTTGTATTCAAATACGCGATGATGTAGTCGAATACAAAAGTGTAGTTTTAGCTACTGACTTGTTATCTGTATTCGGCTATGACTCTTCGTATTCGAATACAAAATTAAAGGTTTGCTACTGACTTGTCATCTGCATTCGACTACGACCCTCCGTATTCGAATACACAACTGAAGATTTTGCTACTGACTTGTCATCTGTATTCGGCTACGACTCTCCGTATTCGAATACAGATCTCCAATTTTAGCTACTAACTTGTCATCTGTATTCAGCTACGACTCTTCGTATTCGAATACAGAACTGAAGATTTTGCTATTGTCTTAGCGTCTGTATTCGGCTACGAGAAGTTGTAGTCGAATACGACCTTGATTTTTTGTCAAAAACTCTACTTTTAAATAATTGTTTATGCATGTAAATACTTAGAAAACATTTTTAATGCATATAATAAATTACATAAGGTTCTCATGATGTTGTTCTTTAATTGTTATGAAGTTTTCGGATTTCATATCTGCATTTACTTAAATGATTGCAGCGAAAAGAGTCTGAGTACACTAATCCATTTCATAGTTAAGTCGTGACTGTGATGGGCCATGAAGTTAAGTAGTGACCGTGATGGGCTACGGGGTGGTTTCATGTGATTAGTTGGTTTATCTTATCCTTACGAGGATTTAACTTATGTGTAAGGCCTGTGATAGGCTACACTCTAAGTAAATCGTGCTAATCTGTGAGAGACTGCACCACGGTAATTAGTACTAAGGCCTGTGATAGGCGGTACAATTATGATTTACACCCCTCGATGAGCGTTTGGTTTTGAGAATTCTGGGATCATGTGCACTGGCATATAAGCATTGCATTACGGTGTTTGGCATGCGAGTCATGTTTGTTATTATCTGATATTTGACAATGATATGTGCAAGTAGCTTAAATTCTAAGTTCCTAATAAGTTGTTGTGATTGTTGATTGTACCTTGGGGCTTGCAACATGATATGTATTCTTAATCTTTTGTTTCATCGAAAACTTAGATGTTATACATTTTCAATAAGTGGGTATACTTATTTTGTCATTGTTGTTATCTTACTAGAACTGCTAAGTGGTTATTGTTGTCTTTTTACATAATTGTTAACTGTTATTTTCGATTGGTGACCCTTTACGTTATTGTGGAAAATTGGGATTTGCCCTCAGATGATACCCGAGTTCGTTCCACCGACGGTTACCCTGACGACGAAGACGTCGTTATACTTCCCTGATCGACATACGCCGACTGCTTAGGCACACGACCCCATCTCAAGCAGGGCTACTTATACGGGGAGGGTGATGAGAACAAGTAGGAGTGATGGGGCAGTGTCGTATGTGGAATATACTCAGGGGAGAATCGACTTTCTTGTATCTTTAGAATTAGTACTGGAGGCGAATGGAGTATATACAGATGCAGAGAGTCTTGTAGTTGGAGGTGAGATGGAGGCGACCGTACGTGTGGTAATTCCTACTGTAGTATCAGGGGATGTGGTGCTTGGACCTGGAACGGGCGAGAAGGGTAAGGGACTGATGCCAACGAGGGAAGACATTCCAGGTTCGTCTAGGCTGGTCGGGGACCAAGGCTTTGTTGATGAACCATCGGTGCCTTAGTTGGTGTCACCGCAGAATGAGTTTGAGCTTCCACTTCCAATGAGCAATCCCCTACCGACTCTCACTGGAGTAGAGGATTGTTTTGAGATTCCAACGTCGCCGAAGCCACCTATATCGTGGGTGGATCTTACTTCTGAGGAGACTGATCCTTCTATGGCTGATGAGGAGGTGGATGTCACTTCGAGGAGAGATACTGCGTCGGACGAGACTTGTGCAGAGTGTGGAGGGCACCCTTGTTACTGTAGTTGTTAGTGGATGATCAGATTAGTTTTGTTGTATAGGATTTTAGTGTTCTTTTTGGAGGTTGTACTTATTTTGTATTGGGGATGACTGTATCTATGACGTTCTTGACATTTGTTGGTGGGTCCATGTTCCATTTATTGCGTGACCATGGGGGATAGCAGTCTTGGGGCAGTACTTAGCAGTGTATGTTAGGTCTCATAGCCCCAGTGTATTTTCTATTTGTATATTTTGAATATTAATCCCGAAAACTATTTTACCATATTTGTATTTATGACGTAATTAATTATTACTCTTGTCGTTTTGTGTCACTACGTATTATTTTATTAAGTGGTTTTTGAAAGAAAAAAATGCACTCGCGCTGTTAAAAATCGGGGTGTTACAATTGTGGTATCAGAGCTTTGGTTAGATTGTAGGTCGACCTGTAGGTTGGGAGTCGTTATCTGATCATGCGTCGGGGTAAGTGGTTTGAGTGTCAAGTCTTGTGTAGTTGTGGTGTGCTGAAGTGATGATGTTGTTAAAGTTATATTTTTGAACTATTCTAAATGGTGGGAGATTTCTAATTGATGAGGGTTTTGTAGGGAACAATGCCTCCAAGAAGAGACGACATTATAAGAGCCGACGTCAATCGGGATGATCGAATGGCTGAAGCAATGAATAACATGGTTGCTTCTGTTATTGCACAGATGGCTGCAAAGACTGTACAAGATCTAGAGAAGAGGGAAAGAGAGATTCGTGCTGCTGAATCAATGAGATTAGAGGATTTTCGTCGTCACAATCCTCCAAAGTTCAAGGGTGATGAGAGTCCAAAGAAAGCCGACCAGTGGATTTAGGAGGTGGAAAAGATTTTCGAAATGATTAATTACCAGGCAATGTGAAGGTCAACTATGCTACATATCTGCTACTAGGGGATGCTGAATTGGTGGAGAAGTACAAGGCTTCTTATGAGATCAGCTCATGAGGAGGTGAACTAGGAGTCGGTCAAAAGGAAGTTTTTAGATAAATACTTTCTGATGAGTACCAGGACTAAGTTGGGTGATGATTTTCTTAAATTGTACCAGGGAAATATGACAGTGGGTGAATATGCTGCTAAGTTTGAGTCTTTGTCAAGGCATTTTAGGTTTTTCCGTGAAGAGGTTGATGAACAATTTATGTGTCACTGTTTCCAAAATGGACTGAAGTACGAGATTTAAGACTCGGTCTTGCCATTGGGAATTCAACGGTTTTAAGCCTTAGTGGAGAAATGTAGAGAAGACATGAAGAACAAGAAGGCCAACTGAGGAGGGAACTTTAGTCCACGGGGGCCTAGTCGGGTGAACCATCAGAACAACAAAGGAAAGCAAGTTGTTAAGCCATATAACCAACCACAGAACAACAACAGGGGTCAGAATCGCCTGGAATACCAGAACTTTGGAAGACAATTGGGACAAGAGATTCGATGTTTCCGATGTGGGGAAGAGGGACATTATGCTAATGCTTGTGCCACTAAGAGTCCTCCATGCTACAATTTTCAGAAGCCAGGGCACTTTGCAAGGGATTTCAAGGCTCCAAAGGTGGAACCAACAGTGAATGCAACTAGGGCTACACGTCCAACTGCTAAGGGACGCGTTTATTGCATAGGTGCTAAAGCCGGAAATCAATCTCACAATTTGATCCAACGAGACTGTGAGATTGCAGGTAACACACTAACTGCAATTTTTTATTCAGGGGCAACTCATTCCTTCATTGCTATGGACTATGTGAATCGTTTGAAGCTATCTATGTGAATCGTTTGTTACGGACATTATGAAAATCTTGTTATGCCATTTGGAGTTACAAATGCCCCATCAATTTTTATGGATTACATGAATAGAATCTTTAGCCCATTTCTGGATAAAATCGTTGTGGTGTTCATCGATGATATATTGATTTATTCAAGGGATGAGGAAGAACATGGAGAGCATTTACGTAAAGTTCTTGAAGTTTTACGCGAGAAACAATTGTATGCCAATCTGCCGAAGTGCGAGTTTTGGCTAGAAAAAGTAAACTTCTTAGGACATGTGATAACCAAAGAAGGAATCGTTGTGGATTCGGCAGAGATTAAGACAGTCCTCAGACTATCACAGACATACGATGTTTTGTCGGACTGGCGGGATACTACAGGAGGTTTATTGAAGGATTTTCTAAGATTGTAGCTCCATTGACACAACTCACTAGAAAAAGTCAGCTATTCGCATGGACAGAGAAGTGTAAGGAAATTTTTTAGATACTTAAGGAAAAGCTAACGACCTCACCAGTATTGGTCATACCACAACCAGAAGAACCATACGAAGTTTACTATGATGCGTCACACCAAGGGTTGGGATGTGTTCTAATGCAACGCAAGAAGGTTGTAGCCTACGCCTCAAGACAATTGAAAACTCGTGAACGAAACTATCCTACTCATGATTTAGAGCTTGCTGTGGTAGTTTTTGCATTAAAGATCTGGAGGCACTACTTATATGGATGCACGTTCACAGTGTTTAGTGACTATAAGAGTTTGAAATATTTGTTTGATCAGAAAGAATTGAACATGCGCTAGAGGAGATGGGTGGAGACTCTCAAGGATTTTGATTTCACATTGCAGTACCACCCTGGGAAAGCCAATATGGTGGCTGATGCCTTGAGTAGAACAAGTGTGTCAGTATCTTCAACAATAATGGCTAGACAACAAGAGTTGTGGGAAGCATTTAGAGACCTACACTTGGACGTGGAGTTTGCACTGGGAAGTTTAAAATGTGGAATGATAAGGATTCTGAGTGGTCTACTTGAGGACATTGCAAAATTTCAAGATGACGCATTAATCCAAGAGAAGAGGAACCTAATAGTGCAAGGAAAGACGACTGAGTTCAAGATTGGACCAGATAATATTTTGAGATGTAATGGGAGGATTTGTGTACCGACAGTTGCATATCTGAGGAAAATAATTTTAGAAGAGGCTCATCAGAGCAAATTGAGTATCCATCCTGGAGCGACAAAGATGTATCAGGGCATGAGGCAAAAAATTTGGTGGCCAAGAATGAAGAGGCATGTAGTGGAGTATGTATTAACTTGTTTAACTTGCCAGAAAGCGAAAGTGGAACATCAGCGACCTGCTGGAATGCTACAACCTTTGGATATACCCGAATGGAAGTGGGACAACATTTCCATGGACTTTATAACTGGATTGCCGAAGACAAGGAGAAAGAATGATTCGATTTGGGTGATAGTGGATCGATTAACAAAATCTGCACACTTTTTACTAGTAAGAACCATCTATAAGGTAGATAAGCTGACAGAGATCTACATTGTTGAAATTGTGAGATTACATGGAGTACCGTCAAGTATCGTATCGGACCGTGACCCGAAATTCACGTCTCACTTTTAGGGAGCGTTGCATGAAGCGTTGGGAACGAAACTAAGGTTGAGTTCAGCATACCATCCGCAAACAGATGGACAGACTGAGAGAACGAATCAGTCCTTAGAAGATATAATGAGAGCATGTGTATTAGATGATAGATGGAGTTGGGATGATGTATTGTCGTTGATTGAGTTTACCTACAACAATAGTTTCCACGCAAGTACTGGAATGGCACCATATGAGGCTTTGTATGGACGCAAGTGCCAGACGCCTTTATGCTAGTATAAGGACGGGGAGAGTATGATTGTAGGACCTGGGATGGTGCAATAGACTACAAAGAAGGTCAAGATGATAAAAGAGAAAATGAAGATCTCGCAGGACCGTCAAAGAAGTTATGCGGACAAGCGTCGCAGACCTTTGGAATTCGAGCAGGGTGATTAGGGAACAACATCCTGATTTGTTTATCGACGCGTAGTTTCGAGGACGAAACTAATTTTAGGGGGGTAGTAATGTAAGACCCTTAATTTTAAATTCTAATTTATGCCATTTTAAGGTATTTTGTGTTAAAAATGCTTGGACTTTCAGCCAATTTAAAATTATTTTACTAATTAAGTATCAAAAATATATTTTGAGATGTTTGTAATATGATTAATATTTGTATATATTTGTATATATATATTTTGAGAACGACTAAAATTATTGGTCGAAGAATAATTTAATTATATTACGAGGAATTTAATAGCGAGCAGTTTATCAAGATTTTATCTGTCAATAGAGTTGCGACGAGAGTGGATATTTTATCAAAATAATTTGAGATGTGAGTAAAGTGATGTGTGTAAGGGTATTTAGATGTTTGTGGGTTACTTTTAATTATAATATATATATATAGTTGGTGGAAGTAAGTAATATATATATATATATATATATGTGTGTGTGTGTGTGTGTGAGAGAGAGAGAGAGAGAGGAGAAGGAAGATAGGACAAAAAATAAACAGAAAGAGAAAAACATTTACTCACCTACCCGCGAACTGCTTCTCCTTCTTCTCTTCTGTTTTGAAAACACAAAGTGTTGGTTGAAACACAAAACACAAATCCTAAATTACTTCCTAGATCTAAGCTTCCATTCGAGAAGTGGCAAAAGGGAAAGTTACTCCTCTCCACACTACGGTGCTTGTGAGCTAACTTTTGAGGCGTCAACGCGAGCGAGAGTTTCAACGTATTTGATCGCGGTAGCAGAAAACGGTTGAGAAAGCGTTAAAGAAGGTAACGGGCTCCTTCCAAATTTTTAGTTTGCATATAGGAACTTTATATGTGTGATTGATGGATGATTAATGTGTGATTGCGTGATAATAAATTTCGACGTGAAAATATATATGTTTGGAGTTCTCAACCGACTCATTGGTGTTTTGTTATTGTTGTTGAAGATGTTATTGTTGTGTTGCTGTTATTGAAGACGTTATTGTTGTGTTTGAGTTTGAGCTGAAGTGAAATTTACATGAAATTTGCATTGTTTCGAAGTTGTACTCGAATACAGCTACAATGTAAGACCCTTAAATTTAAGATTTAAATTATGGAATTAATATTAAGTGTATTTTGGGGATATTAGTAAAATATTTAATATATGTATGTTTTGAGTAAATATATATATATATATATATATAAATATTTATTTTGGAAAATGAATTAAGATTATTGGATAAAGAATAAATTAATTTAATTACGAGTAATTAAATTAACGGACAGTTAAGGGATTATCGGCTAATTGCGACAAGACTGGTTAAGCGCTGAGGATCAGACAAGTGTCGGGTGAGGTGGCACCCACACAAGCCTATATATAGGAGTGAGAAGGATGGGTGAAATCAGAACACCATTCCTCCTCCCTTACTGCCCATACTGCATGTAACAGTATCTCCTTCTCCTTACCCTTCTCCCATTCTGAAATCTGTTTCACGTTACAAAAAAAAAAAAGAGGGAGTTCCTCAAAAGTGACATTACTTGGAAATCCAAGCACCAAACCAGAAAACCCCCAGTACAAAAGTTGTTCCTCTCATCATTCGGAAGCTAGAGAACCTATTTTCGTAGCAGCAAACGCAAGTTTCACCGATTTTTGACGCGTAAACGGGAACGAAAACAGAAACGTGAGAAGTAGCAGAAACGCAACAAGGGTAAGGGCACCTTCCACTTTCTAGTTGCATTAGGGCTGTAAATGCATAACTGTCATGACATTACTGATGTTTTCGTCATTGTTTAAAGAAAAACTGTTTTTGCAATGACATTTTGAAAAATGCGAAAATGCATTATGTTGGTATTTTGCTGCTATGTGATGCTTGCTGTTTGGATGAATGTGTTAATGTTGTTCTGATGGTTTGAGAAAGCTGAAATGCTTTGCATGTTGTTCTGCTTGTGTGAGAAAGCTGGAAATGCTTTGCATGTGTTTTGAGAAATGATCAGAATGTAAATGGTTAAAAATGTCTTTTGCTGTGGTTGACATGCTGTTTGAGTGGTTTAAGCAAAACTGTGATGAAAATCTGATGTTTTTGATGTTTCAAAAGAGAAGGAATTAAAATGATGAAAGTGTTTTTCTGGAAAATCTGTATTGATGAAAAAAGTCTGAGTTTTGTGGTTTGCAAAAGAGTGGTAAAACTATTTTGGGGTTGTTGGTTTTCCAAAGGAAAAAAGTTTGAAAATGTGTTGAGGTCTCAAGAAATTTTCACTGAATTCGAAGGTGTATTCGAACACAACCTGCCAAGCTTCTGTTTTACTCAAGTTTTCAAACTTGTATTCGAATACAGAGGAAGGATTTTTGCTTCTGACTTAGCATGTGTATTCGACTACGACTCTGCCGTATTCGAATACATAAGTGAAATTTTAACACTATATTCGCATCTGTATTCAACTACGACGGTCTCGTATTCGAATACATGATGCTCACTTTCAAAATTTGCTTATGTATTCGAATACAATGGAGCTGTATTCGAATACAGATTCAGGTTTTTCCAGAAACTCAAGTTTTAGCTTCTGTATTCGAATACAGCTTCCTTGTTTTCCAGAAAATCAAGTTTTAAACACTGTCATGTGAATCTTAAAGTGATGGGGAACATTGAGAAGGGTTAAAATGATTTAAAATGGAGTCTTTGAAATAGTTTTGAAGAGGAGATGATGATGTTTTGGAAACCTTTAATGACCTGGGAGAAAATGCTGAATTTACAATGTTTAGTCTTCTGTATTCGACTACAGGCATGCTGTATTCGAATATAGAATGTTGAATTTGCAGTTTCATGCTTCTGTATTCGAATACAAGGGGGTTTTTGCAGTTTCATGCTTCTGTAGACGCAAGTAGCAGTTTCACCGGTTTTTGACGCGCAAACGGAAACGAAAACAGAAACGTGAGCAGAAGCAGAAACGCAACAAGGGTAAGGGCACCTTCCACTTTCTAATTGCATTAGGGCTGTAAATGCATATTGTTATGACATGCACGTGTTCCATCTCTGTTTTTGAAGAAAAACTGTTTTGCATGTCATTTTGAAAAATGAGAAATGCATCCTGTTGATGTTGATGATTTTGTGATGTTGGCTGTTTTTGCTGATATAATATGTTGTTTTGCTTATGTGGGAAAGCTGAAAAATGTTTTTCATGTTATTTTAAAGTTGATCAAAATGCATGTTCATAAATCTGTTTTGCATAAAATGCGAAAATGCATTCTGATGGTATTTTGATGCTATGTGATGCTTACTGTTTTGGCTGAATGCATTAATGATGTTTTCTTGAGTGAGAAGCTAAAATATGCTTTGCATGTTGTGTTGGTTGTATAAGAAAGCTGGAATATGTTTTGCATTTTGTGTAAGAATGCTGAAAATGCCTTGCATGTTGTTTTGAAGATGCATGTTCTGTTTCTGATGATTCTGGTGTGAATCATTCTGTTTTGCTTATAATGATTTTGGTATGAATCATTGTGTTTTGCTTCTGATGATTCTGGTGTGAATCATTCTGTTTTGCTTCTGGTGATTCTGGTGTGAATCATTTTGTTTTGCTTCTGATAATTCTGGAGTGAATCATTCTGTTTTGCTTCTGATGATTCTGCTGTGAATCATTATGTTTTGCTTTTGATGATTCTTGTGTGAATCATTTTGTTTTGCTTCTGATGATTCTGGTGTGAATCATTATGTTTTGCTTTTGATGATTCTGGAGTGAATCATTCTGTTTTGCTTCTGATGATTCTGGTGTGAATCATTCTGTTTTGCTTCTGATGATTCTAGTGTGAATCATTCTGTTCTGCTTCTGATGATTCTGGTGTGAATCATTCTGTTCTACTTCTGATGATTCTGGTGTGAATCATTTTGTTTTGCTTCTGATGATTCTGGTGTGAATCATTCTGTTTTGCTTCTGATGATTCTAGTGTGAATCATTTTGTTTTGCTTCTGATGATTCTGGTATGAATCATTCTATTTTGCTTCTGATGATTCTGGAGTGAATCATTCTGTTTTGCTTCTGATGATTCTGGTGTGAATCATTCTGTTTTGCTTCTAATGATTCTGGTGTGAATCATTCTGTTCTGCTTCTGATGATTCTAGTGTGAATCATTCTGTTCTGCTTCTGATGATTCTGGTGTGAATCATTTTGTTTTTCTTCTGATGATTCTAGTGTGAATCAATTTGTTTTGCTTCTGAAGATTCTGGTGTGAATCATTCTGTTTTGCTTCTGATGATTCTGGAGAGAATCATTCTTTTTTGCTTCTGATGATTCTGTTGTGAATCATTCTATTTTGCTTTTGATGATTCTGGTGTGAATCATTCTGTTTTGCTTCTGATGATTCTCGTGTGAATCATTCTGTTTTGCTTCTGATGATTCTGGTGTGAATCATTCTGTTTTGCTTCTGATGATTCTGGTGTGAATCATTCTGTTTTGCTTCTGATGATTCTGGTATGAATCATTCTGTTTTGCTTCTGATGATTGTGGTGTTAACCATTCTGATTCTGGTTCTGTTTTCTAATGTTCTGGTGTTGATGATTTTGATAGGATGGCTGGAGCGATGAAGAACATGGCTGCGTCTGTTGCTGCACAGACGGCTGCAAAGACTCAACGAGATCTGGAGAAGAGGGAAAGAGAGATTCGCGCAACTGAATCTAGAGGACTAGAGGATTTTCGTCGTCATAATCCTCCCAAGTTCAAGGGTGATGACGGTCCAGAAAGAGCGGACCAGTGGATTCAAGAGATGGAGAAAATCCTCGAGATGATTGTTGGAACCAAGTTGGTTCTAAGTACATAGGATTTTGATGCTTACAAATGTACTCTATGTAAACTTATTTTGTACTTTGAATTATTAAATTAAATGTAATCAGAATATGAAGAAATCAGTAGCAGAAGATCAAAGGAAAATTAATTCTGGAATGACCAGAAGATACTCCAGGAATGTCAAAACATGACCAGAAGATATATTTGATGGCCCAGATCAGAAGGAATAAATTTCAGAATGAAACATGGATCATATCATTGGAAAGCATGCCAGAAGGAGAGTTGATCGAGACAAACAGGAATCAAATATCAATTTTATTCCAGAAGTTATTCTGACCAGAAGATGGCCTGGCAGTAAAAAATTACACAGCCCAGACTTGTTCCAGACTTGACCAGAAGGTATGTTTATGAGTCCAGAACAAGAGGATCAATCCAGATTTGGCCCAGACCATAAGATGGCATGATTCAAGGCATGGAACTAAGTCCAGAACAAAAGAAATGAGTTCCAGAATCAACCCATACCTGGTCCAAAATCAAAGGTAAAATGTCCAGATTGAAATATTTTTTGATCAAGTTTATTTCAGTTTGTTCCAGACCAAATTCCAGAATCTGTCCAGATCAGAGTAAACATATCCAGATCAATGGTTCAGAAATAATTTTTTGAGTCCAGTGATGGTCTAGATCAGAAAATCAGACCATGGCCCAGTGTTGGCCGAAATCAGAGGGACAAAATGTGCAAGTCCAGAAATGGCCGAGTCTAGAAGAATTCAGCATATCAGGCACGCATTCAGGTTGGCCGAAATCAGAAGATCAGAGGGTCAGGAAGTGTGGTCCAGGGAGGATCACAGCATATCATTTAGCTTGGACCAGAGATGGACTAGCGCTCAAAATTCTAATGGTCCAGAATTGATCAACGATGGAGATTGCAAGTTATTTTAATTAAAGTGTTAAAAAGATTGGTTATAAAAATAAAGTGGAGTAGCATGGAATTCAGGAGCATTGGCGGGAACAACCAACAGATTTGATTGGCCAGTTAATTTATGAAAGAAATCTAAGGCTGGAAAAAGATATGATTTTTATTTTAATGAAGCCCAATTGGTCAATTTATTTTGCCAGAAAATCTAGCAAGATTCAGCTCGAAATTAAGCTTGGAAGAGGCCCAAATCTGCATCTATAAAAGGAGGCTCAAGGCAGAATGCTCATCATCGAAAATCACAAAAGAGTCATACACTTCCAAAGCAACCACTCTCAAATTTTCATATAAGTCAATTGTGAGTTTCAGCTTTCAAGAAGCAAGTACTCAGTTATTTTCTTTCCATTGTGGCAAATCTAAGTTGTTGAAGTAGAAACTACAATCTGAGGGAGTCAGTAGAGGTAGCAGGTTACTTGGCAATTAGATAGGGTTGTATCTAAGTTGTTGAAGTAGAGTCTACAAACTGAGGGATTCATAAAGGGTAGCAAGGTACTTAGCAATTAGATTCATAGTGTTGTGAATTCTTCTACAATCTGGGGTGTCAGATTGATTGAAGAACAGGAGTTGTTTTTCCTCAAAGAAGTCTAGGATTGTTAGACTATTTGAGAAGACTGACTTTGAGGGACAGTAGCAAGGTTGTAATTCAAGGTTGAATTAGTGAAATCCTTCAAGGCGAAGGGACTGGACGTAGCCTCGTTAACGGTGAACTAGTATAAAATCTATGAGTTTTTATTTTTATTTTTATCCGCTGCTAACTCTGTTTTAATTATACATCAAGTTTTGTTTTGAAAGTATTAAAATAGGAAAAGTATTCAAGTTAAGTCAAACACAATTCAACCCCCCCTTCTCGTGTTTGCACCTTCGATTGGCATCAGAGCTCGGTCTCAAGGCTGAGCACTTAACAGTGTTTGAGGAAAGGTCCAACGGGTTCAATATGTCAGAAGACTTGGGAAACAACATCAACAGACCACCACTGTTTGATGGAGAAAGGTTTGAGTATTGGAAGAATAGAATGAGAAGCTTTGTCATATCTCAAGATCTTGAACTATGGAAGATGATAGTTAAAGGATACACTGCACCAACTGATCCAGAAGATCCAACTAAAGAATTAGACTTGGATAATATGACACGAGATCAGAGCAGATTACACAAACATCATCACAAGTCCAAAACCATCATGGTCAGTGCAATCACATTCAAGGAATTTGATAGATGCACAAATAAAGAAACAGCAAAGAGTAAATTTGATAGTCTGGTTCTGACCTATGAAGGAACCAAGCAAGTTCAACAAACAAAGGCTAACATATTGGTCAGAAAGTATGAGCTGTTCAAGATGGAAGAGGATGAAGACATTGACACAATGTTCTGTAGGTTCCAGACTTTGGTATCAGGACTGAAAGTATTAAACAAAAGCTATACCACTGAAGATCATGTCTGGAAAATTCTGAGAAGTCTTCCAAAACGGTGGAGACCAAAGGTTACTGCAATTCAGGAAGCTAAGGATCTGAGTACCTTGAGGCTGGAAGATCTGATCAGCTCACTCAGGTCTCACGAACTGGAAGAAAAGGAACCTAAGAAGAAGAAGAATCTGGCTCTGAAATTGAAACAGAAGAAAGCTGCAAAGGCAGAATCAGAATCTGGCTCTGAAATCGAAACAGAAGAAAGCTGCAAAGGCAGAATCAGAATCAGAGGATAGTGACAGTGACTGTGATGATATGGCATACTTAACCAAAAAGATGGTTAAGATCTGAGAAAACAGGAAGAAAAGAAACTTCAGAAAGAAACATAACAGCAAGGATAAGGAAGAATCTGACAAGAAAAATATTGTCTGTTATGGATGCAATAAACCTGGACATATCAAGTCAGAATGTCCAAATCTGGAAAAAGGAAAACAGCACAAGAAAAGTTCCAGATACATAAAGAAAGGTTTGATGGCTGCTTGGGATGTATCAGAATCAGAGGAAGAATCTTCTGATGAAGAAGAGGTAGAAACAGCAAAGATGGCTCACATCAGGTCTGCTTCTGGTCTTCATAAAAGCATAAATTCCAGAGGGAAAACAGGCAGAAGGAAGAGTGATAGAAGCAATCACTCAGGCATGTCTGGAAGCACATCAGAGGAAACAATTCTGTCTCTGATGGCTCATACAAATTCAAGTTCTGAATACTGCTCTGAAACAGAATCAAAAGATGAAGACAATGAGGTATTTTCTGATCTTTCTAAACCTGAATTAATTGATACTTTAAAGGACTTGTTAAATGCAAATAATAAGATATCTTTAAAACTGAAAACTCTTAGGGAAGATAAGAAAAATCTAACCAAAGAGGTCCAAGTTTCAAAGAATCGAATTTCTGAGTATGCAACTAAAATCAAAGATTTGAAAACTGAAGTTGCAAGACTCAAGTCTGAAAACCAAACTCTGAAAAATAATAATTGTTCCAATTCTGAGACTGTTTGTAAATCTGATATGCATGAGAAAATTTTTCAAAACTTTATTTCAAATGGAATGGAAAGAAGTAAGTATGCATCTATGATTTATGGAAACAGCAACTCTGGAAAGAGAGGTCTTGGTTTTACAAAAACAAGTACTGAAAATAAAACTACTTATTCTGATGTTTTATGTATTGTCTGTGCTAAGAAAGGTCACTCTGAATTATCTTGTCCAATGGTAAAATTTGAACAAGATCAGAGAGCTGTTACAACTAACAAACCTGGACCCAATCAGTTCTGGGTACCAAAAGATCAAATTGTCTATGTTGCAGATATTCTGAGCAACCAGAAGGAGACACCAACAATGGTGCCTGGACAATGGATGTTGGCAATGCACAAGCAGAAGAAGGTTTATGTTCCAACATCTACCAAACAGAAGCAAAGTGACTCTGGTAGAAGAAGAACTGGTCAACACAATACCTATCAAAACCAGAACCAGAATTATAGGAGGAACAGGAAATATCATGGATATCACTCGTATCAGAACAAGAACTGGAACCAGTATCAGAGGAACAAGAACTGGAACCAGAACCAGAACTGGAACCAGTACCAGAAGCACAGAAACTGGAACCAGAACCAAAACTGGAACCAGTATCAGAGGTACAGGAACTAGAACCAGAACCAACACTGGAACCAGAACCAGAACTGGAGGCACAGAAATTGGAACCAGAATCAACACTGGAACCAGAATCAGAATCAATACCAGAACCAGAACCTGAACAGGTATCAATATCAAAGGTTGAGGTACAATCATCAGAACTACTTTAATTATCAAAATAAGTATGATTATCAAAATCACCATAGGTTCCAGAATCACCAGAGGAATATGGTGTATGAGCCAAAACAGAAATTAAAGAATCAAAATCAAGAGAGTTCTTCAAACTCTCCAGTGAGATTCATCAAGACTACAAACCTGGAAGGGAATTCAAATTCCCTCATCCAAACCATGTAATCTCAAAAAACATATAGATTAGGAATCTGAAAATCAGAAGCAAGAGGATTTTCAGAGTAAACCTGAGGCTACATCTTGCTGTAAATACTATTATTATTTAATATTTACTGTGATAAGAATAAGCTTGATCTTAACAAATCAAAGCTAGATAAGTATTCTGCAGGTTTTCAAAACATCAGAGGAACCAGGTGATTCTCACGAATTGAACACTCAGAAGAAACAGCATTCCAGTGGTTTCAAAAACAAACAGAAACAACCAGAAGCAGAATTAATGGTTTGGCTGTACTAAGTTCATTTTTAAATTAATTGATTTATATTATGGTATATGACAAACTGCTTGACAAATCAAAGCAAGATAAAGATAGTACAGGTTCATCAGAACCAAAGGGAGCATAAGCAGAAGCAGAACGAATGGTTTGGCTGTATTGAGTTAAATTTTAACTTATTTGATTTGCATTATGTAAAATGACAAATTGCTTGATCTTAACAAATCAAAGCAAGATAAAAATAGTGTAGGGAGCAGAAGCACAAGAAACAGAAGTACCTGGAAAGGTAAAGGATAAAAGCAAGTCAGCAACACATGACAAATCCTCAAAAGATAAATCTGATCAAGTCAGAAACAGCCAAGATAAGTTAGAAGAGAAATCTGGATATTTACCAGAATCTGAAGCTGTTACAGATTCACCAGAACCAGAAGCTGATTTATCAGAATCAGAAGCTGTTACAGATTCACCAGAACCAAAAGCTGATTCATCAGAATCAGAAGCTGTTACAAAATCAAAAGCTGATGCAAACCAAGCAATGCTGATGAAGCTTTGGTAGAGGAAGATTGGATACTTGCAATGCAAGAAGAGCTGAATGAATTCCAAAGGAATGATGTTTGGGATCTGGTATCCAGACCAAACAAAAACATTATTGGAACCAAGTAGGTGTTCAGAAACAAATTCAATGAAAAGGGTGAAGTTGTAGCTCAGGGATACAGTCAACAGAAAGGTATAGATTACACTGAGACTTTTTGCTCCAGTGGCCAGGTTAGAAGCAATTAGAATTCTTTTATCGTTTACTGCTAATCATGATATAATGCTGTATCAAATGGATGTTAAAAGTGCTTTCTTAAATGGCTATATAAGTGAGGAAGTTTATGTCAAACAGCCCCCTGGATTTGAAAACTCTGATTTTCCAGACCATGTTTTTAAACTTAAGAAATCTTTATATGGTTTAAAACAAGCACCAAGGGCATGGTATGACAGACTTAGTAACTTTCTGCTTAAGAATAAATTTAATAGAGGCCAGATTGATAATACATTATTTAGGAAATCCATTAAACATGATATTCTGATTATTCAAGTCTATGTTGATGATATCATATTTAGATCAACTAATGGCACTTTGTGCAAAGAGTTTTCTAACCTAATGCAGAAGGAGTTCCAAATGAGCATGATGGGAGAACTTTAGTTCTTCCTGGGAATTCAGATTCATCAAGGCAAATCAGGTATACTCATTCACCAATCAAAATATACTAAAGAACTTCTCAAAAAGTTCAAGATGAGTGACTGTAAGCCAATGGCCACCCCCATGCACCCAACCTGCTCACTTGAGAAAGATGAAACCCGCCAAAAGGCAGACCAGAAAACATACAAAGCTGGAAAGGAAAAGTATAAAAGGCAACTGCACTTTGTTCTGTGATAACACTTCAGCCATAAACCTAACCAAGAACCCTATCTTACACTCTAGAGCCAAACACATTGAAATAAAGAAGCATCTCAGCATCTCTGATAGGTTCGAGTTCATTAAGAAGCATCTCAGCATTACCTCCATATCTGACTAGCTCAAGTAGTCATCTTAGGAGTTTTTAAAATTTCTTGCAATTTTATTTTATGTCTTTACTTTCTGTAATTTGTAAAGAGAAAAACAAAAAATACAAAAATAGTAGGACCACTTTTTGGCTGATGACAAAAAGGGGGAGAAAGAGAGAGAGAGAGAGAGAGAGAGAGAGAGAAAGAAAGAAAGGAGAAATAAGTTGAAAAGGAGAGGAAACAGAGAGAGCGAAAAACAAAGAAAGAAAAAGAAAGAGTGAAAACAGAAGGAGTTGAAAAGGAGAGGAAATGTGAAGAGAGAAAAAGAAATAGAGCAAAAAGAAGGAGTTGAAAAGGAGAGAAAATGTGAAGAGAGAAAAAGAAATAGAGCAAAAAGAAGGAGTTGAAAAGGAGAGGAGAAGAAAAGAAAAGAAAGAGAGAACAAAGAAGGAGTTGAAAAGGAGAGTATCAAACTTAGGGGGAGAGATTGGTCTGAGGGGGAGTAATTCAAAGTCTTCGAGTCATAAGTTAGCAAAATAAGTTAAGGTTTTGTCATCATCAAAAAGAGGGAGATTGTTGGAACCAAGTTGGTTCTAAGTACATAGGATTTTGATGCTTACAAATGTACTCTATGTAAACTTATTTTGTACTTTGAATTATTAAATTAAATGTAATCAGAATATGAAGAAATCAGAAGCAGAAGATCAAAGGAAAATGAATTCTGGAATGACCAGAAGATACTCCAGGAATGTCAAAACATGACCAGAAGATATATTTGATGGCCCAGATCAGAAGGAATAAATTTCAGAATGAAACATGGATCATATCATTGGAAAGCATGCCAGAAGGAGAGTTGATCGAGACAAACAGGAATCAAATATCAATTTTATTCCAGAAGTTATTCTGACCAGAAGATGGCTTCGCAGTAAAAAATTACACAGCCCAGACTTGTTCCAGACTTGACCAGAAGGTATGTTTATGAGTCCAGAACAAGAGGATCAATCCAGATTTGGCCCAGACCATAAGATGGCATGATTCAGGGCATGTAACTAAGTCCAGAACAAAAGAAATGAGTTCCAGAATCAACCCATACCTGGTCCAAAATCAAAGGTAAAATGTCCAGACTGAAATATTTTTTGATCAAGTTTATTTCAGTTTGTTCCAGACCAAATTCCAGAATCTGTCCAGATCAGAGTAAAAATATCCAGATCAATGGTTCAGAAATAATTTTTTGAGTCCAGTGATGGTCTAGATCAGAAAATCAAACCATGGCCCAGTGTTGGCCGAAATCAGAGGGACAGAATGTGCAAGTCCAGAAATGGCTGAGTCTAGAAGAATTCAGCATATCATGCGCGCATCCAAGTTGACCGAAATCAGAAGATCAGAGGGTCAGGAAGTGTGGTCCAGGGATGGCCGAATTCAGAGGATCACATCATATCATCTAGCTTGGACCAGAGATGGACTAGCGTTCAAAATTCTGATGGTCCAGAATTGATCAACGATGGAGATTGCAAGTTATTTTAATAAAAGTGTTAAAAAGATTGGTTATAAAAATAAAGTGGAGTAGCATGGAATTCAGGAGCATTAGCGGGAACAACCAACAGATTTGATTGGCCAGTTAATTTATGAAAGAAATCTAAGGCTAGAAAAAGATATGATTTTTATTTTAATGAAGCCCAATTGGTCAATTTATTTTGCCAGAAAATCTAGCAAGATTCAGCTCGAAATTAAGCTTGGAAGAGGCCCAAATCTGCATCTATAAAAGGAGGCTCAAGGCAGAATGCTCATCAACGAAAATCACAAAAGAGTCATACACTTGCAAAGCAACCACTCTCAAATTTTCATATAAGTCAATTGTGAGTTTCAGCTTTCAAGAAGCAAGTACTCAGTTATTTTCTTTCCACTGTGGCAAATCTAAGTTGTTGAAGTAGAGTCTACAATCTGAGGGAGTCAGTAGAGGTAGCAGGTTACTTGTCAATTAGATAGGGTTGTATCTAAGTTGTTGAAGTAGAGTCTACAAACTGAGGGACTCAGAAAGGGTAGCAAGGTACTTAGCAATTAGATTCATAGTGTTGTGAATTCTTCTACAATCTGGGGTGTCAGATTGGCTGAAGAACAGGAGTTGTTTTTCCTCAAAGAATTCTAGAATTGTTAGACTATTTGAGAAGACTCACTTGGAGGGTCAATAGCAAGGTTGTAATTCAAGGTTGAATTAGTGAAATCCTTCAAGGCGAAGGGACTGGACGTAGCCTCGTTAACGGTGAACCAGTATAAAATCTATGAGTTTTTATTTTTATTTTTATCCACTGCTAACTCTGTTTTAATTATACATCAAGTTTTGTTTTGAAAGTATTAAAACAGGAAAAGTATTCAAGTTAAGTCAAACACAATTCAACCCCCCTTCTCGTGTTTGCACTTTCAATGATTAACTGCCGAGCAGCAGTGAAGGTCAACTATGCCACGTATCTGCTGATAGGGGATGCAGAGTACTGGTGGAGAAGTACAAGGTTTCTAATGGAATCAGCTCACAAGGAAGTGAATTGGGAGTCGTTCAGTATTTGGCTGCTACCCAACTCGAAGTATCTTTGAAAGAAGGAACTCAGGAATTTTTATCATTGGCTAACGTGGAGACCAAGATGGATGTGAACATAGAAGATGTAGTGTTAGTCAAAGAATATCTGAACGTATTTCCATCAGAAATTACAAGATTACCCCCGGTGAGAGAGGTGGAGTTCTTCATTGATTTACACCCATGAACTGGACCAATTTCAATTGCGCCGTACCGGATATCGCCATTGGAATTAAGGGTCAAATTGAAGGCTTGTTGGAGAAAGGATTTATCAGACCATGTGTGTCGCTATGGGGAGAGTTTGTGTACCAGAAGTTGCAGAGATGAGAAGAGCAAATTTGGAAGAGGCTCATAAGAGTAAGTTGAGTATTCATCCTGGAGCGACCAAGATGTACCAAGACTTAAGACAGAATTACTGGTGGCCAGGAATGAAGAGGTACGTAGCGGAGTACGTATCGGCATGTTTAACTTGTCAGAAAGCGAAAGTGGAACATCAACGACCTGCTGGAATGTTGCAACCTCTGGACATACCGGAATGGAAGTGGGACAGCATTTCCATGGATTTTATAATAGGACTGCCCAAGACAAGGAAAAAGAATGATTCAATTTGTGTAATAGTGGATCGATTGACAAAGTCCGCGCATTTCCTACCAATAAGGACCATTTACAAAGTAGATAAGCTGACGGAAATCTACATTGCTGAGATTGTAAGGTTACACGGCGTTCCATCGAGTAAAGTATCGGACCGTGACCCAAAGTTCACATCTCACTTTTGGGGAGCGCTGCATGAAGCGTTAGGAACGAAACTGAAATTGAGTTCCGCTTATCATCCACAAACAGACGGACAGACTGAGAGAACAAACCAGTCCTTGGAAGATCTATTGAGAGCATGCGTGTTGGATGACAGACGAAACTGGGATGAGGTGTTGCCATTGATTGAGTTCACTTACAACAACAGTTTTCACGCAAGTATTGGAATGGCATCCTATGAGGCTTTGTATGGACGCAAGTGTCAGACGCCTTTATGCTGGTATAAGGACGGAGAGAGTATGATTGTTGGACCTAAGATGGTGGAACAGACTACAGAGAAAATCAAGAGGATACAAGAGAAAATGAAGGTTTCGCAGGATCGTCAGAAGAGTTATGAGGACAAGCGTCGCAGACCTTTGGAATTCGAGCAGGTGATCATGTATTTCTGAGGGTCACGCCTACAACTGGAGTGGGCAGAGCTATTAAGTCAAGAAAGTTGACTCCGAAATTTATTGGACCATACCAAATTACTGCGCGTATTGGACCTTTGGCTTATCGGATTGCTTTACCTCCCATACTGTCCAATATCCACGACGTATTTCATGTGTCACAGTTAAGGAAATACATTGCAGACCCGTCCCATGTGATCGAGCCGGATACAATTCAGCTGAGGGACAACCTGTCATTTGAAGTATTCCCTGTAAGGATTGAAGACAGGAAGATTAAACAGTTGAGAAACAAGAAAGTCCCACTAGTCAAAGTGATCTGGAACCCGACTACTGGAGACACAACTTGGGAACTAAAGAGTAATATGAGGGAACAATATCCTCAGTTGTTCATCGACATGTATTTTCGAGGACGAAACTAATTTAAGGGGGTGGTAATGTAAGACCCATAAATTTAATATTAATTTTGGAATTAATATTAAGGGTATTTTGGGGATATTTGTAAAATATTTAATATATGTATGTTTAGAGTGAATATATATATATATATATAAATATTTATTTTTGAGGATGAATTAAAATTATTGGATGAAGAATAAATTAATTTAATTACGAGTAATTAAATTAATTGAACAGTTAATTAAGGATTAGCGGCTAATTGCAAAACGTTTAAGTGCTGGAGGATCCAGCAATATTTTAACATTAATTTTGATGAGGTGGCACATGGAGGTGCCTATATATGGACTGCAAAGGACAGAGCAAAGACAGAAACCTTTCTCTCCTCCATACTGCATGTAACAGTACTGCATGTAACAGTACCATTCTCTCCCATTCTGTTCTGCTTACCAATTCACGATTTCAAAAGAAAGGAAAAAGAGAGTTCCTCAAAAGTGCCATCAATTGGAAATACAAGCACCAAACCAGAAAACCCCCAGTACTAAAGTTGTTCCCCACATCACTACGGAGCTAGAGAACCTAGTTTCGTAGCAGCAGACGCAAGTAGAAGTTTCACTGATTTTTCACGCGCAAACGGAAACGAAAACTGAAACGTGAGCAAAAGCAGAAACGCAACAAGGGTAAGGGCACCTTCCACTTTCTAGTTGCATTAGGGCTGTAAATGCATATTGTTATGACATGCACGTGTTCCATTTCTGTTTTTGAAGAAAAACTGTTTTGCATGTCATTTTGAAGAATGAGAAATGCATCGTGTTGATGTTGATGATTTTGTGATGTTGGCTGTTTTTGCTGATATAATATGCTGTTTTGCTTATGTGGGAAAGCTGAAAAATGTTTTGCATGTTATTTTAAAGTTGATCAAAATGCATGTTCATAAATTTTTTTTGCATAAAATGCGAAAATGCATTCTGATGGTGTTTTGATGCTATGTGATGCTTACTGTTTTGGCTGAATTCAATAATGATGTTTTGTTGTGTGAGAAAGCTAGAATATGCTTTGCATGTTGTGTTGGTTGTATAAGAAAGCTGGAATATGTTTTGCATGTTGTGTAAGAATGCTGAAAATGCCTTGCATGTTGTTTTGAAGATGCATGTTCTTTTTCTGATGATTCTGGTGTGAATCATTCTATTTTTCTTCTGATGATTCTGGTGTGAATCATTCTTTTTTGCTTCTGATGATTCAGGTGTGAATCATTCTGTTTTGCTTCTGATGATTCTGGTGTGAATCATTCTGTTTTGCTTCTGATGATTCTGGTGTGAATCATTTTGTTTTGCTTCTGATGATTCTGGTGTGAATCATTATGTTTTGCTTCTGATGATTCTGGAGTGAATCATTCTGTTTTGCTTCTGATGATTCTGGAGTGAATCATTCTGTTTTGCTTCTGATGATTCTGGTGTGAATCATTCTGTTTTGCTTCTGATGATTCTGGTGTGAATCATTCTGTTCTGCTTCTGATGATTCTGGTGTGAATCATTCTGTTCTGCTTCTGATGATTCTGGTGTGAATCATTCTGTTCTGCTTCTGATGATTCTGGTGTGAATCATTCTGTTTTGCTTCTGATGATTCTGGTGTGAATCATTTTGTTTTTCTTCTGATGATTCTGGAGTGAATCATTCTGTTTTGCTTCTGATGATTCTGGTGTGAATCATTCTGTTTTGCTTCTGATGATTCTGGAGTGAATCATTCTGTTTTGCTTCTGATGATTCTGGTGTGAATCATTCTGTTTTGCTTCTGATGATTCTGGTGTGAATCATTCTGTTCTGCTTCTGATGATTCTGGTGTGAATCATTCTGTTCTACTTCTGATGATTCTGGTGTGAATCATTTTCTTCTGCTTCTGATGATTCTAGTGTGAATCATTCTGTTCTGCTTCTGATGATTCTGGTGTGAATCATTCTGTTTTGCTTTTGATGATTCTGGTGTGAATCATTTTGTTTTTCTTCTGATGATTCTGGAGTGAATCATTCTGTTTTGCTTCTGTTGATTCTGGTGTGAATCATTCTTTTTTGCTTCTGATGATTCTGGTGTGAATCATTCTGTTTTGCTTCTGATGATTCTGGTGTGAATCATTCTGTTTTGCTTCTGATGATTCTGGTGTGAATCATTTTGTTTTGCTTCTGATGATTCTGGTGTGAATCATTCTGTTTTGCTTCTGATGATTCTGGTGTCAATCATTTTGTTTTGCTTCTGATGATTCTGGTGTTAATCATTCTGATTCTGGTTCAGTTTTCTGATGTTCTGGTGTTGATGATTCTGATTCTGGTTCTAATTCTGATGTTCTGATGTTGATCATTCTAGTTCTGTTTTTGCCTTCTGTTTTCGACTACAGACATGCTGTATTCGAATACAGAATGTTGAAATTACAGTTTCAGCTTCTGTATTCGAATACAAGGGATTTGTATTTGAATACAGATTCGAGTTTTCAAACATTCCAAGTTTTTCAACAGTGTTTTGTAAACCCTAAGTGTTGGGGAATATTGGGAATGTTTGTGGTGAATTAAAATGGGACTTTTGGTGCTATTTTGAAGTGGTGGTGATGAAGTTTTTGAGACTTTAATGATGTAGTGAAAAATGTTGATTTGTGCACTGAGACTGCCTCTATATTCGACTACCAGGGAGGCTGTAGTCGAATACAGAGTGTTAATTCTGCACTGTTTTGGCTCTTGTATTCGAATACAGAGAGGCTGTATTCGAATACAAATTTGTATTTTCCAGAAATCTCAGTTTTAAACACTGTTTTGTAAATTTTAAGAGTTTGGGGAACAATGGAAAGACTTGAGATGATTAAGTATGGAATTTGTGAGATAATGTGAATTGTTAATGATTGCTTCACTGTTTAATCATTGATGTGTTGATGATGATATTGATTATGTTGAGATGTTTTGAAATATGATGGGATGGCATGAATTTTTCTGATTTTGCATACTGTTTTCAGTGAAGAGAAGCCATTGCATATTCATGCATTGCATTGTCAGGTGGTGACTGCGATGGGCCACAGAGTTGATGCGGTGACCGTGATGGGCCGCGAAGTTCAGTAGTACCCATGGGTTATAGAATAGTTCCGCGTGTATTAGACGGTCCATTCTATCCGTGCGAGGATTTAACTTCTGTGTATTTGGCCTGTGAGAGGCTAATACATGTAATTGTAGCGACCATGATGGTTATAGAATAGTTCCGCGTGTATTATACGGTCTATTCTATCCCGGTTTAGAGTAGTTCCGCGTGTATTAGACGGTCTATTCTATCTGGGCTACGGGATGGTTTCGCGTGTATTAGACGGTCCATTCCATTCGTGAAATTGTGCTGGTCTGTGAGCGACTGCATTGGTACTGGTCTGTGACGACTATACCTTAGTATGTGTATGACGTGCTGGTTTGTTGAGCGACTGCACGAGTGCTGGTCTGTGAGCGACTGCACCTTGGTAATTCCAAGATATTGTATACATGAGCATATACATATTGCATCGGGGTGATTGACCGGTGGGTCACGATTGGGTTATGTGATGATGATTGGAAAGTGATGTGTGTGAGTACTTTATGAAATCTGAATTTCTGATGAATGATTGTGAATGCTGAAGTGTTGGTTGTACTTATAACTTATTTTCCATCTTAATTGGTTGCTATTTTGAAAAATACATGTCATGAAATTTCAAATGAGCATCATTATTTTCATCATTGTTATATGATATGCCATGTATATATTTGTTGCTGTGAAATATATGCTATGTGATTATTTATTAATTTTGGTCGGTGACCCTTGCTATTATATTGTGGAAATTGGGCTTTGCCCTCAGATGTTACCCAAACCCGTCCTACCGACGGATACACTAACGACGGAAACGTCGTTAGTTTCCCTTGATCTTTACGTACGGAGTATCCGTGGACAACGCAGAAGGACGGACGATTGACTGAAGACGAGACTTATAGAGGATACGGTGGAGACCGTGCTACTGTAGCTTAGTGCATGATCAGACTAGACTTTTGTATAGGGTCTTGAGTTTTGGGAAATGTAATTTATTTTGGGAATTAATGTATGACTTCTCCGCTGTATTTTCCGCACTCTGATACTGTTTAGTGGCCACAGGCCAGGTGTTCTCTTTTGAAATGAACTGATGAAAATTTTATTTTAATTCCCTTGACATTAATTTTGGAAAACTCATTTTAATTATTTATTGAAAAAAAAGACTACACTCGCGCTGTGTTTTAAACTCGAGGTGTTACAAAAACTGTTTTTGGCAATGACATTTTGAAAAATGAAGAATGCATTATGTTGATGTGTAATGATTCTGTGATGGTTGTTGTCTGGTTGAATGCAGTAATGTTGTTTTGTTTGTGTGTGGGAAGTTGAAAAATGTCTTGCATGTTGTTCTGAAGATGGTCAAATGCATATTTATAAAATTGTTGTGCTGGTTGTTATAAAATGCGAAAATGCATTCTGTTGGTATTTTGCTGCTATGTGATGCTTGCTGTTTGGCTGAATGTGTTAATATTGTTCTGATGGTTTGAGAAAGCTGAAATGCTTTGCATGTAGTTCTGTTTGTGTGAGAAAGCTGGAAATGTTTTGCATGTGTTTTGAGAAATTATCAGAATGTAAATGGTTAAAAATGTCTTTTGTTGTGGTTGACATTCTGTTTGAGTGGTTTAAGCAAAACTATGATGAATGATCTGGTGTGCTGATGTTTTCAAAAGAAAAGGAATTTTAAATGATGAAAGTGTTTTTCTGGGAAAGTTGTTATTGATGAAAAATGTCTGAGTTTTGTGGTTCAAAAGAGTGTTGAATCTGTTTTGGTGTTTTGTTGGTTTTTCAAAAGAAAAAGTTTGAAAATGTGATGGAGTCTAAGGAAAATTTTCACTGAATTCGAAGGTGTATTCGAATACAGCTTGAGTGTATTCGAATACAACCTGCCAAGCTTCTGTTTTACCTAAGTTTTCAAACTTGTATTCGAATACGGGCCTCTGTATTCGAATACAGAGGAAGGATTTTTGCTTCTGACTTAGCATCTGTATTCGACTACGACCCTGTCGTATTTGAATACAGAAGTGAAATTTTAACACTGTATTCGACTACGACAGTCTCGTATTCGAATACAGGATGCTGACTTTCACAATTTTTGCTTCTGTATTCGAATACAAGGGAGCTATATTCGAATACAGATTCGTGTTTTTCCAGAAACTCAAGTTTTAGCTTCAATATTCGAATACAAGGAAGCTGTATTCGAATACAGATTTGTGTTTTTCAGAAAATCAAGTTTTAAACACTGCCATGGGAACTTTAAAGTGTTGGAAAACATTGGAAAGGTTTAAAATGATTTAAAATGGAGTTTTTGAAATAGTTTTGAAGAGGAGATGATGAAGTCCTTGAAAACCTTAAATGATATTGGGAAAATGCTGGATTTGTATTGTTATATCTTCTGTATTCGACTACAGGTGTGCTGTATTCGAATACAGAGTGTTGAAATTGCAGTTTTATGCTTCTGTATTCGAATACAAGGAAGTTGTGTTCGAATACAGATTCGGGTTTTTCAAAAAATCAAAGTTTTAAACATTGTTTTATAAACTTTAAGTGTTGGGGAGTATTTGGGAAGGTTTGTGACAAATTAAAACTGGAATTTTGTGATAGTTTGAAGTGGTGGTGATGAAGTTTTTGAGACTTTACTAATGTTGTGAAAATACTGATTTTTACACTGTGATAGTCTCTGTATTCGAATAGAATGAGGCTGTATTCGAATACAGAGTGTTGATTCTGCCCTATTTTTGGCTTATGTATTCGAATACAGAGAAGCTGTATTCGAATACAGATTCGTATTTTCCAGAAATCTCAGTTTTAAACACTATTTTATGAATTTTAAGGGTTGGGGGAAGACTTATGATAATTAAGAATGGAATTGTGAGATAATGTAAAGAGTTAATGACTGCATGACTGTTTAATCATGGTTGTGATGATGATGATATTGACTGTGTTGAGAGGTTTTGAAAAATGATGGAAAGGCATGAATTTTACTGATGTTGCATACTATTTTCAGTGAGGAGAAAACATTGCATGTTCATGCATTGCATAGTCAGGTGGTGACCACGATGGGCCACAGAGTTGATGCGGTGACCGTGATGGGCCGCGAAGTTAAGTAGTAACCATGGGTTATAGAATAGTTCCCCGTGTATTAGACGGTTTGTTCTATCTGGGGTCAGAGTAGTTCCGCGTGTATTAGACGGTCTATTCTACTCGGGCTACGGAGTGGTTCCGCGTGTATTAGACGGTCCATTCTATCCGTGCGACTGCACTGCACTGGTGCTGATCTGTTGAGCGATTGCACCCTGGTCTCGAGGGCCGTTAAAGTCAAACATATTTAAATTGTGCTGGTCTGTTGAGCGACTGCACCTTGGTAATTCCAAGAAGTTGAATACATGAGCATATACATATTACATCGGGGTGATTGGCCGGTGGGTCACGATTTTGTTATATGATGATGATTGGAAAGTGATGTGTGTAAGTGCGTTATAAAATCTGAATTTCTGTGATTGCTGAATTGTTAGTTGTACTTACAACATGTTTTCCATATTAATTGGTTGCTGTTTTGAAAAGGCATACATGTTATGAAATTTCCAAAATAAGCATTTTTATTTATCATCATTATTATATGATTTCCCATGGATGTAATTATTCTGTGATAAATGCTATGTGTTATGTGTTAATTTCGGTCGGTGACCCTTTACTATTATTGTGGAAATTGGGCTTTGCCCTCAGATGAACCCCAAACCCGTCCCACCGACGATTACACTAACGACGGAGACGTCGTTAGTTTTCCTTGATATTCGTATACGGAGTCTTTGTGGACATCGCAGAGGGACGGACAGCTGGCTGAAGACGAGACTTGTAGAGGATGCGGCGGACACCGTGCTACTGTAGCTTAGTGCATGATCAGTTAGAATTGATGTATAGGATTTTGAGCTGGAAAATGTATCTTGTTTTAATTTGGAAATTATTGTACCACTTTTCTGCTAACACATTCCGCACTCTGATATTGTCTTTTGGGATTATGACACTGATCTTTTAAAATGTATTAATGTTTATTATTAATTTCCAAAGATAAGTACTTAGTGATATTTATGATGAAACTAATTAATTTTGTTCATCGATTAAATTACGACGTACCTTTTTATGAAATGAGTTAAAGGAAATTTTATTTCAATTCTTTTGAAGTAATGAATTGGAGAATCATTTTAATTAATTATTTAAAAAAAATACACTTGCACTGTGTTTTAAACTCGGGATGTTACAGAGACTCTCAAGGATTTTGACTTTTCATTGCAGTACCACCCTGGAAAGGCCAATTTGGTGGCTGATGCATTAAGTAGGAAAAGTGTGTCAGTATCTTCAATGATAATGGCAAGACAACAAGAGTTGTGGGAAACATTTAGAGATCTACACTTGGACGTAAAGTTTGCACCAGGAATTTTAAAGTGTGGAATGATAACAATTTTGAGTGGTCTACTTGAGGAGATTGCAAACTTGCAAGACGACGCATTGATCCAAGAAAAGAGGAGTCTGATAGCGCAAGGACAGACAACTGAATTCAGGATCGGACCAGACAATATTCTGAGATGTAATGGAAGAGGGACAACATTTCCATGGATTTTATAACAGGACTGCCCAAGACAAGGAAAAAGAATGATTCAATTTGGGTAATAGTGGATCGACTGACAAAGTCCGCACATTTCTTACCAATAAGGACCACTTACAAAGTAGATAAGCTGACGAAAATCTACATCGCTGAGATTGTGAGGTTACACGGCGTTCCATCGAGTATAGTATCGGACCGTGACCCGAAGTTCACATCTCATTTTTGGGGAGCACTGCATGAAGCTTTAGGAACGAAACTAAAATTGAGTTCCGCTTATCATCCACAAATAGACGGACAGACTGAGAGAACAAATCAGTCCTTGGAAGATCTATTGAGAGCATGTGTGTTGGATGACAGAGGAAACTGGGACGAGGTGTTGCCATTGATTGAGTTCACTTACAACAATAGCTTCCACGCAAGTATTGGAATGGCACCCTATGAGGCTTTATATGGACGCAAGTGTCAGACGCCTTTATGCTGGTATAAGGACGGAGAAAGTATGATTGTTGGACCTGAGATGGTGGAACAAACCACAGAGAAAATCAAGAGGATACAAGAGAAAATGAAGATTTTGCAAGATCGTCAGAAGAGTTATGCGGACAAGCGTCACAGACCTTTGGAATTCGAGCAGGGTGATCATGTATTTCTAAGGGTCACGCCTACAACTGGTGTTGGCAGAGCTATTAAGTCGAAGAAGTTGACTCCGAAATTTATTGGACCATACCAGATTACTGCACGTATTGGACCATTGGCTTATTGGATTGCTTTACCTCCCATACTGTCCAATATTCATGACGTATTTCATGTGTCGCAGTTAAGGAAATACATTGCAGACCCGTCACATGTGAACGAGCGAGATACAATTCAGCTGAAGGATAACCTGTCATTTGAAGTATTCCCTGTAAGGATTGAAGACATGAAGATTAAACAGTTGAGGAACAAGGAATAGTCAAAGTGATTTGGAATCCGACTATGGGAGACGCGACTTGGGAATTGGAGAGTAAGATGAGGGAACAATGTCCTCAGTTGTTTATTAACATGTAGTTTCGAGGACGAAACTAATTTAAGGGGGGTAGTAATGTAAGACCCTTAAATTTAAGAATTAAATTATGGAATTAATATTAAGTGTATTTTGGGGATATTAGTAAAATATTTAATATATGTATGTTTTGAGTAAATATATATATATATATATATATATATATATATATATAAATATTTATTATGGAAGATGAATTAAGATTATTGGATGAAGAATAAATTAATTTAATTACGAGTAATTAAATTAACGGACAGTTAATTAAGGGATTATCGGCTAATTGCGACGAGACTGGTTAAGCACTGAGGATCAGACAAGTGTCGGGTGAGGTGGCACCCACACAAGCCTATATATTGGAGTGAGAAGGATGGGTGAAATCAGAACACCATTCCTCCTCCCTTACTGCCCATACTGCATGTAACAGTATCACCTTCTCCCTACCCTTCTCCCATTCTAAAATCTGTTTCACGTTAAAAAAAAAAAAAAAAAAGAGGGAGTTCCTCAAAAGTGACATTACTTGGAAATCCAAGCACCAAACCAGAAAACCCCTAGTACAAAAGTTGTTCCCCTCATCATTCCAAAGCTAGAGAACCTATTTTCGTAGCAGCTAACGCAAGCGGGAGACCGATTTTTGACGCGTAAACGGGAATGAAAATAGAAACGTGAGAAGTAGCAGAAACGCAACAAGGGTAAGGGCACCTTCCACTTTTTAGTTGCATTAGGGCTGTAAATGCATAACTGTCATGACATTACTGATGTTTTCGTCATTGTTTAAAGAAAAACTGTTTTTGCAATGACATTTTGAAAAATGCGAAAATGCATTATCTTGGTATTTTGCTGCTATGTGATGCTTGCTGTTTGGCTGAATGTGTTAATGTTGTTCTGATGGTTTGAGAAAGATGAAATGCTTTGAATGTTGTTCTGCTTGTGTGAGAAAGCTGGAAATCCTTTGCTTGTGTTTTGAGAAATGATCAGAATGTAAATGGTTAAAAATGTCTTTTGTTGTGGTTGACATGTTGTTTGAGTGGTTTAAGCAAAACTGTGATGAAAATCTGATGTTGCTGATGTTTTCAAAAGAGAAGGAATTAAAATGATGAAAGTGCTTTTCTGGAAAATCTGTATTGATGAAAAAAGTCTGAGTTTTGTGGTTTGCAAAAGAGTGGTAAAACTGTTTTGAGGTTGTTGGTTTTCCAAAGGAAAAAAGTTTGAAAATGTGTTGAGGTTTCAAGAAATTCTCACTGAATTCGAAGGTGTATTCGAATACAGCATGAGTGTATTCGAATACAACCTGCCAAGCTTCTGTTTTACTCAAGTTTTCAAACTTGTATTCGAATACGGGCCCTTGTATTCGAATACATAGGAAGGATTTTTGCTTCTGACTTAGCATGTGTATTCGACTACGACTCTGCCGTATTCGAATCTAGAAGTGAAATTTTAACACTGTATTCGATTACGACAGTCTCGTATTCGAATACAGGATGCTGACTTTCACAATTTTTGCTTCTGTATTCGAATACAAGGGAGCTGTATTTGAATACAGATTCAGATTTTTCCAGAAACTCAAGTTTTAGCTTCTGTATTCGAATACAAGGAAGCTGTATTCGAATACAGATTCGTGTTTTCCAGAAAATCAAGTTTTAAACACTGTCATGTGAATCTTAAAGTGATGGGGAACATTGAGAAGGGTTAAAATGATTTAAAATGGAGTCTTTGAAATAGTTTTGAAGAGGAGATGATGATGTTTTGGAAACCTTTAATGACCTGGGAGAAAATGTTGAATTTACAATGTTTTGTCTTCTGTATTCGACTATAGGCATGTTGTATTCGAATACAGAATGTTGAATTTGCAGTTTCATGCTTCTGTATTCGAATACAAGGGGGTTGTATTCGAATACAGATTCGGGTTTTCAGAAATTCCAAGTTTTTCAACATTGTTTTATAAACCCTAAGTGTTGGGGAATATTGGAAAGGTTTGTGATGAATTAAAATGGTTTTTTTGTGATAGTTTGAAGTGGTGGTGATGAAATTTTTGAGACTTCTACTGAAGTTGTGAAAATATTGATTTTTACACTGTGACAGCCTCTGTATTCGAATACAATAAGGTTGTATTCGAATACAGAGTGTTGATTATGCACTGATTTGGCTTTTGTATTCGAATACAAGGAAGCTGTATTCGAATACAGATTCGTATTTTCCATAAATCTCAGTTTTAAACACTGTTTTATGAATTTTAAGAGTTTGGAGAAAGCCTTATGATAATTAAGAATGGAATTTTGAGATAATGTAAAGTGATAATGTTTGCTGGAATGTTTAATCATTGATGTGTTGATGATGAAATTAATTGTGTTGAGATGTTTTAGGGGATGCTGGAAAGGCTGAGTTTTTCTGATATTGCATACTGCTTTCAGTGAAGAGAAAACATTGCATGTCCATGCATTTCATAGTCAGGTGGTGACCGCGATGGGCCACAGAGTAATGCGGTAACCGTGATGGTCCGTGAAGTTAAGTAGTAACCACAGTAATGGGCTACGGAATGGCCGCTTGTTCGTGGTGGTCCATTCTATCCGGGTTCAGAGTGGCCGCGTGTTCGTGGTGGTCCATTCTATCCGGGCTACAGAATGGCCGCGTGTTCGTGGTGGTCCATTCAAATACGTAAAACGTGCTGGTCTGTTGACCGACTGCACTGGTGCTGATCTGTTGAGCGATTGCACCTGGTCTTGAGGGCCGTTAAAGTCAAACTTATTTAAATTGTGCCGGTCTGTTGAGCGACTGCACTGGTGCTGATCTGTTGAGCGATTACACCTGGTCTTGAGGGTCGTTAAAGTCAAACATATTTAAATTGTGCTGGTCTGTTGAGCGACTGCACCTTGGTAATTCCAAGAAATTGTATACATGAGCATATACATATTGCATCGGGGGATTGACCGGTGGGTCACGAAATTGGTTATGTGATGATGATTGGAAAGTGATGTGCGTGAGTACTTTATGAAATCTGAATTTCTGATGAATGATTGTGATTGCTGAAGTGTTGGCTGTACTTACAACATATTTTCCATATTAATTGTTGTTGATTGAAACAACATATATGTCATGAAATTTCAAATGAGCATCCTTAATTTTCATCATTGTTATATGATATGACATCGATGTATTTGTTACTGTGATATAAATGCTATGTGTTAATTGTTAATTTCGGTCGGTGACCCTTTACTATTATTGTGGAAATTGGGTTTTGCCCTTAGATGATACCCGAACCCTTCCTACCGACGGTTACACTAACGACGGAGACGTCGTTAGTTTTCCTTGATCTTTACGCACGGCGTATTTGTAGACAACACAGAGGAGCAGACAGCTGGGTGAAGACGAGACTGGCAAAAGATGCGGTGTAAACCGTGCTACTGTAACTTAGTGCATGATCAGTTAGATTTGATGTATAGGATTTTGAGCTGGAAAATGTAATTTCTTTTTAATTTTGGAATTATTGAACCACTTTTCCGCTAAACACACTCCGCACTCTGATATTTTCCGAGATGTTATGACACTGCTCTTCTTTTGAAATGTACTAATGTTATTATTAATTCCCAAAGTTAAGTACTTAGTAATATTATGATGAAGTTATTTAATTACATTCATCGATAAAATTACGACGTACCATTTTATGAAACGAATTAAAGGAAATTTTATTTCAATTTTTTTGAAGAAATAAATTGGAAAATCATTTTAATTAATTATTTAAAAGAATAAAAAATAAAAATACACTCGCGCTGTGTTTTAAACTCGGGGTGTTACACACAACGTATTCGGATACAATTCTATAACGCACAGTTCTGAGTTAAATTTTTAACCTCGTATTCGAATACGATACCTCCGTATTCGAATACAAGTACGTTATTTTTACCACTTATGTGAATTGTATTCGAATACACGATGATGTAGTTGAATAGAAAAGTGCAGTTTTAGCTACTGACTTGTCATCTATATTCGGCTACGACTCTTCGTATTCGAATACAAAATTGAATATTTTGCTACTGACTTGTCATCTTTATTCGACTACGACCCTCGGTATTCGAATACAGAACTGAAGATTTTGCTACTAACTTGTCATCTGTATTCGGCTACGACTCTTCGTATTCGAATACATAACTGAAGATTTTGCAAGCTCTATCATGCCTCTTTTTGTTGGACCTCTGTGGTGTTGGCCCTGTTGATCATTGATGGCCATAGACTCAATTATATCAATGGCTTCTGATGAAGATTTAGCTATCAAAGATCTTCCAGGTGTGGCATCTAGGATCAACTTGTGTTGTTGGAGTAAGCCATTTCTGAAATTATGGATTTGTGTTTTTGCATCGAATCCATGGTTTGGACACTTCCTCAACATTGATTTGTACCTCTCCCAAGTTTCACATAAAACTTCACCTGCAATCAGAGAGAAAGTAGAAATATCAGTTTTAAAATCCATAAATTTTGATTGAGGAAAATACCTAGCCATGAATTTCTCCTCCAGTTGATTCCAATCAGATAGAATTTGTTGTGGTTGGTCGAGAAACCACTCCTTAGCTTTTCCCATGAGGGTCAAAGGGAAGAGCCTAAGAAATACAACTTCTTCCTCAATCTCTGTTACACCAGTTGTACCATAAAGTTCATAGAACTTTGTAAGATGTGTGTAGGGATCCTCATGATCCAAACCTGCGAAAGGGCATACATCAGTTGTACCAATCGAGTCCTCATTTTAGGTGGCCTTTGATTTCCTGTAGGTCTGCCAATTCTGATTATATTCCATGGTGTGAAATTGACAAAGCCTGCATCATTGCCACCATTAGTTGGGCTCCATTTCCTGGTTCTTCTCCAGCCATTGTTGTAATCTTCGTTTGTAGAAGAACTTGACATAAAAGTTGCTTCTTGCTCCCTTCTCTGCTTAGCCAGTTCTTTTCTCTTCCTTGCTTTGATGTTATTTTTCCTAGTTGTTTTCTCTATTTCTGGGTCGAACAAAAGTTGATCAGCTGGAATCCTATCTCGCATAAATAGAAAGATAACACAAATCTAGCCAAGAGGATTAGTTAACAAGATAATCAAAATGTAAATAAAATTATGTACTATATTTACGATTGCTCATGATAACAACTAAAGCAATGCTTTTGTATTTAGACGCAATTCCCCAGCAACGGCGCCATTTTGATGAAAGTGTTTTTACCAATCTACTTTCAAATCCCTTAGGATTCAATTATAGTATAGCAAAAGGGTTGTATCGTATCCACATGGAATTGGAAATACAATGCCATTCTTTAATGAATCACTCGAGCAATAAGTTTTCAAGTATTTGGATGGTTGTTTTGGTAACCAGATTGAAATGTAAAATAAGCAATAATAAATAAATAAAACATTTAAAACACTATGAGAAAACTGTTGGAATTGGATTTCATCTATTAACTCTTCAGTATCATATTGATTCAACATAAAAATCATGTTATATGCTTAATTTCATCACATCAGTTCTTATCTATCTCATTAATCTCTTACATGAGAAGATTAACAATTCCCTAATCTAATTACCGATCTCTCGCATAATTAAAAAGGATAATCGTAATGAGTTCAAATGTAAATTGACAAACAGACTTAATTCTATTTCTAGCAATCAAGCTTGTTAGATGAGATAATCTAAGTCCGACATAAACCTCTAGTTCTCACTCACATATCAAACCTAAATTCATGCCTTAGGTGATCAAGCTAAAACATGTATGAAGAATAAGATTAAATCGTTGAAATCATCGCATAGAAACAGATATCTGTATATAGAAATCAAATTAGATACATCCAAGTTAAAGAGTTACATCCAAACCCAACAAAAGAAAATTAGCAATCCATAGCCGTGGATGCTTTCAAGCTCAAAGCGAATATCTCAGAAGAAATGACGGCTTTGTGATGTCTCGGGAACAATTCCAGCTCTTCAATTGATCCCCAATCAAGAAACCAGTTTTTTTTCTCTATTTTCTCTCTGGATTCCTCTTTTCAACTCAATAACCGCCCTTTTGGAAATTTTTCTATGCGTTTTTAAAGGAAATGAGTTTATGGTCTCGCTTAAGCCAGGTCAATCTGGTTTAAGCCAACTGGGTTCTTCAAAATCCATGTCTCTGCCTCATTTTCGCTTAAGCTAGCTAAGCTTTGGCTTAAGCATTGCTTCTGGTTTTGATTTCATAATCATTCTGGCTTAAGCCAACCTGTTTTGGCTTAAGCCAAGTTCTTCAACTTTGGATTTTTGCTTTTCCTTTGCTTGGACCACATTGATATTTCTCCTACAATTAAACACAAAGTAATTAATACTTATAATTAACATATTTACCATAATATTTTTATGAAAACTAACTACTTACTAAAATAACCTATTGAGGCATAATTTAACATATATCTTAAACATTTCAAACGTATAAGTGCCCAAAAGATTATGGAAAATTAGATAAATTTGGCACTTATCAGCAAGTACCTTAAATTCTAAGTTCCTAATAAGTTGTTGTGATTGTTGATTGTACCTTGGGGTTTGCAACATGATTTGTATTCTTAATCTTTTGTTTCATCGAAAACTTAGATGTTATACATTTTCAATAAGTGGGTATACTTATTTTGTCACTGTTGTTATCTTACTAGAACTGCTAAGTGGTTATTGTTGTCTTTTGACATAATTGTTAATTGTTAACTGTTATTTTCAGTTGGTGACCCTTTACATTATTGTGGAAAATTGGGTTTTGCCCTTAGATGATACCCGAGTTCATTCCACCGAAGGTTACTTTGAAGACGGAGACGCCGTTAGACTTCCTTGATCGACATACGCCGACTGCTTGGGCATACAACCCCATCTGAAGCAAGGCTACTTATACGGGGAGGGTGATGAGAACAAGTAGGAGTGCTGGGGCAGTGTCGTATGTGGAATATACTCACGGACGGATCAACTTTCATGTACCTTCAGGATTAGTACTGGAGGCGAATGGAGTATATATAGATGTAGAGAGTCATGTAGTTGGAGGTGAGCTGGAGGCCACCGTAGGTGTGGTAACTCCTACTATAGTAGCAGGGGATGTGGTGCTTGGACTCGGAACGGGTGAGAAGGGTAAGGGACCGATGCCAGCGGGGGAAGACATTTCAGGTTCGTCTAGGCTGGTCGGGGACCAGGGCTTTGTTGATGAACCATCGGTGCCTTGGTTGGTGTCACCGCGGAATGAGTCTGAGCTTCCACTTCCGGTGAACGATCCTCTACCGACTGTCACTGGAGTATAGGACTGTTTTGAGATTCCAGCGCCGTCGAAGCCACCTATATCATGGGTGGATCTGACTTTTGAGGAGACTGATCCTTCTATGGCTGATGAGCAGGAGGATGTCACTTCAAGGAGAGATACTGCGTCGGACGAGACTTGTGTAGAGTGTGGAGGACACCCTTGTTACTGTAGTTGTTAGTGGATGATCAAATTAGTTTTTTGTATAGGGTTTTAGTGTTCATTTTGGAGGTTGTACTTGTTTTGTATTGGGGATGACTGTATCTATGACGTTATTGACATTTGTCTTTTGTTGGTGGGTCCATGTTCCATTTTTTGACGTGACCATGGGGGATAGCATTCTTGGGGCAGTACTTACACGCAGATGTCTGCCGAGAATACCCCAGGGGTATGAGCGATGTCTGTTAGGTCTCATAGCCCCGATATATTTTCTATTTGTATATTTTTAATATTAATCCCGAAAACTATTTTAACTTATTTGTATTTATGATGTAATTAATTATTACTCTTGTCGTTTTGTGCCACGACGTATTATTTTATTAAGTGGTTTTCTAAAGAAAAAAAATGCACTCGCGCTGTTAAAAATCGGGGTGTTACAAGCTACCATCCTATCAAGGTGGGTCTTAATATTAGAAACTTCATCCTAGTTATTATGCCAAGTAAATTTATCACACTAAAATACCAAATTAGAAAGATTGTGATTTTTAAGAGTGTCTCGAAACATCGAAATTAGATGAGAGTTACCAAAATTCTCACCTTTCTTATTATCTTGTGAGAGAATCATATTGAAATCCCTCATGAAAAACCTCTTATCAGTGTTTTCCGCCAATGCTAATTAGTTAATTAATTCACATGTTTTATGTTTCATTTAAGACTCTGAAAAACCATATACCCTAGTCAACCTCCAATTTTCATCTCCCTCATCCATTGCAATTAAGACATCAATATGGTTAGGGAAAAAGATAATACCTTCACTTCGACACCTTCCTTCCAAAACATTGCAAGACCGCTGACACGTTTTTTACCTTCTCCTACAACTAACAACAATAACCCCATAAAATATTTTTCGAAACTTATTCATATCAAAATATTCTTTCTTAGTTTCTGAGAGGAATACACATGTGGGATCTTTATCTCGTAAAAGCTTTTTGAACACTCTAACTATCTGTCGGTTTTCAAGCCAACGAAAATTTCAAGTTATTCAACTCATTGTCTTCAATATCCCCAAAACCCTTTATTGGAAGTTAAAAACAAAATTCCTTATTGAAAGGGAAAATAAAACCTCCTTATTAAAAGGAAAAACCAAACTCCTTATTATAATATTTTTTTTCATCATAAGTTGATCTACTCACAAGCCAAGTCCAAATGCACTCAAAACAAACGTTTCAATAAAAAGTATTCTTCATGAACAATTTATAGAACAGGTTAAGGGCATATTTAATTTTCAAATGACTAACAATTTATGATTTTAAAATAGATTATAGCTAAATAATTAATTGTTGAAAATTTAGTATCTAACATGTTGCATGCGATTGATTAGTTACACAGTCCATCTTCTATATGATACTTGTGAAATAACTAGCAACGAACTTTAGAAGGGGTTGAATAAAGTTCAAACTTTTAAAATAGTTTTAAAAGCTTTTTTAGTCGCACAGCAACAAAAAAATAGATTTTAAAACATGTTGGACTCGCGTACAAATGCTATTGATATTCGTATCCTACATATAAATCATAATTTTTCGATATGAATCAAATAAAAGATTTTGAGAACAATATAAAACAAATTTTCACTCAACAATTGAAATCAAGATAAGATTCCAAAACATAAATTTCTAAGATCATAATCTTTCTATTAATTTTCGCACAAAACAAAACATTCGCCACAAAACACCAATATGAACGAAATCAATTAACAAAGTAAATTACATAACTTAAAAGATTGAGGGAAAGAGACGATCACACGAAAATTTATAACGGTTCCTCTACTTCATCCTCGCATGTAGAGTGCATATAGTCCCCTTTCAATAGAATTAGAGTTTCTTCCTTTAACTTTTGATTTTCAATGTTTACAAGATTCATCATCCATTGTTACATACACATGCACACCAGTCCTTATTCTTAAACACACTTGTATCAAAATATTGGAAGATCACACTTCTATATTCAAGATGAAGATATCACTTATAATCTTGCAATGCATAACCTAGAGACAATACATCTCTAGAACCCTAAAGATATACCCTATTTAGTTCTCCAACATGATACCCACTAATATCCTGACCTCATGAGGAAGTTTTTTTCATCCATATACACTTGCACTGTCGTTGACCTTTACACATCAACGAGAACATCACCTAAACACCCTAAGTTAGGAAGACTTTCGATACAATGAGTCGGTATATTTAGTAGCCATCGATTATGATACAATTGTTGGGTCATGAGGAGAACTCGGAGGGATCATCCAAATTGGGCCAAGAACACAAGTTTGTTGGACACCACATCTTAACCAAAAATCTTAAGACAATGGGTTTATGGATCATCTCACTAATATGTTGCTCAACCATCACTTTTCTAAGAAATATGGGACTTCTAACTCACACTTGCTACATAACACACCCAACATAAAATATACCCTCGATGTTGTTTATCGCACCAATTCTGGATCGTGCACACGACTTGAACAAGAAAATAATTTCCATCTATGTTAATTTCTTGAATGCATGAGAATGTTGAATGAATAAAAGTATTAATATGTTCTTATATGTTTTGGAAGGCTTATTTATGATGCACAAAAAATATTGGCCAAAACAAAACATTTCCCAAAAGAAGTAAAAACATTGTAACTGTCATAACTACAAAAAAAAAGTTTGCAAGCCTAGTAAGTCGATTCACAAGGTTGTGAGTCGACTTACACGAATCTTGAAAATCAATTTTTGAAGTTTGCAACATTGTGAATCGATTCACACCTCGGTAAGTTGACTCACAAAATATTATGTTTGAGATGAGTTGATTCATAAGTCTTAGAAATCAAAAATTGAGTTTTTGGTGTTTGTAAGAGACAAGAAGAAGAGAAGAAATGAAAGAAAAAAAGACAAGAGGAAGAGATGAGAGGTGAGATGAGATGAGAGAGAGAGAGAGAGAGAGAGAGAAAGGAAGAAATAAATGGTGAGAGAGAGTGAGAGAACCTGTGAAAGGGAAAGGAAGGAGAAAGAACCCATGAGTGGGTGAAGAAGATGAACATGGAAGAGAAAGAGTTATGGCTCCAACAAGAAAAAGGGGAAAAACTCAAGACAAAATTATGACACTCTCATCTCCTTGTAATTTCTCTAAGGTAACATAGAAAACCTTCTTAAAACCTCTCTTAGGTGTGCTTAGAGATCTTGATTGCATGTTGCTAATAACTGTTCATGATTTATATGTTTGGGTATTGTGATAATCCTATTTGATTTAGTATCATTGATTATTAATAATGCATAGTGTTTGTATTAATTACTATGAAGAGTTGTTGTTTTATTACGATTGTTGAGTGTTGTGGTTGAGTTGGTGATGAGATGATAATTGTTTAGTATTGGTAATTAATTGATTTTTATGCTGAATTTTGAATGCATTTTACTTAGTTGAGCTAATGAACTTGAGAATATAAAGCTTGAAATGAAAATAGTATAATGTTGTCTTTGAACTCGTATGGGTATAACTTAATATATTGTTCACAACATTTTTCGTAGATAATGTTTGGAGCTGATTTCTATCCTATTAGAAACTAGAATTAATTACCTTTGAAATAGGCACTCGTTTCACAAATTTTAATTGAGAATTGATAGAGAAAATTGAGTTACAACTTGAAAAGAAATCTCATGTTCCATTTTTGTACCTATATACCTTATTTTATTAAACTATATTAATTGAATGCCTATTATGCAGAATAACAATTACATTTATAAATTAGACATCTTAAGCTTTTCAAGATGTCATCGTTTATTTAAATGGGACATCGTTTGATATTTTAATTAAACATGTCAATGTTACAGTGTTTTATGCGGAAAAAGATTATGAGGTAGTTGGGTTAAAATGGGTATAACAGAAGCAATAAGAATCAGTTTCAAGTGAAATAAATTGAACTTGAAAGCTTATTACTAGTACTTTGTTACTATAAATTTTTATAACTTTTTATTAATTTTATAAATTTCTTAATTTTATGAAGTGAACTGTTCTGTTTTATAAGTTGTTCTACATATGTCATCTTAAAATATTTATATTTTGAGTTAGAAAACTCGTTTTTTAGTGAAACCAGATGAGTCAAAAAGAAGACATATATAATAGTTTCATCATGTGAAAATTTATTATTTTAATAAATATAGAAATGGCTCAAGAGTATTGTAAACATAGCTGCTCTATCATAAAATTATTATATATGTAATGTTGTTGAATTTAAAATACCATAACTTGAGTTATATAAATTAGTTTTGAGTGAAACTAATCATATTTAAAAGCTTAAATATAACACTCTTTCTTTGAAAGTTTGATACTAGTACTTGGTGTATATATATATATATATATATATACTAGTGTGAATACATGTGCATTACACAGGAATTTTGATTAATGTCAGTATAATAAAAATAAAAAATTACATATTAAAAACTCATGTAATAAAATTAAATGACGTGAAAATATTTACTACAAATTATTGGGCTTCATTTTCTTAAAAATGAGAAAGTTAAAATGAAAATAATGACAAAAATAATAATTTGAATCTCAAAAACCAAAAATATAATTTGAATTGCATACAAGACAAATAAGTATAACTTTCAGCCAAAAGAATTATAATTGTTAAAGAATTTTTGTCTACATTTCACATATTCATGGTCTTTATATTATCAATACAAATGTTTTATATACTAATTAGTTACTATTAAGTATTCTCTTTAGTCACTATTATAATAAGCAAAAAGAAAAAAAAGAAAAAAAAAACTTAAATATTGATCACTATTATAAGTAAAAGACAGTTACTTTTGAATCATTTAATGCTATTTTTACTAATACACCATTCATTTATTTCAAAATATTCAATGTTGATAGTTGAATGTTTATCATTTAAAAAATAATAATTTAATAAATTTGACTTGTGTTTTATATAAAATTAATTACAGATAACTATATTTCTTGATACCCATAAAAGTTTTTTGGTGGGGAGTATGTTTCATCCATTAAGGTAGAATTTTTTGTAGAAATCTAGATTTGTGGTTCTCAAACTCGAGCCCCATTTTTCAATTGCAAGAGATAAAAGGCTTGTATAATTGCCGGAAATAGGTATTACATCTTTTTGTTCCAAATTGATCTTAGGCTTACTAACCAACCATTTTACTCTCTTTTAAGTTTCAATTTCAATAATATGATACAATTGTCACCTTATTGATAATTTTATATTTTTATTAAATATATATTCGTAATAATTAACTTATATAAGAGGTTTTTTTCCTCTATAAAGCTGTATCATAGAGAGAAGAAACAAAAATTGTTAACAAAAAAATAGAGAAAAGGAAAAAGAGATACATTTAAAAAAATGGAAAAATATATAGGAATAGAAAGAGCAGAATTTTTTAGTAAAAGAAAAAAGGAAATAGCACAATTTCACATTCCAAGAAAATCTCATACACGTGACTAAAATATCTAATCTTGGCTATTCTTACTACTCTTCAGATTTGATCTCAGCATCAATTAAGAAGGTGAGTTATTAGTTATTTAAGTTTTAGCAAAACTTGAAGAAAAAAAGCCTCGTGTTGTTTGCTTCATGCTCCTTTTTAATAGCAGTGACACTCAAGACTAAATTGAACCATTTAGGTTGACATCCAACTCATATAACATTTTTAAATCAATAATTCTCAAAAAAATAATTTAGCCTAAATTATAAAAACAATATAACTTATACCCCATGAACATAACACCCATACCAGGATGAGCAATGCACCATGTATACTTCTAGAAGATTGCATTATGCAAAAGTCATTATCACAACAAAGCAAGATATATTTTGTTAAACCTTTCTTCATGTTGCTTGTATCATATTTTTTTTTCAACATTTTATGGCCCTTTGCAAATCTAACTTCTCTTATGGGACCAACTCTCCACCTTTCTAGTCCTAAAGTAAATTGATTCTAGACCTTCCTTGCAAAGCACCTACAGGGTTCAACACACAAATATTAAAAAATACACAAAAGAATTCTAGAAACATAATCAGTTAAAAAAAACACAAAAATTGACACAACTGAGTCCAACATAGAATAATCACAACGCAAACTAAAACGTTTAAAAACACACAGATTTATAGTTTAATAGGAAAAATTTAATTTGAAACCAAGAGTAAAAAATTGATTATCGCTACACAAAAAACCTAAAAATTGGAAATATAATCAAATGTACTTTTAAGGTGTATTTACTAACAATGGTATATATTTTATTATTATATAATGTGAATTTTTATGTCAATGAATTTTGCTTTAGTGGCAAAATGAGTAAAAAGTTTTTTTTATACTTTATAATATGAAATAGACAATTCAAAAGTATCCATTATATTATATTTAGCTAAAAGTGGATTTGGAGTAAAATTAAATTTATAAAATTAATTTTCAAGAAAATCCAAACATAATCTCAACCCACTTTTTTATTATAAAATTACATTTAAAATTGCAAATGAAACTAAACATATGCTCTAAACCTTCTCAATTTTTACTGGGGCTAACTTCAATCTTATCATCTTTCTTCAAAATTTTCACTTGGTATTGAATTTATACTTCTTTGAATGAGTACAGTGTACACACTTGTGAATGTTTGGTCCAATTGACACTTTCACTTTCTCTGCAAAAGGACTCATCAAACATGTGAACAGTTATTCATAATCCATATATATTTTAAAAGGCAAACAAAAATAAAACCTTAAAAAAGTCAAAATAAATAAAGATAAAAATCAAACCATATCTATCAATTTGCAAAGAATTTGAAACAAAGGAACCTAATAAAACTGTTAGCAACAACTGAACTAACATCATTAGAGCATGATTAAATAATTAATCTGTCATTGCAATATATATAGTACCAGAATACAAATATTACATACATAGAAAACTGAAAAACAAATCCTAAAAGTAGCCACATCCATTTTGATACACAATGTAGTAGATACACAAAGTTGGCAAAAGAAATTTGGTCCACAGTTAGAAAATTATTTTAACTACCCAAAAAGGGAAAAGAAGAGAGTGAGAGAAATGAAAACTATTTGCCATATGAGATTGAATTCCTCTCAAATCCTGTAAGCATAAATCAACACAAATAAAATTAGAATTACTTTCTATGTATATTTCAAAATGTAAAATAATATAGTTAAATTAATATTTAAGTTTCTATTTCAATATTATATTAAATTATGTAAGTGACACATTACTATAGCTAATCAAACAACCAAAATACCATTAAAAAAACTTCATAACTCAGACAATCTAAACCCAATCTACACACAACAATTTATACGTACTATAATAGCATACAAATTTAAAATTACATTAAAAAAAATTTAGAGCCTAAATTGTCTATTCCACCTCTACTTGCATTCTTTCTAGTAAATATACCGAATAAGTCATATTTTTTCTCTGGACACCAAGCAGCATAACTTGCACAATCGACAAAGGCCTAAGCAGCAATGACAATGATTGACATTTGAACTCTACAAATTAATAATAATACAGTTGAAGATAAGGAATTAGTTTGGACAACTCATACCCTGTCTTCAACTGGATGTATCAAATAGTAGTAATCTCATCCTTATTTTAACCTATGTACTTGTTCATTTCCTCTAATTCTAAGTTCACTCAGAAATTGTTTGCATTGCAGAGTACTACAATTTTTGAGTGGGCAAGCATAAACAACATACAAAACGCAAATAAATTCCTTACAAAAAGACTATTGAATAGAGCAAGGCTAACAATGAAAGACTCGTCGTAGAAATTAAAAATGCAAAAACTAGTAAAAGGAGACTGAAACAAAATTTGTAGAAATTCGTGTATTTTAAAATGTAGTAACATTGACATCGTTGTGAATAAATAGCTTATTTAGTAAATTTATATAACAATTCCAAATCAAAGTCTATAAAACTTCATAAAAGATATTAATTACTAAAGATGATTTCAATTAACAACTTTTGTTAAAAAAGGTCTATGGTAAGTGACAAAAACATCTACATTATTCTCCAATATATATTAGTGGGCGGCAATTAATTTTAACATATTAATCATTGTAAATCAAACAATTAATTTTACTACTGTTCTAATTTGATATCAGCATAATTAACAATGCAATTCCAGTACAAAATTAAATGAGAAAATAAAATAAAAATATGTATTAAAATGAAGCAAAATTACCTGTAATGCACTCTGACAACCAATCCAAATGCCATCAACTATTCAAAATGAAAAATAAAATAAAAAAGTATTAAAATTAGAAGCAAAATAATCTTTAGAATAATTTTATCTGCTTAAGTTTAATTAAAAAGAAATTATAAGAAAATGAATGGTGGAATGCATCAAGCATCAAAATTTATTTGTATGAAAACTTGATGCATTGATTCAACCACGAACAAATCAAAAGATGAAACTAATAAAGTAACATTGAAAATTAAACTTCATTCACAATTCAAAATACATGAACAAAATTTTAGCACATGTCCTCAAATAAGTTCTTAGCTGAAAATGAAAAACACAAATAATAAAGAATGCAATTATCATGTAAAGGAACTCTGTTTTTAGGATGCAGACAATCATCAATCCCAAAACATTCGATTTTGTTGGATTAAAAACATACAGTTTCATATGCAATGTAGTATATCATGTATATAAAGTACCTTACATGAAACGTTAATTGGCATGTTACTATTAGAGTTAAGTCCCAATTCCCAAACAAATCAAGTGTAATAATTAGACTATTTTATACAAAGATTAAGTAAGAACATAAATTGTATGAATAATGACAACAAAAATCTAAGAGTTAAAAAAATTAAACATATAATAAGGGGAACCACAGCTTAAAATTGAAATACACCTCCAATGTCATAACTTCACAATCATCGAATGAACTAATACCTCCCAAGTCCCAATCTAGGCAAAGATAAAGTACCAAGATCTATAACATGCCAAAATTAGTTGATGAAAAAATTATAGCATAAGCTGATATAAAACCTAGGGAAACAAAAAAATGAATCATAGATATGAAAGATGGGAGAAAAAATAGAAGCTGAAAAAAAAAACAAAGAAAGTGTGGTTGATAGAATAAGAATAATGAAAAAATTGTACTCAAAGTTTCAACAGTTGAATGAAATGATACTCGATTGAGAAAAAGTAAAAAATAAATAAATAAATAAATAAACCCGTCAGCGACTCTAGAAAAAATGGAGATGAATTTGGAAAGTCGATGGTAGCAGGGAAAAGAATAAGATAGGTGGTTAAATTTTAGATTTAAAGGAATACACTAGGGGATTTCAAAGAAGCTAGTAGAAAATAGAGAATCGTGGGAAGAAAGAAAGTTATATTATTATTGAAGTAAATGAGATTCTAACCGGAAGAAAGAAGAAAAAAAAGAAGCTGAAATATATAAACACTTTTGCTACCCACACTCCCCATATTGCTACCCACACTCCCCATATTGCTACCCACACCTATCAATTTTTTTTAAAATCAAAATTCCGAAAATACCCTTATCTTTTTAAACATCTTTTTTCCCTTCTTCCTCTTCTTCCCCTTCTTCAGAAAAAGTATAAACATAAACCTCACATAACTTAAAAATCATCCATAGCTCACACACCATAACTTATTATCATTCAAAACTCACAACATTCACTCATAGCTTACAACCCGTTAATCTGATATTCTCATTGTGGTTAAAGTGTGCAAAGAAGGTAATGTTGTTCTGTATTTGCGTTAAATTTTTCTGAAATCTGGAAATTTTACGTGAACTCAGTTAACGTACGTTTTGCGATCGTACGTGAACTGAGTTTACGTACGTATCAAATATTTAGAATTTGAAGAAATTACGTAAACTCAGTTCGCGTAAACATAATTAACTGAGGTTGCGTAAACAATGGAGTTTACGACTTCAAAGTATGTTTACATGAACTCATCTGAAGCCATGGTACGTGAACTCAATTCACGTTAACGTACGTGAAATGCGTTCACGTACAATACATTTAAGTTACAATTTGAACGAGTACGTGAACCGAGTTCACGTAAACATACGTGAACCGAGTTCACGTAAACATACGTGAACTGAGTTCACGTACAATACATGTAATTAAAAATTTAACACATACGTGAACTCAGTTCACGTGAACATACGTGAACTGAGTTCACGTAACATACATGTAAGTTACAATTTTAACACATACGTGAACCGAGTTCACGTGAACCTATATGAAGTGAGTTGGCGTCAACGTACGTGAACTGAGTTTACGTACAATACATTATTTTGACGATTTTGTGATTACGTGAACGGAGTTCACGTACATACGTGAACTGAGTTCACGGAAATTTACCTGAACTCAAATTAAGTAGAATTACTGCATTTTACTGAAATTTTTATATGTTATTTTTTGGATACAGGTAAATGGATCAAGGGGGATACCATAGTGAAGAAATGTATGAGGGTTTCGAACATTTAGAGGAAATTCAAGATGGTTTGGAAGGTGAATTTGATGAAAATGTATGGTGATTTTGATGCAATGAATGATGGTGTGGAACCCGTTGTTGAAGACGCCATGAATGAAGGAGCTGAACCGGTTATGAATGATTTGACTGATGTGTTTACCACCGACATGATGTTTGACACAAGGGAGGATTTATTAAAATGGGCTAGAAATGTTGGAAGGGAAAATGGAGTTGTCGTTGTCATTTTTAGATCTGAAACTGCGACAGCACGACCAAGAACAAAGACAAAATTAATTATTGGTTGTGAAAGAAGCGGTAAATATAGACCTTGGAAAAATCCTAAACCGATGAGGAGTACTTGGACTAGAAAATGTGAATGCCCATTTAGATTGAGAGGAACACCATCAAGTGTTGGTGAGGGATGGTATTTGCATGTAATATGTGGTATCCATAACCATGAATTGGCCAAAAAACTGATTGGTCATTCTTTCTTAGGCCGATTGTCTAGTGAAGAGAAAAATTTGCTTGGTGATATGACGAAGAACATGGTAAAACCAAGAAACATATTGATGACGCTAAAGGATCATAATGTTGAAAGTTTGACGACAATAAAACAAGTTTACAATGCACGTCAAGCATATCGATCATCACTTAGAGGTAATATAACATAAATGCAACATCTTTTGACATGGATGGAACGCGACAAATACATCTATCGATATAGGAAGGTAGATGGTTCAGATGAGTTGAGGGACATTTTTTGGCCCCATCCAGACGCTATCACTCTTGTGAATAATTTTCACATAATATTGGTTATTGACAGCACATATAAGACATGTAGGTATCAAATGCCATTACTTGAGATTATTGGTGTTACATCTACTGAAATGACATTTTGTGTGGGATTTGCATACCTACAGTCTAAGTGTGCTGATAATTTTGCGTGGGCACTACAAATGGTGAAAGAACATATTACAAGTGGAGAAGTTGAAGTCATCGTAACTGATAGAGACCTTGCTTTGATGAACGCAGTTGAATATGTTTTTCCAAAGGCGGTCAATTTATTATGCTTGTTTCATGTATGCAAAAATGTGAAAGTGAAATGTAAGATGACCATCTTTCCAAAAGAGAAGCAGGTGCAAGTGATGGAGGCATGGGAAGGTTTTGTATACAGTAATGATGAGTCTCAATACTACACGAAGTTGGCTATGTTTGAAGGAATTTGTAGTAGTTGTTCTATTTTTTCTGATTATGTACATGAACAATGGTTAAATCCCCACAAGGAAAGATTTGTTGCGGCGTGGACAAATAGAATTATGCATTTTGGGAATACCACAACACAGAGGGTTGAGTCGGCGCATTGGAGTTTGAAACGGATATTACAAAATAGTGTTGGTGATATATGCAGTGTTTGGGAAAACATCAATAGTATGATTATATTACAGCACAGCGAGATAATAGCATTCTTTGAAAGGAGCATCATTCAAAAGGTGCACTAACATAGTAACAGATTGTACGCATATTTGCGTGGTATTATGTCCAAAAATGCAATTGATCACATTGCCGAAGAGTATGATCGAGTGAAATATGTGGGTATTGATAAGTCTGAATGTGGTTGCACGATAAGGATGACATATGGTCTACCTTGTGCATGTGAACTAGCCAGGTATAGTATGGTCCCACATTCCATTCCATTAGAAACTATTCATGTTTGGTGGAGTAAATTAAGTTTTCATGATAATGGATCCAATAACACTTCAAAGTTATCTGTGAAACATGAAATAGACGTGATAATGAAAAGGTTTGAAGAACTTGATGTACCTGGCAAAATTTCACTTAAAGGTAAATTACGAGAGATCGCGTATCCATCCACTACGTCGTTGTGTCCACCTGTTAACAAGGTTAAAACTAAGGGTGCACCAAAAAAAGGAAAAAAGCAAGGTATCAAAAAGAGAAAAATCAACCAAGTGTGATCCTTCTTGGTGGGAGTATGTGGATGCAAGTGTTCGATGCAGTGGCACAAATGCATGTAGCACTATGTCGTCTATTAAAGTGCAGCAACCTCGTTCATCAGTCACAAAGCTGACACCTCGACCATCATTCTCTAAAGTTCAAAAACCAAGAGTTCTTCTCTTCAATGAATGGTTGCCGGTTGAAATTCATAAATTCATAGATGACATTATTGACATCGGTTCAGATGGTAATTGTGGATATCGTGCAGTTGCAGCTTTACTTGGATTGGGTGAAAATTCTTGGGCATTCATTCATCAACAGTGTATAGTAGAGCTTCAAGAGTTCATGTCTCATTACAGTACAATATATGGTGGAGTTAATTATGTTCAAAATCTTATAGATAATGTATATGTTGAACAAGTTGCAACTGCGGATAATTGGATGACACTTCCAGAAATTGGTTATGTGATTGCTTCGAAATTTAACTTGGTTTTCGTTGCATTATCACTTAACCAATCGCAAACATTTTTTCCTCTAAGAAGTCCACCACCAACATCTATGACTAATCATCGCACAATTATCATAGCATTTGTTAACAATTGTCATTTCGTGCAGGTATTAATAGTTTAATAAATTATTAAATAGCTCAATAGTTTAACAATTGTCAACTTTTTTTAATAGTTTAATAAATTATTAAATTGAACAGGTTTACTTGAAGTGTGATTCTCCTATGCCACCAACAAGTAATTTGTGGAAAAAGTATTGCACTCAAGAAGCACGACAATGGGAGTTTGTTTACAATGATCGCATGCAACATTGGTTGCAGATATTTCCAGAAAGTGTAAATAATTTTATTGTAAACTAATTAATATTGATGACGTATGGAATTTAATATTGATGCAAGTGAGTTTGACTTAGGATTGATAGCACAATGAACAGGGTATCATGTTTGTTTTGTAGGTTCTCTGTTATCGTAGCTTATACTAACCTTAATAATGTTGGAATAAAATGTAATGAATGTGACTGTTGATTTTGTTTGGCCAGTTGTGACTATAAAAGGTTGTACACAGTAAAATGATCAAATTTATAAAATTTCATGTAAATAAAAAATCAATTGATACTATATCGCACAATTTTTTAGATGGGTGGTCTATTTTTCAATGTATAAATATCATCAGAGGCAGAAATACCATCAGAGTATACCATCAGAGGCAGAAAAATCATCAGAAATACCATCAGAGTATCCATACGATTTTTCATTTTTTTACAAATTTAATCTGTAATCTGAAGCAAAAATCAGAGGCAAAAAAATCAGAGGGAAGAAAATCAGAGGGAGGAAATCAGAGGCAGAAAAATCAGAAGCAGAAAATCAGAGGGACGAAAATTAGAGGCAGAAAAATCAGAGGGACGAAAATCAAAGGCAGAAGAATCAGAGGGACGAAAATTAGAGGAAGGAAATTAGAGGGAGAAAAATCAGATGGAGGAAAATCAGAGGGAGGAAAATTATAGGCAGAAAAATCAGAGGCAGAAAAATCAGAGGCAGAAAAATCAAAGGGAGGAAAATCAGAGGAAGGAAATCAGAGGCAGAAAAATCAGAGGGAGGAAAATCAGAGGTAGAAGAATCAGAGGGAGGAAAATCAGAAGCAGAAAAATCAGAAAGAGGAAGATCATAGGCAGAAGATCAGAGGTAGAAAAATCAGAAGTAGAAAAATCAGAGGGAGGAAAATCAGACGAAGGAAATCAAAAGCAGAAAAATTAGAGGGAGGAAAATCAAAAGCAGAAAAATCAGAGGGAGGTAAATTAGAGGCAGAAAGATCAGAAGCAGAAAAATCAGAGGGAGGAAAATCAGAGGGAGGAAAATCAGAGGCAGAAAAATCAGAGGGAGGAAAATCAGAGGCAGAAAAATCAGAAGCAGGAAAATCAGAGGCAGAAAAATCAGAGGAAGGAAATCAAAGGCAGAAAAATCAGAGGCAGAAGAATCAGAAGCAAAAAAATCAGAGGGAGGAAAATCAGAAGTAGAAAAATCAGAGGCAGAAATGATCAGAGGGAATCAGAAGCAGAAAAAATTAGAGGAAATCAGAAGCAGAAAAAATCAGAGGGAATCAGAGGCAGACAAAATCAGAGGAAATCAGAGGCAAAAAAAATCAGAGGAAATCAGAAGCAGAAAAAATCAGAGGAAATCAGAAGCAGAAAAAATCAGAGGAAATCAGAGGCAGAAAAAATCAGAGGAAATCAGAAGCAGAAAAAATCAGAGGAAATTAGAGGCAGAAAAAATCAGAGGAAATCAGAAGCAGAAAAAATCAGAGGGAATCAGAAGCAGAAAAAATCAGAGGGAATCAGAGGCAGAAAATATCAGAGGAAATCAGAGGCAGAAAATATCAGAGGAAATCATAGGTAGAATATATCAGAGAAAATCAGATGCAAAATATATCAAACGAAATCAGAGGCAGAATATATGACATTTACAAATGTAATATTTAATATGGTATCATAATTAATATTGATAACAAAAAATATTCAAAAATTAAATCACAAAAATATTCGAAAAGTAATACATATTGAATCTCTAAATAAATCCTAAGTTCCTCTATTTCTCCGGCGATATGGTACTACGTTAGATCAATCTCTACTACCACCCATTTGTCTTTGTAGCATCAAAATTAATTCATTCACCAGTGTGACGCCATCAGGTAATACTAGTTGCCGACCGAGAAGCTCTTTTGCAATTTCTACTGCACGACGCTAAATTAAAAAAATACATTAAATAATTTATTTAAAATAATACATGAACAATTAATTTTCTTATGTAATAAATTGGAATTAATTGGAATTAATATACCATTATCGCAACTGATTCATCAGTAGCATCAACAGCAACACCAGCATCAACATCAGGTTCAGGTTCTGCAACCACAGGATCATCATGAACTGGTTGTCTTCGAATTATGTACGGATGAGAAATTCTGCACCAATTCATGTAATCGTTTGAGCAAGCTGCAGGTCCATGTACAATTTGAAGGTGCAAACAAGAGAAGGGGGATTGAATTGTGTTTGTCAAACTTAATTACTTTTGTTGTTTTGTTAAATGTTGATTTGAATTATTCGATAAATAACTAATCAGATTCAGCAGCGGATAATAATAACACAGCAATTTATACTGGTTCACCGTTAACTAGGCTACGTCCAGTTCTTTCCTCCAAAAGGTCTTTTCACTAATTCAAACTCCTTTGAATTACAGCACCATTGGCCCTACAAGTTAGTCTTCCCAAACAGCCTGACAACCCCAGACTTTTGAGGAACAACAACACTTAAAGGTAAATTTCACTCAAGTGTGCTCACGTATGTTTCTGGATTTTTGAAAACCAGTTCACGTTAAGGGTTTGCAACATTTAAAACTCAACAACACCAACACCAGTGTACAAAAAACAACAACAACACACATTGTACTTGTTGAAAATGTGATAGTGAAGAAGTTGTTGAAGATGAAGATGTTGAAGATGATGATGATGATTGAAGGTGTTTGAAAAAGATGAAGATGATTGAAGAAGATTGCTGATTGAAGAAGATTGATGATTTTCATGTGGACTTTGATGAAGATTTTTGGGAATTAGGTTTAGGGAGAAGGGGAAGAACGGGAAGAAGGGAAAAAAGATGTTTAAAAGCAGAAGGGTATTTTCGGAATTTTGATTTAAAAAAATTGGTGGGTGTGGGTAGCAATATGGGGGGGTGGGTAGCAAAAGTGATATATAAAAAAGTTTTTTATTTATTATTATTAATTTTTGTTGGAAATGGAAAAGGGAAACTGAATAGAGATGAATGATTTAGGCGGTCATGTTTGTCAATTGGTACTTTAATACTACACGCGTGTATATGTGTTTTTTCTCGAGTAATATTTATACAAAAAACTACTACTAATGACCGAAAATTTAATAATAATTATATTAGTTTAAATACTCTTATTAGATCACATTTGTAGACTTGGCACAATATAATGTTTGTTTTATTCTATGATATATATATATGATTCATATGTTAAGCAAATGTTTAATTGTATAAATGGAGTAAATGATTACTCAAATGTTATAATTAGATATATTATTATTATTATAGTTATATATTAATATATATATATATATATATATATATATATATATATAGTTTATTTTAGTTAGAGAAACTCTCTGTCTATATACAACGAGAGCTAACGGTAAGTGGAAGTAAGTGGAGCACTACTTACGGATTTAATTATATTCAATCTTATTAAAAGAGGTTATTCAAGTAGATGACATAGGGTGAAATCAATATAGTCTTTATGACTTATTTATTATGTAGAGTTTAAGTTATTAGATTACTCATTTCTAGTGGCTTAAAATATTTGAGGCTAGAGGTAGAAGAGATATTTTAGTATAGATTACGAATAAATAATATTTTATTAAATTGATGTATAATTGTCAAAAGGATTTTACATGCTTAGCACACTGACATGAGTGGAAAACATCTATAATTGTTTTAAATAAATATATGTTACTGAGTTTTATACTCACTGTGTTGGGGATGATGTTTTCCAAGTAACAAGTAAGCCTCGAAAGTCGGATCACGTCTTGAGTATATATTATTATTACAGTTTAATTAAATCTCACTTGAAGGTGGTTTTAACATCGTAAATATTTCAGTATTTTAAGTTATTTCAATAATTTACAAAATAATTTCTATTTGTTTGCAAGCATTTAAATATTTTTATATTGAAAACTTCAATTTCTTCTGTATTGTGTACATTTTTTTTTTAACATTCGTAGTTAAACTCTAGACATTACACTAATGCAATATGAACATACTACAAAGCTTATGAATGCTAAAACATTATTTTTCATGAACTCTTTCAAATTCAAGTAGCATTTGCTAGAGATTGAGTACTAAATCAACAATATACACATATCATCTAACAAGGAAGTTTGATGATTTACTCTTAGACAAAATTAAGTGTATTTCCCTAATTGTTTTTGGTGTGATTCTGAACTTAAAATATATATTTATAATTAACAAATTTTGAGAAAATGAATAGTTATGCATTTTTAAATTAGATAAATGCTAACATATACTTCAAGAGGGTATGATAATGAATTAAATATAGAAAATTTACTTTGAAATTTGTGTATCAAACTCAACGGGATTTTCAAAAAGATGTTTGTTCCAATAAAAAATTATTTTTTTGAAGACTAACAAATAACCTAATGATCCATGTTAACATAACCGTTTAAATGAATAACAATACCATAAGCACTTAAAGTTTATCATTTACTCATTATTACATTTTATATATTATTTATTTATATTGTTATCAGAATTAAATATGAAATTAGTCCCCGCAAAATGTAAAAAATTTAATTTTAGTCTTTGCAAAATAATTTTTTTAGTTTATGTCCCTATAAAATGTAAACGTTTTCATTTTAGTCCCTTATATTTAACACCGTTAATTTTTTTACGGTTGAGTAAGTAATAATTTTAAACTTAGTCCCTCCAAAATTCAAGAAATTTGGTTTTAGTCTTTCCAAAAAAAAAATTCCATTTTAGTCCATACAAAATGTATGAAATTTGCTTTTAGTCCCTAGATAATAAAAAAAAAATGTGTTCTACTACAATATACGGTTTTTATTATAAATTATAATTATTGTATTATAATAATAATTATTGTCATTTTTATTTAGAAGATATAAAAAATATTAATTTTGATTAATAATAAACACTGTATTCTGTGTATGATTATATATGTTTCACCAGCTTCTTTAATGACTCATTTTCAAACAAAGAATATGAAAAAATTATTGTTAATGTATTATAATTGATTTTGCTTTTATATTGACAATATTTAAAAAACATTAATTTTAACTGATTTTTAATTGACAAATATTTATAAAAATTTAAAAATAATTTTTCAGAATTAATGCTTATAAATTATTTATGATCTTCATCAAAAAATTATGAAAATAAAAAATCAAATATTTTTAATATCTTTGATAAATCAAGGTGTCAAGATTTTATAATTGTTCTCGATATTTTTATAATATATTTGTTGGCTAAATAGCATCTGTGGTCCCTTAACTTTATTTCAGTTAACGTTTTAGTCATTTATCTTTTTTTTTTCCGATTTGGTCCTTTATTTTAATTTTAAGTGACAATTTGATCTTTTATGTTTTAAAATTTCAACAATATTATCCTTTTTTTTTACAATAAATTAAAAAATTCATCAAAATTTTCAACCAAAACCCATAAAATTAAGTATATTCTTTAATATAATAAAAATTTTATCAAATTCGTAACTCAAATTTTCAAATAAACTTATATTTTTATTTTTTATTTGATGTTGTTAGAGATGGAATTTTAAAAATAAAATAAAGAATAAAAATATGAGTTTATTTGAATATTTGAGTTACGAATTTGATGAAATTTGTATTATATTAAAGAATATAATTAATTTTATGGGTTTTGGTTGAAAATTTTGATGAATTTTTTGAATTTTTGTAAAAAAAAGGATAATATTGTTAACATTTTCAAATATAAAATATTAAATTGTCACTTAAAATTAAAATAAATGACCAAATCGAGAAGAAAAAAAAAAGATAAAAGACTAACTGAAATTAACTATATTTATTTGACTATTAAATTTCCACAATAGAGAATATGCGAAAGCATACTTGTATGATGAATAAGTAAATTAATTACAACACCTTTCATCATGTTGAGAAGCTATGTTCCCTGATAAAACTTGCACGTGAGAAATTTCCAGCGACCACGAAAAATGTTTTTGGATGTAACTTTTTTTTTTTGACTAAATAGCACCCGTAGTCCTTTAACTTAATTTCAGTTAACGTTTTAGTCATTTATCTTCTTTTTTTTTCCGATTTGGTCCTTTATTTTAATTTTAAGTAACAATTTGATCCTTTATGTTTTAAAATGTCAACAATATTATCCTTTTTTTTTACAAAAATTCAAAAAAATCATCAAAATTTTCAATCAAAACCCATAAAATTAATTATATTATTTAATATAATACAAATTTTATCAAATTCGTAACTCAAATCTTCAATAACTCAAATCGGGAAGAAAAAAAGAGATAAAAGACTAATTGAAATTAACTATATTTATTTGACTATTAAATTTCCACAATAGAGAATATGCGAAAGCATACTTGAATGATGAATAAGTAAATTAATTACAACACCTTTCATCATGTTGAGAAGCTATGTTCCCTGATAAAACTTGCACGTGAGAAATTTCCAGCGACGACGAAAAATGTTTTTGGATGTAACTTTTTTTTTTTGACTAAATAGCACCCGTAGTCCTTTAACTTAATTTCAGTTAACGTTTTAGTCATTTATCTTCTTTTTTTCCCGATTTGGTCCTTTATTTTAATTTTAAGTAACAATTTGATCCTTTATGTTTTAAAATGTCAACAATATTATCCTTTTTTTTTTACAAAAATTCAAAAAAATCATCAAAATTTTCAATCAAAACCCATAAAATTAATTATATTATTTAATATAATACAAATTTTATCAAATTCGTAACTCAAATCTTCAATAAACCCATACAAAAATTTTATCAAATTTCATTATTTATTTGATATTGTTAGAAATGAAAATATGAGTTTATTTGAAGATTTGAGTTTTGAATTTGATGAAATTTGTATTATATTGAAGAATACAAATAATTTTATGGGTTTTGGTTGAAAATTTTGATGAATTTTTTCAGTTTTTGTAAA
>JBBPBO010000004.1:43600334-43628623 GCA_037974295.1 Cicer cuneatum
AAAAAAAAAAAAAAAAAAAAAAAAAAAAAAAAAGATAAAGGACTAAACGTTAACTGAAATTAAGTTAAAGGACCATGGGTGCTATTTGGGTTTTATACCAAGCACCCCTACCCCTAAACCTACCACCCCCCCATTTGATGTAAAATGTCCAAAATACCCCTTTATATATTCACTATAACCCTAATCCTCCCACCCCCACATTTCAGTTTTCCAAAATCTCCATCAGATTCGGAACTTTCATCTTTTGAGTGTCTTCTCTAATACAACACCAATAGATTCGGAACTTTGATCTTGCACTGTTTGTTTCTTTGATACCTTCAAAGCTTTGCTGTTTCTGTGATACCTGGTGAAGTTTAACTTTGTCTCTTTCCATCTTCTTTAACCCCGAAAAGTAAGTAACATTTTCTGATTTTTTACACAGTTTCGAATCATTTATTTCCAGTTTTTTAAGCTTCGAAACTTTGGGATTCATCCAAAGTTTTGAATAGTTTGAATATTTCAGATTTTACCAGCTTCGAAAATTTCAGAATCAGCGAAAGTTTCGAAAGGTTTCTGATTTTACAGATCTAAACCTCGAAAGTTTGGCATTCAACCAAACATTCGAGTCCTCGAAACTTTTGTATTCATATAAACATTCGAAACTTTTTGAATTTGTATGAGGATTTCCAGATTATGAACCTCGAAGGTTTGATGTTCATCCAAACATTCGAAATTTTTCCAGAATTTAAACTTCGAAGGTTTGGTGTTCATCCAAACATTCGAATCTTTTTCAGAATTATCACATCGAAGGTTTGGTGTTCATTAAAAGTTTCGAAACGTTTCCAGAATTTGCACTTCGAAGGTTTGGTGTTCATCCAAACTTCCGAAGAATTTCCAGAATTTGCACTTCGAAGGTTTGGTGTTCATCCAAACTTTCGAAGCTTTTCCAGATTTTGCACTTCGAAGGTTTGGTGTTCATCGAAAGTTTCGAAAATTTTCCAGTTTTTTTCCAGATTTTTCATATTTTCAAGACTTTCCAGATATTTTTTGCAGACTTTTCCAGATTGTTCATCCAAATATTTTTCCAGATTGTTCATCCAAAATTTCCAGATATTTTTTTGCCCATCTAATTTTTCAGATTTTGCAGATGTTCCAAATTTTCCAGATTTTGCAGATGTTTCAGATTTTGCAGATGTTTCAGATTTTTCAAATTTTCCATATTTTTTCAATTATCAATATATTGATATAACATTAACTAAATTTTGCAGTGCCTAGAACCAGAGGTGCGTTTGGACAAATTATTCGCAGTATTGCGGATAGAATTCCGCCTACTGCATCACACAGACGACGGAATGAAGCCAACCGTCGTAGTAGACGCGATGATGTTCAACAGGATGTCCCTGAGCCTGAGCATGTTCAGGAAGATGAGCATGCACATATGGAGTATGAGCCTGCTGAACATGAGGTTGGTGCTGATGAGGATCAGCACTCCGGTTTCCCTGGAGGACCGGTGGATACATCTGTGCTGACATAGTACGAACACCACGTGGCACGTAAGATATGGGAAGGAGAGGTAAAAGTTAATTAATTAATTAATTTTTTAACTAAGTATAATTATTTTTTATACTCGGTACATTACTTCATTAATTATGAATAAATATTTATTGATATGTTATTTATTTAATTACTTGTAGGATCGTGGCTCGTTGAAAGTGATTACCCATGGTTTGAAACTGAAAAGGTTTGCAGAAGTTCATATACCAGAAGCTGTACAGCATTGGATAGGAGAATCTGGGCTGTTACATTTGTCTTCCACTTACTTGACGATGGCTGATGCTGGTCTGATATCCGCCTTTGTGGAAAGGTGGCATAGGGAGACCAGCTCGTTTCATTTGCCATTTGGAGAGATGACCATCACGTTAGACGACGTCGCCACTCTCCTTCATATCAAACCACGTGGTAATTTTTTTGATGCACCACTGAATATGAATACTGATAATGCTATGATGGCTGCACATGAGTTACTAGGAGCCACTTGGGAGGAAGCTGCTGCTGAGATCAACTACAACAAGTGTGCACAGTATAGATTGCAGTGGTTGTGCGATTTATATCAGCGTTTAATTCAAGCTAACATGTATGAGTGTGCTGCCAGAACTTATCTATTGCATTTAGTTGGTAGCACCATTTTTGCTGACAAAACACATACTTGTGTGGAAGCAAAATATGTTAGTTTGTTTGCTAATTTAGATCGTTGCGGGGATTTTGCATGCGGTGCTGCTGCATTGGTTGTGCTATATGACAACCTGGGAGATGGAGCCGTTCATCACACTAGACAGCTGGGGGGTTACATGACCCTATTACAGGTATTTGAATTTATTTATTTATTTAGTTGTGTTATTTATTTATTTAATTATTTAGTTGTTTTGTTTTTTGTGTTATTTGGTGCAGTGCTGGATTTACGAGCACTTTCCTAGGATCTGTAAACGCGGTGATAGTGGAACGGTTCCTGCACATCTTCCAAGAGCATGTAGGTGGACTGCAAAACACGCAGTTGAAGGTGGACTGATGACATATAGGCGGAGACTTGACTCTATGATGCTCGATGATGTATTGTTTACACCATATGATGATGATCGAGCTAATCATCCTTTTGTCTCGTCTTCGATGTTCTCCGGATACCTTCGATGGGCATGAGTTTCAGTTCCATATTTGCCAGAGCGATGTCTACGACAGTTTGGTCGTATCCAGTGCATTCTGTGTGACGTTCCTCGGATGCCTAGGAGTATAGATTGGGAGTGGCAGAATAATGTTAGATCATGTATAGCTACATTCCGGAGTCTATCTCCTCTGGCGACGTTTCCGGGAGAAGTCACTGCAGACTACTTTGCATGGTACCTTAATATTTCACATCCTCTGATCCTTCCTCCACCTACTGATGCTCCTTCCAGTACACCTTTTGCTGCTCCACTTTCCAGGTCACCTACTGCTGCACACGATCCCCAGATTCCATCATCATCTACACGTGTTGGTCCATCATCAGAACGAGATCGGCGAGCATCTGAGCTTATACGTAGGGGATTATTGTGTGTAACTCCATTTGGTGAAGCTCATAATATATTCACTGAGTTAAGCGGACTCTTTCCAGGAGACGATTAGTTATTGTGTGTTGCCATTAAATTGTAATAATATATTTTTATATTAATATATATTTTTATATTAATATCTATTTTTTTATATCCATTAGAGTTCAACTTGTTACCACATAACCATAAGTAAATTATAATTTCTAAAAGTTGAAACATAAATCTTTATAATAACTAAATGTCTAAAAGTTTAAACATGTAATCTAATCTTGACTTAATGAAATACAAGATGATTTGTCAAATGATGGATCAATGTGTTCCCAATGCTTAATACATTCTACATAAGCTATTTGCCATGTCTTTGCACAATCACTACAAAAGTCTTTCCATTTTTGTGAGGTAGGTGGCAACGGACAATCATACTTCAATTTGATCTGAAAATAAAATAGTAAACATTAATTTATCTAAACAAGAAAATATTATTATTAAACATTACTATAGATCATAAAACTTACCTGTACCCAATGACTTTCATTGATGAATCCAATTGCTATTAAATGATTAAGAGAATAATCTTTCGATGGTCCTTTATTCAGCGGAAAGAATGTCATATTCAGATTACGCGACAACGATACCAATATGACATTATATCTTGTTGCAATCACATAACCTAAATCTGGTATAGTCATCCACTTATCTTTTCCTTGAGACCCAATCTAGAAATCATCAACGACTTCTGCACGGTTTCAACGTTGTCATCGAAAACTTTGGAATAAAGGTCTTTATGTAAATTAATCTCTTTCTCCAATTGTGTTCGAACTAAAGGCCAAGATTCTTCTGTCCAACCTAACAATGCTCCAACGGCGCGATACCCACAATTTCCATCAGGCTCAACATCTATTATGTCCTCGATATACGGATGAATGAATGTAGGAAAATGTATCTTAGATAATTGCCTTGCAGGACGCTGTGATGATTGACTTGCAGGATGCTGTGATGATTGACTTGCAGAACGTTGTGATGATTGAGTTGCAGGACGTTGTGATGATTGCCCCACAGAACGCTGTGATGATTGATTTGGAGATCCATGAGATGCATCGACATACTCCCAATATGATGGATCACAAGGACTATCAAATTCTTTTCTCCTTTTAGTACCTCCTTTGGTTCTCACTTTATTAGGTGGTGGAACCATTGTTGTTGTTTGTGGAAATACAAGTTCACGCACCTTTGCTCTGAATATCCTTTGACCAACAATATCTTGTTTCTTCATGTATGCCTGTTGGTCGTTGTGTTCCCTAAATGCATCACTCTGTTCGTCCAAGCCATGACAAATCTTTCTTTGTAAGGTGTCAACCATGAATCTTTAACATAATCAACAAAAAGAATAATATCCGCACACACTAGCTCAAAGTGTTGCAAGTGATGATCATACTCCTCCACACTAGCCGAAAATACAATTTTTTTCCATAAATCCATTACTTCATCTTGTCTATCCTTACTCACATATTGTTTGCATCTTGCCCCAACATTTTTTTCAATATGAAAACGACACAACAAATGAATTGAAGTAGGAAATACAACACCAATAGCATTCATCGTGGCAAGATCTCTATCCGTCACAATAACTTTAGAAATTAAATTTTCAGATACGAACAATTGTCTTACCTTTTGAAATGCCCATATGAAGTTATCTTGTCGCTCTTGCTCTAAATAGGCAAATGCAACCGAAAATGTCAAACCAGTAGATGTCACACCGACAACTTCAAGCAACGGTAACCGATATCTATTTGTTTTGTATGTGCTATCACATATCAAAACAAAATGAAACGTGTTCAACAGCTTTATACAATCAGGATGCGTCCAAAATATATCTCTTAGAACATCTGAATTATCCCGTCTTCTTGTCCAGTGCACATAATTTTCATTTTGTATTAACTTCAACAGATGTTGCACTTCTGTGTACGAACCTCTCAAAGATGATCGATAAGTACTTCTTGCTTTATATATTTGAGTGGAAATTGTGACATTATCTTTATTTTTCTCTTTCAAAGCATTCAAAATGAACCTTGGTGCAAGCTTATACTTTGTCATGTCATTGACAAATTTTTTCTCCTCTTCATTTAGACGCCCCAAATATGAATGACCGTCTAAAGTATTGGCTAAATCGTGATTGTGTGTTCCACAACGAACACTAATTTTCCAGCCTTCATCCAAACTCGATCGTATACATCTGAGTTTAAACGGACAATTTTCCTTGTGAGAACAAGTTACTGTTGATTTTGATTTTGATTTATATCTTCCGCCTCTTTCGCATCCCAAAATTAATTTGTCTTTTCTGCCTCTCTTTCCCGTTGCTTTATCTGATCGAATGGTAACAATTAAAATTCCATTTTGCATTCCAATTTTTTTTGCCCATTCAAATACAGCTTCTCGAGAAGGAAATATCTACAAAACATATATTTCAAATAAAAATTTCAGAATAAAATAAATATTTAAAATAAAACATTAATACATGTTAATACATTAAATTTATCAGTTCTAAATTTAATTAGCGGTAACAATATCTGATCAGTGATAAATTTATCTGTAGAATCTATAGTCGCCGTTGTAGCAGGAACCTCAACTCTACTCATACCTGATTCTAAAAAGTTTACTCTATTTAATTAATAATAATAATATTAATAATAATAATACATATTTAAAAAATAAAGTAAAAGTTTTTCAAAATAAAACCTTCGAAACTTTGGCAAACCTGAAACTTCCGAAAAGTATTCGAAAGTTTTCCCAAAAATGAAACCTTCGAATATGTTCGAAACTTTACCCAAAATGAAACTTCCGAATGCTCTTCGGAACTTTGCCTTCGAATTGAAACTTTCGAAAATTTTTGAACTTTTCAGTTTCAACAAAAGTTTCGAAATTTTCACTGCGAATATTTCAACATCTATGAAATTTTCGAAATTTTTACAAAAATACCTTCGAAAATTTGAAAGATTCGACTTATACAATAAAATCCTAAAGTTCTGAGTTTAAAAAGTGATTTTTATTTTTTCACAAATAAATTTATAATTAGAAAATAGGATATTTTATGCATTTTAAAAAAATGGGGGGTGGGAGGTTTAGAGGTAGGGGTGCTTGGTATAAAACCCGTGCTATTTAGCCTTTTTTTTTTAAGAAAAGGGGTCAAGCCCAATAAACAACAAAAGCTAAAAGTCAATAAAAAATACATAAATAATTAAACAAAAAATACAATTTTACATATCAATAAACACATTTTTAATGTATAAAATTTCTCTCTAAATGAGAGAACAAATCATGGGAGTGTATGTGACACTATTTTCCTTTTGTTTTTTTTTTTAAGGATTTCAAAATCCCTTTTTTCTTCTCACATGGGTTTAGTTCAAAATTATTCTTTTTCTTTTCTTTTTCTTTAATAATAATAATAATAAAATTGATGACTAATTATTATCCAGATTGGAACACATATTAATTTATTATAGTTTTCTTACGAAATCAAATTTGTAACTTTTTTCTCTTAAATTTGGGGACAGCCACAAAAAAGTCACTAGACGTGTATGATTTGTTTGGTTTTGAAAAGAAAATGAGGGGAAAGAAATATAAAAGAAAAAGTAAAGGTCTATTTGTTACCGTATTATATAAAAAATCACTTTAGTATTCAATAATTTAAATATCATTCTTTGGAGATTTTAATATAAGTAGAAGTTGTGGTTGTGTTTGTTTGTCTTAATGAATTATTTAAAAAAAACATCAATTATGAAAAATAATTATTTTGAGAAGCTATCAAAATAAAAACAGCTTATCATTTAAAGAATTTTTAGATTTTTTTTCTTTTGATTATTATGTTTTCAAAGAATTGTAATAAATTGATGAAAACTTTAAATTGGGATTAAATTAAAAAATTATTTTTTTTATGAAATAAGTTGTAACAAATGAGTTCTAAATTACAAACTTAATCCTTGTAGTATTACTGACATGAGCAATTTCACCTTTGTTGCATTATCAGAGTCAGTGCAACTTTAGAGGCTACTTATCAAAGGCAACATTCTGGAACATGTTACCATTATTAGAGTTAGCGAAACATGAGCTTTGGAGGCAAGCTTGAACAATAGCCTTGAATTTTAGAGTCATGCATAAAGTAGACTTCATCAAAGGCATGCAAAAATTATTTTCATTGGAGGCATGCAGAAATACCGTTCATCAGAGGCATGCTAACATGAAGCATTTTTCAGTCTTCAGAGGTAGACACACATAGTCATAAAAGGCAAATTTCCAGGGGTAGGTGTGCGCACACAGCAACACGTGCGTTGACTGGGTTTGACTTTGTTTCCTCTGGTCGTTTCCTCAAATTGTTTCCTCTGGTTATTTCATTTTGATTTCATGTTTTAATTCTTGGTTCTAACTGAAGGTTCAAACAAGAGAAGGGGGGTTGAATTGTGTTTGTACTACTTGAATTATTTTCTATTTTTGATGATTATTTGAAATCTGAAATATAGTCAAGTAGAGTTAGCAGCGGATAAAGTAAACAAACAACACAATAATTTATCCTGGTTCACCATTAACTAGGCTACATCCAGTCCCTTCATCTCGAAGGATTTTTCCACTAATTCAAAACCTTTGAATTACAACAATACTACTGACCCTCCAAGTCAGTCTTCCCAAACAGTCTAACAATCCTAGACTTTTGAGGAACACATCACCTTTACTTCTCAAGTCAAGTCTTCTCCTACCAATCTGACAACCCCAGATTGCATAAGGAATTACAACACCTTGAATCTAATTGCTAAGTCACTTGCTACTTCTTCTGACTCTTCAGATTGTAGACTCTACTTCAACAATATAGATTTAACACAAGGGAATGAAAAACACGAGTATTTGCTTTTGGAAAGCTGAAACTCACAATTAACCTCACTAAAAACTCGAGTGTTTGCTTCTGGAAGTGTATGACTCTTTTACTAATTTTCGATGCTAAGTCTTCTGCCTTGAGCCTCCTTTTATAGATGAAAATTAGGGTTTCTTCCATGATCAAATTCGAGCTGTATCTGTCTAGATTCTCTTGCAAAAATAACTTGGCCAATCGAGTTTCACTTAAATAAAAATTGTATCTTTTTAGCTCCAGATTGCATTTGAAAATTTTGTTGACCAATCTTGTTTCTTTTAATTTCAAACCATATCTTTTTAAGCTTCAGATTGCATTCGAATTTCTTCAAGTGTTCAGTAATTTTTGAATCAAATCCCCTTAATACTTTGATCAAATTTCTATCAAAATTTAATCAAGTCTTCTTCGAATTTTAATCAAGTCCTCACTGATTTTCATCATGATTAAAATTTGGACCGTATGATATTCTGATCTCGACCACATCTGGACCATATAATCTGATCTGCCCCAATTCTGTGATCCTCTGGTCTCAGCCAATCATTGGACCATATGATCTGATCTTCTGATCTCGGCCAACACTAGGCCATGATACTTAAATCTGGACCATTGATCTGAACATTTTCCCTCTGATATGGACCAAGTCTGGACTGGGTCTGGATTGAATCTGAATTAAATATGGACTTATGATATTTTAATCTGGACATTTATCTTCTGATCTGGATCAAGTCTGGATTAAATTTGGATAATCATTTCTTCTGATCTGGACTGAGTTTTATGCTCTGGACAATGCTATCTTCTGGTCTGGACCAAGTCACTTGTTCTGACCAGTTATCTTCTGCTCTGGACCAATTCCGGATTAAGTCTGGGCTGATTCTTATTTCACGACCAGGTTATCTTCTGGTCAGGATTAATTCTGGACCAAGTCTGGCTTATGATTCCTTCTAGTCTGGACCAAGTCTCCCTCTGACAAGCTTCCTTCTGGTCTGGACCAGGTCTCCTTCTGGACTCTGCTTCCTTCTGATTTGGGCCAGGAAAGGTATCCTCTGATGATGTTATTTTACCTTTGATGACATCCTCTGATATCCTCTGGTGTCCTCTGGATGCATTCGATGGCTGAACCTTCTGTTGAGAAAAAAATCTCTTTTAATGATAACAAAATTAGCTCAAGACTATGATTATACTAATGTGTGCATTTAAGTATTTTACTAAGAAAGGAACAGGATTAAAATCCTTAAGATTCAAGAACAAAGGTCTCAACCTCCCAGCAAGAGGACATACTATTGACTACAACATATCAACCTCTTGTCCAAAGAATGAATGTGTATATGAAACAAAGCCATTAGCTCCAGAAGTTGAACACCAGAAGCAGAAGCAGAACACCAAAAGTAGAAGCAGAACACCAGAAGTAGAAGTTGAACACCAGAAGTAGAAAACCACAAGCAGAAAACCAGAAGATAAAAAAACCAGAAGTTGAACAGCAGAAGATAAAAAACCAGAAGCAGAAAACCAGAAGATGAGCACCAAAAGTAGAACATCAGAGGATGAACACTAGCTGCCTCTTCATCCTCCTACTTTGAAATTAACTAACAGTACCAAAGTATCAAAAGCTGCACCATTCACGAAAAGAGAGAGTATATATCTTGGAAAAAGGAAGAAGCACTTTCCAGTTGTCAAAGCGTATAGAAAGATCTAACCTCCTGAAAAAGCTTTGTGAAAAGCAACCTCCTAAGTGCTAGGCTGAATGAGGACATATTCAATGGCAAAGCTGTAATTCAAGACAAAACTCAAGGATCATTATAACTTGAGTAAACGGTCATAAAGGACAACTTTCTTGAAGCAAACATTTCCTTCTCTCTATAAAAAGAAGGCTGCTCTTCTTCATTCTATAGAAGGTATACGCACAAAAAAAGAAATATCAAAAGGCTATCAAGAGCATTCCATCCTCCCCTCAAACTTTCTATAATCTTACACTAGATCTTTGAAATATCTTTGTAGAATAATACCAATCAAAACTACTTCATATCATCTTGTAAACTTCAAGTGAGTTACACTTGAGAGGAATCATAAAGAAAGAATTGTAAGCTTGGTGAAGCTCTAGAATACACGATTTGTAATCAACCTCAGTGAGAGGCTGATAGCTTTTGATACGTAGTAAAATCTCACAAGTGTGTGAGGACTAGACCCTCAAACTTTCTATAATCTTACACTAGATCTTTGAAATATCTTTGTAGAAAGTAATACCAATCAAAACTACTTCATATCATCTTGTAAACTTCAAGTGAGTTACACTTGAGAGGAATCATAAAGAAAGAATTGTAAGCTTGGTGAAGCTCTAGAATACACGATTTGTAATCAACCTCAGTGAGAGGCTAATAGCTTTTGATACGTAGTAAAATCTCACAAGTGTGTGAGGATTGGACGTAGCCTTCATTGGGTGAACCAGTATAAAATTGCGTGTGTCATTATCCTCTCTCTATCTCTTTATCTTTTTGGTAATCTACTAAACCTCTAAGCTTTCAACTTCTGATATTCATCCTCTCGAAGAGGAAAGAGTTTTAAAACTAAACAGAATTTTTAAAACCTCGAATATCTCTATTCAACCCCCCTTCTAGTGATATTCTAGCTACTTCACCTTCTAGTGGCATTTCTATCTTCTAGTTGCTTCCTCTGGATGTATCTTCTAGTGGTGTCACCCTATGATTTTCCCAGCTTCTGATTTGTTCTTCTAAGTCAAAATACTATTTACATAAAATACTTTTGTTAACATCAAAACTAAGTATAGAACCAACTTGGTTCCAACACTAACAATCTCCCATTTGCTTCTAATTTCTTCTTCTAATGTTGTTTTTTTATTTTATTTTTCTGTTCTAATTCCTACACACTTAATGAAGTCATTAGGGCAATAAATTGTTCTCACAAAACACTTTTGTTAACATCAAAACTACACAGAGGAATTGTTCAAGGGACCGACTTGATTCCAACATTAATCTCATTTCAATCATTTTTAGTTAAAGATTTTTTAAAATGGTACTATAAGTTTTGTTATCAATCATATAAAGAACAATACAATAAATTTCCATGTGATTTCATGACATAGACTGAGAAAAAAAATTGCATTTAATTTCAAGAAGCATAAAATATATCTCACTCGAATTCTCTCTTGTTTATTTTTCTAAAATTTGATTGAGGGTTTATGTTCTTAAGATTATTACAATTAAAACCCCTTAAAAATTACAGGAGTTTATTGAAAAAATTGAGAGAATTTTGGATTCAATTTTGCAGGTTTGAAATTAGGATCGTTGATGTAAACATTTATAAACATAAAGGACAAATTTGACACTAAAAGAAAAATAAAAGGCTAACTTGTTAAAAAAATGACAATGACTAATATGTTATTTTCATGTAACTTAAAGGATTGCAGAGTGTATTTTGCATATTAAAAATTGATGTAAATCAATCAAGTTGGTTTTATACACTTGAATTGATATATGATTTGAATTATATTACCCTCTCAATGAAAGTTAAGCACTCGAAGAAAGATTATGTGTCAACTCTGACACATACTTGAATGAATGTATCCAAGCTCGATAGTGACAACAACTTTTTAATTCAAAAGAGGAACCTAAAGGCGTGAAAGAATACTTGGAATCCTCAACGACAATTGCCAGAATATTGAAAAGACTAGAAAGACTTCTAGTCATATAGCCTGGAGAGGTAGAGAAAATAATACTTATAGCTTGAAGAGATAGGACAAAGAATACTTTTATGCTATTGATTTAATAGTGGATTAAGAAATCAACTGTACTCAGGCAAAATCTCTATAAGAGGAGGACTAGATGTAACAATAGGTGTTGTGAACTAGTATAAAAATATATGTGTCACTTCTCTATCTCAACTATATTATTTGATGTAAGTTCTTTATGATTCAACTTTATTTTACTCAAATTGATTTACAATCATAAGTTGAATCTATTCATAAAAAACACATCTTTCCGTTTAACAATAAAATTTGATTTTCATAAATGGTCAACATAATTCGAACCCTCAATCTCTTATGTTTTACAACATATTTAATTATAAATTTTGGATATAGATCTACCTTGCAATTCATATCAAACTTTTTGAATAAAATCCAAGTAAACCACCAAATTCATTATTGACTTTGTAAGATGCTATCAAAATGGTCTCTAAAATTATATATATTTTAAATATGTCCATGACTCTGTCAAATGGTATTAACATTTGTTGTTCTATTAATCTATATTGATTAACACCGTTTTATTATGGGACCAAAATAAACGGTAAATAGTTAAATATAGAGATATAACCGGTAATAAAGGAATAAATATAGACACCAACTTAACAATTTATATATATGGTATTTAACAAAAAGATGAACCTGAATATTATTTCACATAGAGTCAGATATGTACTTTAAATATCCATATTCTCCTAGAAGTGTTTGAAATTGTCTTACAAAATCACTGACAAATTTGATAATTTATTTAGACAAAACTTAAATGCATTTTTTTATGTGTTTTTGGTGTGACTCTTAACTTAAAAAAACATTTTTTTAGTTAAAATAAATTTTAAGAAAATTATCAATTTGAGAAAAATTGGAGTATTATGAATATTTTAAATCAAGAAACAAACACCAAAAGCACTTAAATTATGTCCTATACTCATTAATATTACTCAATGAAATCCACAATTATTTTTCTCTTCTTTTTTTACCAGCACATGCATAGCTCAAATAATCCACCCACATCCAGTAGATGCTCCGACCCAAACCCGTCATTCACCTCTTTATTTTATTATTTTCGTAATATAGATTACGAAAGTAAAATTTATCATTTATAATTTTTTTCTTAATTTAAGTTGCTAAGCTACTTTTAGGGCTGTACGAATTTGCTTGATGGATAAAATAAAAGATATGATAAAAATAAATTATTATAAGTTAATTTAAAATTCTATCTTATTCTGTAGTTGAAATTTCCATATTTAATATGAGCTGTATTATAAGCTGAATATATGATAAGAACAATAATTTACTCAATTATTCTTATAAAATATAATTTAAAATATAAAATATAAAATTGAAATATAAATATAAAAATAATTTATAAAATATAATATAAAATATAAAAATGTAAATCTAATCAAATATAAAATATAAAATATAAAATATAAATATAAAAATAATTAATAGAATGTGATATTAAACTTAAAAATGAAATATTAATAATTAATTTAAAAAATGTTTATGATTTTATCACAAGAGTAGTTTTGTCCTTTTATATAATTTAATAAATTAGTATTCAAAATTATAAAAATATAAAAATTAATTGAAATTTTAAAATAAATATAATTTGTTTATAAGGGTATTTTTTTCATTTACATATAATATATATCATATATTTATTTACATTCTAACAAATAAAATAGAATTATCTGGTTACTCATGATTTTTTTTTTAAAAAATTTAAATTGTTTATTTAAAAGTGGCAATAGATCATTTTAAATATAAAATTATTTCATTACTTACTTAATATTTTAGTATTTTTTTGTTAATTTATAATATAATAAGTTAATTAAAAAAATGTAATTGTTCATAATGGTAATTTTGTTATTTAAATATAATATATATTATATCATATCACGATGAGATGTGTATCAAATACATGACAAAATAAAATAGTATCCTATTGGATCAAACACATTATATGATAATGTTTATCTTGTTACTATTATATTATATCTTTATTCAATTTTATATCATATCATGTATATATCATATCTTGTGCATCAAACGACCTTACATTAGGGTTAATCAAATCAATCCAACCCGAATCGTTTCAAAAAACAGCTTGGGTTAAATAAATGAGAGTGAACGAACGAGATTGATTTCACAAAATAGCAAACTACTAAAAAAAATCGAGTACTAAATAAAATTAAATCAAATCTATTTTACATGATTCAGTTCCTAAAATTCAGTAGATCCTACCAAGTCATATAGATCTTAGATAATTTGATGGGATCTATTTAAATTTGATGGGATCTTAGATAATATTATTTTTTTTGAAAAATTAAATTTGAACTTAATTAGATACATACAAACGTCACTTTCCTTCATCAGTCAAACGAATCACCCATTGCTGAAACCCAAACCCGAATACCAAATTAACCCTTATTCAAATTTCAAACTCCCGCTTCTAACCCCCCATTCAAAATTCAAACACCAAAACAACCGTTAGATCCTTCCATCCTCTCTATTCAATTCAAATTAATAAATCAAACCCTTCCATTCATTTCTCCCCATTCATCACACTCTCTCTCTAGTTTCTCATTTATCTCCTCTCAAACAAACACCACCGACGACACTACCTCCGTGTCAACCACCACAACCACCGCGATGGAGAAACGACCTCTCCAAACAAGCAACGCCACCAACATTCCTTCGAAAACAATCGAAGAAATGTACCAAAAGAAAACGCAGCTTGAACACATTCTCCTCCGTCCAGATACCTACGTCGGTTCAATCGAAAAACACACTCAAACTCTCTGGATTTACGAAAACGACGAAATGATTCACCGTTCAATCTCATACGTTCCTGGACTCTACAAAATCTTCGACGAGATTCTCGTCAACGCAGCGGATAACAAACAGAGAGATCTGTCAATGGATTCGTTGAAAGTTACGATCGATCCCGAGGCGAATACGGTTTCTGTCTACAATAATGGTGACGGTGTTCCGGTTGAGATTCATCAGGAAGAGAAGGTTTATGTTCCGGAGTTGATCTTCGGTCACCTTCTTACTAGTAGTAACTACGATGATAATGTGAAGAAAACTACTGGTGGTCGTAATGGTTATGGTGCGAAGCTCACGAATATCTTTTCGACTGAGTTTGTTATCGAGACTGCTGATGGACGTCGTCAGAAGAAGTATAAACAGGTAGCGATTTGTTGATTGTTAGATTTTTCTTGTTGAAGATTTAGGTTCGCTGGGTTTTTTTCATGTTTGCGATGATGAACTGAATTTGAATTTGTTGATGAAGGTTCTTATAGGGTTTTTTATAATGTCAGAAGAAGTATGAATAGTCAGTGATTAGTTTGATTGTTTAAGTTTTTTCTTGACGATTATGGTGATTTGCTTGTGGATTATAGTGATGGATTTTGCTTTCAAATTTTTAATCGTACATCATTTTTTTTCGTTTTACTTGAACTGGAGTAATTTTTTGATTCAGGTTCCTGCTAGGGTTTTCAATGTTTGAGTTAATGAACTGATGCTGATTTTTTTTATATAGCTTCCTACTATTGTTTTTTAAGTTAAATGAACTGAAATTTTGGTTATGCTCAAATTGTGACTCCATTTTGGTTGCGTAAAATATATAGTCATTGCAGTGTATGTTTTAGTTGAGGTTTTTAATTTTGGTTATTTCCATGATCCTGATAGGGCTTTTAATTTTAATAAAGGAGATGAACTGAAGTTGTGGTTTATTTGATTATTTTCATTTTGATGCAGATTCTCAATTTTTGCTATCATTTTTGTCGTAGCAATGTTTATTTGCAGTGTTTGTTTGAATTTTCAGTCTTCAATATATGATTTGACTAACATCCTCTTCAATTTTTGCTATCATTACAGTGTTTATTTGAATTTTCAGTCTTTGATTTTAGTGCTTTCAATGTTTCTGCTAGTTTTTTTTTCAATGATGATCAGCTGAAGTTTGTGAATGTTTGATGGTTCTATCTTCTCTGTAAAACTTTATGGACCATTTATGAAGCTGTTTATTGTAATTTATATGAGTATTGATTGATTTATAATTTGATTGATTGGTTGTCTTATGAAGGTGTTCTCAAACAATATGGGGAATAAGACTGAGCCAGTAATAACCAAATGCAAATCTAGTGAAAACTGGACCAAGGTGACTTTTAAGCCTGACTTGGAGAAGTTCAAAATGACCTATCTTGAAGAGGACGTTGTTGCTTTAATGAAAAAGCGTGTGCTTGACATGGCTGGCTGCCTTGGAAAGACTGTTAAGGTTGAACTCAATGGCACCTTGCTTCGTATCAAGTCGTTCCGGGATTATGCCGATTTGTTCATGAAATCTGCTGAGAAGTCCAAACCCATGCCACTGCCAAGGTTTGTATCTATAGATATATTGTTTGAGAACTCAATATGTGTAAGTGTTTTCCTCTGTTGTTCTATTTAACTTGATTTTGATTGTTGTTATTAGGATTCATGCCAAAGTTGGTGATAGGTGGGAAATTGGTGTGAGTCTAAGTGATGGGCAATTTCAACAGGTGATTAGTTATTTACCGAAGTATACTAGTAACTTGGAGGTTCATTGATATTAATTTATTGTCTTACACACCTTAATTTTCTTTTTTTACCAGGTCAGTTTTGTTAACTCCATTGCTACAATCAAGGGTGGGACTCATGTTGATTACATCACCAATCAGATTACTACCTATGTAATGAATAAAGTAAATAAGAAAAAGAAGGATGCCAATGTGAAAGCTCACAATGTGAAGAATCATTTGTGGGTTTTTGTCAATGCTTTGATTGACAACCCTGCTTTTGATTCTCAAACTAAGGAGACGTTGACAACTAGACCAGCCAGTTTTGGTTCTAAATGTGATGTTCCAGAATCAATGATGAAGGATGGTTCGTAGTGCTTATTTGTTTTGTGTAATGTGATCCGTTAACCGGAAATGGCGCTTTACACTCACATGTTGTAAATATTTGCAGTTGAAAAATCTGGAATAGTGGACACCCTCCTATCATGGGCAGATTTTAAGCAAAATAAAGATTTGAAGAAAACTGATGGAACCAAGACCCAGAGGCTTCGTGGGATTGTAAAGCTTGAGGACGCCAATGATGCTGGTGGAAGGAACTCTGACAAATGTACCTTGATATTGACGGAGGGAGACTCTGCCAAGGCCCTTGCTGTAAGTTGTTGTCTATTGTCTATATATCAATGGATTCTTTTTTATGTTTTTGGTGTTTACAATATATAGTCATTTAAATTTGATTTTTTCTTTTCTGTATGAAGATGGCTGGGCTCTCTGTTGTGGGTCGAGACCACTATGGAGTGTTTCCATTGAGGGGCAAGATGCTCAATGTGCGGGAAGCTAGCAGTAAACAGATAATGGATAATGAAGAAATTCAAAATATAAAGAAGATTCTTGGACTGCAGCAAAACAAGGAGTACACCAGCGTGAAGTCTTTGAGATACGGTCATTTGATGATTATGGCTGATCAGGTGAGAGTTAACTCCTTAGTTACTAATTATAGTATATCAATTTCAGTAGAATATTGTGACGAGGTATGTGCATCAGTGCATGTATTATCAATGTTTTCTGTATTCAGTGAGTGTTTTTTGTTCCTAATTCACCGAGGTAGTAATCGCTTTTATGTAATTGTATGCAATTTAGGATCATGATGGTTCTCACATCAAAGGGCTACTGATAAACTTCATTCATGCATTTTGGCCATCGCTGCTAAAGGTTCCATCATTCATGGTAGAATTTACCACTCCGATTATACGGGTAATAAATAATATATTGAGCAATACATTATTTTGATTATAACATCAATTTTGGATATAATAAATATCTACATTTTTTCTATGCAGGCTTCTCATTCAAACGGGACCAAACTATCATTTTATTCCATGCCAGAATATGAAGGATGGAGAGAAAGATTGGGGAACAGTGCAAATAGTTGGAAGATAAAGTACTATAAGGTTTGTTGTTGTAAGCATGGAGAAACTACATGTTACGTTTAGAATTTTTTGCTTTCAGTGTTTTCTTATTTTGTTTCTTGTTTTTCTATAGGGGTTGGGTACCAGTACTCCTCAGGAAGGAAGAGAGTACTTTAGAGATCTTGATAAGCACAGAAAAGACTTTATTTGGGAAAATGAACTTGATGGAAATGCAATCGAGTTAGCTTTCAGTAAGAAAAAAGCTGAAGATAGAAAGACTTGGATTCGAAACTTTGAGGTTTGATGTTTACCAATTGGGGAATCTGCAAACAAAAGTTTATCTTTCTTGGGGTGTATCCGCTAATAAAAGCTTACCATTTTCTGTTGTTGCAGCCTGGTACTTTTCGTGATCATGATGCCAAACTTATTAACTACAAGGACTTTGTTAACAAAGAGCTTATACTGTTCTCTAGGGCGGATCTTCAAAGATCCATTCCCTCTATGGTTGATGGGCTCAAGCCTGGTCAGAGGAAGATTCTTTTCTGTTCATTTAAGAAAAAGTTGTTCAAAGAAATAAAAGTTGGCCAATTTATTGGTTATGTGTCTGAGCACTCTTGTTACCACCATGGTGAACAAAGTCTTGCTAGCACAATTATTGGAATGGCTCAGGATTTTGTTGGCAGCAACAACATCAATCTTCTCAAACCAAACGGTCAATTTGGTACTCGTAACTTGGTAAGATGAACGTGCATATCCTTTGTGGCAATATTCACCTTGCTTCTTTTTAATATTTGTATTTACTGGATAATTTGCTCTTTCCAGGGTGGAAAAGACCATGCAAGTTCTAGATACATCTACACTGAGCTAAGTGCTGTTACTCGGTGCCTCTTTCATGAGGATGATGACAAGCTGCTAGAATACTTGAATGAGGATGGGAAGTCCATTGAACCAAACTGGTATTTTCTTCTTTCTTTCAAAAGCGTTATCTAGTTTCATATATATATATATATATTTGGTTCCAACTATCCTTAGATAGAAGATTCTACACCTCAGTGACCATTATCGAAAATTTCCCTTGATCTATCTTTGTTTTGCAGCAGAATTTTCTTTTGATTTTTGCTTGCAACAATATATCATTAAGGGTATCAGCTCCTAAATAAATATCAATAAGCGTTTTTATCCCAGGATTTTGTTAACTCTTCATATTTCATTTATTTGAACTCAACCTATGCACATGCCAAAATTGAATGGAAACGGATGGGAGGGCAACACAAAGTAGGGAAAAGTTGGGAATATGAAAATAAAAATAAAGGGCATATAAAATAGAATCCATGTGTTTTTTTTTTACGAGAAAAGTAAAACATAATCCATGTTGATGGGAGTGGTATGGCAGATAAAATGAAATTGAGGGAAACATCAAAAAATGATGAAGATTACTGCCGTTAAAAAAAATAGAATGATGAAGATTAAAAATTTATTACGATATAAATGTTTGTTTTTGTAAATCATTAAATATTTGATCTTGTAAAATATTTATTTTATTGTTTGTTTTAGGCTTTTGGATTAAACAAAATCAATGGATGAGATTTGGTGTCAAAGTAAACTTTGACACCAATGTGTGAATTCATGGTATCCCATATATATGTGTGTGTCTCTATAAGATAAGCAAAAAATTTATTAACAGAAAAATAACAGAGTAAAAGCACAAGTTGTGCCAAATGTAGGAACACCATTGGTCATAACTTAGAAACACCGTATACGTATAACTGATTCAAGTTCTGCTTGTCACCATGCAGGTACATACCAATTATACCTTTGGTTCTGGTCAATGGTAGTGAGGGAATTGGGACAGGTTGGAGTTCTTACATTCCCAACTATAACCCACGGGAAATTATTGCCAATGTAAGGCGTTTGTTGAATGGTGAGGCAATGGTGCCAATGGATCCATGGTACAGAGGATTCAGAGGAACGATTGAGAAAAGTGCCAAGGAAGGTGGGTATATAGTCAATGGTTCAGTGATGGAAATTGATGAACAAACTTTTAGAATCACTGAGCTTCCCATTCGGAAGTGGACTCAGGATTATAAACAATTCCTTGAGTCCGTAACAGATGGGGCGCCGAATGTCAAGGATCCTCTTATTGAGGTATTATTTCCTAAACATTGAAATTTTTATCCTCTGATATCTTCGGTATTATTATCCTCTGATAGGTTAGTTTGTGTCTTTTTTTCATTTGAAATTTTTCTATGATGTAGGATTTTAGGCAAAATGGAGATGATGCAATCGTAGACATTGAAGTCAAGATGAAACTAGACAAAATTGCTACGATAATGCAAGAAGGACTATTCAAGAAATTTAAATTGAGTAGCACTATTAGTACCAGCAATATGCATCTTTTTGATGCTGAAGGAAAAATCAAGAAATTTGACACTCCAGAACAAAGTATAAATTCTCAATATGAAGTGCACCATTAGTATAAATTTGCTATCATAATTGTTTTGATTCACATGTAATGTTTTTCACAATATTAAGTTTAACCTACTCACTTTTTGTGTCATTACAGTTCTTGAGGAATTCTTTCCACTTCGGCTGGAGTATTATGAGAAGCGAAAGGTTAGTTACTGAAATATTGTTGCAATGAAATCTTTAAATATATGCATATTAATTAATTTGAACTGAGATGCAATTTGCGTATGCATGCAGAAATATATACTGGCCAACCTTGAACGACTTCTGTTGATTTTGGACAACAAAGTCAGGTTTATATTAGGGGTTGTGAGTGGAGAAATTATTGTGAGCAACCGGAAAAAAGCTGATTTGTTGATTGAGTTGAAGAAAAAAGGTTTTACTCCCATGCCGAAGAAAGGAAAATCTGCAGAACCCCAAGTAGCAGGGGCAAATGATGACAATTCAGAAGAGCAGGAAGATGAACAGGAAACTGTATCTCGGCCCGTCAGTGTCGAAGGAGCAACATGGGGCGACTACGAGTATCTTTTATCCTTGCCTATTGGAACTTTGACCCTTGAAAGTGTGCAGAAGCTGCTAGATGAAAAGGCTGAAAAGGAAAAGGAGTTTGAGATTTTGATGGGAACACCATCAACGTCATTGTGGATGAGGGATCTAGATGAGTTCGAAACGAAACTCGATGTAAGTTACTTAAAATTCATTATTTCCAATACAACTTAACAATATTATGTATTATTATCTCAATTATAATTGTTATTATTTTCTCTGCGTATTTCAGGAGCTTGATACTAAAGATGCAGAAGACGAGCGAAAGAGATCAAGCCAAGCAAGCAAAAAGGCTGCCAATGGTTTCGCTAGTAAAGCTGCCAAGAAGCCACCACAACCACGAAAGAATACTAAGAAGACCAAAACTGTTGAGCCAGAGAATGATAATTCTTCAATGGAAATTGGTAAGCTTGAGTTGTTTTATTTTTTACTATTATTACTATTACTATTATGTGTAATCTTTAAAATTTTGATATCTATTTGGGTGTGAATTCTCATAATTTGCTGCATCTTCAGAGAATGCTGTTGAAGTTGCAAACCCAAAAGGACGTGCAGTTTCTAAGAACACTCAGAAGGTATGCCAATTGCCAAATTCCTGCATTGCATGTTTTCCTTACAATCATGTTTAGCGCTTACACTTTCATGTGTCTATCATCAGGAAACCGATGACGATATTCTATCTCTTCAAGAACGTCTTGCTGCATATAACTTTGAATCGTCGGGTGAAAAGTTGGCAGGTAAATAATTTTTGGCTGAAGTATTTAAGTGTTCTGAATCTTCATTTCAATAGCCTTGCTAGTATATAGTACTATGGTTAACCATGCTAGTACTGATGTTGGTGTTTTCATCCACAGCCATGGAAACTGAAGAACCCCCCGTGCCTGCTGGGAAGAAACCGATTAACCGAAGGGGTGGTGTGAAAAAGAAGTCAAGTACCATAGTTTTGGATGAATCAGATAGTGATAATGAAGTTAACAATATTGATGATGATGATGACTTTGAAGTTCAACAGAAGGCTGCTCCTGCTCCAGAAGCTGGTAAAAAGAAAGGAGGGGGAAGAAAGCCTGCTGCTCAAAATACCAAGAAGGCTGCAGCCACCAAGAAAAGAAATGTAGGTGGCAAACAAACAATGGGTCAAAAATTATTAACTGATATGTTACAACCAGCTGAAGGCACAGGTACATCACCAGAGAAGAAAGTGCGGAAGATGAGGGAGTCTCCTTTCAACAAGAAAAGTGGTTCGATTTTGGGGAGGGCTGCTAACAAGGATACAAGTCCAATTGCAGATTTGTCTGCAGGTTCTGCTTCTAACTCTCCTGCAGATGAGGATGTGGTTGAGATTGCACCACAGCCAACAAGAGCTAGACCTCAGAGAGCCAATCGTACTCAAAAGACATATGTTTTGAGTGAAACTGAGAGTGACAATGATTCTGATGATGATGCTGAGTTATCTGATTTTGATGAAGATGAAGATTAGACTGTTCCTTAAATGGTGTTACAATGTTGGTGAAGTTTGCATTAGTGAAACTTGATGGGGGCTGCATTATTCTGTAAAAAATTGATCTGTGTCTTGCAGATTTTCGTTTCAGTTTGTTTTCTGACTCTAGACATGAATTCCGTTAGTTAGCAGCATTAATGAAACAGATTTATGACTCTAGCCATATCTTTCTTCTTAACCTAAGCCTTGACTTTGATGCATATTGCTCTTATTTTATCATCATTATAGTTGTATGTAAATTCAAATTTCGAATGTATGTCATTTATTCCTAAAAAAATAGATTATTGCTACTTCAAAGTTTTACCATTTTGAACTCAAACCATTTCATCAATTGCACTTTCTCAGTTTTTTTTTCGGATTCATAGTTTTTATCCGATGTTGTATCAAATTATTCCCATCTATCAAGTTCATATATCTTTTGCAATTCCTAAACAGCTATTGGCTTTTTCAATTAACCAACCTGTATCAGCTATAGAATGTGAACATGCCCCTCCCCCCTCATCCATGACATCAATAATGTGTGCATAATCATTCTTCTCAACATGAAGAGCTAGCTTTCTACTCTATAATGTAGCTACTGGCATCTATCACATTCATTCGATCATTGGGTTGCCTACATGATGATGATGAAATCTGTGCACATGCTTGGGTTGATTTGTTAGCAGCTTATTGAACTCCAGTGACATGAGTTGCAATAACTCAAATTGTGAAACATCAATTAACGTAGCTTCAGTTACCATCATAGTTTGCCTCCATATTTTGTACTAAGCTACTAAATTTTTTCAATGTTATAACATCAGATACTGTTGGTCGTTGTTTTGCCTGGTGACATTTAGTGAAGTTGCCACCATTTTTTGTTTGTTTTCAGTTCTCACTCACATTTGTATATATAAATCATCAATATTGAATAGGGGAGCCTAAATATAACACCCCTAAAAAGTGGCTGTGAACTTCTACTCCTTCAACACATCCTTTAAATCCTTCTTATATATATCATATTATTTTAGTGGGTGGATTATCTATTTCTAATTAAGCATCATTTGCACTTTTCTGAATCATTTACTTGTGTGTATATATATATATCACAGATTAACATATTAGTTTTCTATTTCCATGTTGCTACATACAATTGTGTCTACTTCTACAATACACACTACCTATATCCATCTTTCTATTTTTTTTTTCTTACTAACAATCTAAAGCTTATTATATGACATAACAGAAAAATCTTCATCTAATCCATCTATTTCCCCTTTAAGTCTATGTTGTTGAATAATCAACACAGAAACAGTCATTGAAAAATCAGGTCCTGAAAGAACATCCCCTATAGGTCCAAGTTCAGGACACTGTTGCCAATCATTCATCCCTCTTGTTAAAATAGAGTTAACGCCACCTTCTCTTCCTACAATCACCAATGAATATTGCCCTTCAAATGACTTCAAAATTGAAAATGTCTCAGCTGCATTTGCAAGGTGTTTTTCCATGTATGAAATCCTTCCACCAATCACATGTTTTTCATAGAAATTTGCAAAACATTCATCATCTAACTGCATTTCTTTTTCTTGTTCAGGGAGGATGATTCTGTAACCGACTAATCTTGAGGATTCTGCATTTGTGTCGACTAAGAATCTTATTACGGTTAGTTTTACGCCGGGGTGTCGCGATACGCGGCCAGCGTAGGCGAGTGCTTCTCGGTCATCTTTACCACCAATGAATATGACTGCTACGTTTATTGTTACATGACATCTTGCTATACGTTCAAATGTTCCAAGGCCTCTGTCTACTAGAATTCCAACTGAACAAGGTGCACTTCTTAGTACCTGTTCAAATATCATCAAACTTTGTTCATCATTATGAGGTTAGCTACATGTAACTAAAAATGATGACATATATAAGCCTATATAAGTTGTGTGCCATCCACGTAGGCACTTCAAATGAAAGTGTGTCATGTCTGGTGTTCGATAGATCTCTATGTCCGACACCATTGACACGGATTGAGATTTCCTGCGGTCGGGAAAAGCTTGCATTCACGCAGTCGGCAAATCCGAAACCCTTGGATCGAGATCAAATAGTTCTGATTTGAAGCTCGAAGTTTTAGTTGTTTTAAAATTCAAAATCTGTATTAAAATCTGAACCATTTGGTCTTGATCCAATGACTCTGGATGTAGCGACTACGTGAATGTGGATTTTCTTGAATGCAGTGAATCCGATTTCCATTGACACATGCAAATACATTTGACTTCTTTCATTTTTAAATTATTATCGGTGCCTATGTGTTAATATGGTATATGGTTTTTAGGTAACTGCTTTGTATATAAGTCTGAAAGTTTAATTTGTGAAGATATTTTGTTTCAATATCCTAAAACATGTTTTCATCTTAACTTCTTAATAAAAGTAAGAGACTCTTAAAATGAACCATTGTGGTGAAGAGAGTATGAAATACTAGCTAAGAATGATGTATTTCTTAAAACGAACCATTTTGACATTTTTATTGTTTCCTAAAAACGCAAACAATTGTTCACTTCATGAACTCTTGTTAGTAAAAATTAGGGTAAACCACCATTTTAGTCCCTAACATTATAACAGCCAAGACTATTTTGATTGTAAGTTGTATGTTTTAAGGACTATTTTGAGGGGTAGTTTGAGGTTTTGGCTTAGTCAAGGATCAAAGCGAGAACACCCTACACTTTTAAAGACTAAAATAGTAGTTTACCTTAAAAATTAACAGAAATTCTAAAAAAATGAAAAAAAAAACATTTTTACAAAGTAAACATTCCCTTCAATTTTAAAGATATTACCTTTCTGTTCACATATCTGAACCCTTGATTACCACCATCCAATGTTCCATCATGTCTCTGACCCCTATGGAACGGTAATATGATGAGAGCAACCATCAAATCCTCTGCTAAAACACAAATATCTTGTGGCATATTATTAATTGTTGACAATGCCATTGTTCTTTTCAATGTAATACCTTCACCACTATCCAACACATGTGCTTGGAATGAGTTTGTAACTTTTTCTCTCATTTCCATCACTTCCTTCTCTTTCACAATTGCTGTGTGCACTCCTTCATCTTTTTCCAAAGTTACCGATATATCGTTAGTTAGTTCAATCATATCAGTGACATATACTAGAATGCCGGGATCGGCTGACCCTTTAGAAATCTCTACAAAGTTTATGGAAGAAGGTACATTGTGAGTTCCATGAACACATAAAAGGATCCTTAGCTCGCTCGATGGATCGATCGATTGAAGCGCTAAGCGATGAGTAGGCACCCTTTTCTTTGCACGTTTTATGATTTGCGCTACAACCGATGGTGTGTATAAAACTGTTATAAAGATTGCAATTATCATACCAATGACTGATGATATAGATGTTACACTACCACAACCCATCTGTTAATAACACAGGAAAAACAAGTTATGAGCCTATATGATATTGAAGTAACATATTGTGCAAATGTGCATGATCATCTGATTTTTACTTCAATTTGACATGAATGACATGAGTTTTTTTTACTTTCATATTATGTTATGCTTAGCATGTACAAATGGTTGGCCAATGCCTTATTAAACGTATGCTGCTGGATCAAACTCTTCTAAATTGAACAACTCACTTTAAAGAAAGAATAATGAGTAATCAACTGTTGATAAATAAATAAATAGTTGATATTATATGCACGTGCATAACGATATATGACCCTTTTGAGACACATAAATAAGAATAAATCAAATCACTTTGAGACATTGTAAAAGCTAAATTTCACCATCTTTTCAGATAGGAATTCATGTTAAGTACTGGGATTTTAAATTGCCGCTGCAGTTTTACTGCAAACCTTTACATGGAAAAGCAGGGCCTAAATTGCGGCTGCGATGACATTATAGAAACTTTAAAATCCACAATACTGCAACTGCAATTGCAGTTGCAGACCACAATTTAAAACCACCAAAAAAGTATAAGAATATCAAAAAGAAAAAATACATAGGCATAAGGATTTACCACTTTGATAGCCAAGTAGATATGCAAATGACCCTTTGTAGTTAGAAGCAATCCAATTGCAACTGATTCAGGCCAATGAATTCCAAGCATTTTCCCAGTAAAAAGTGCTCCAACAACTTTTCCAACTATTGACACAACCAAAAGTAATACAATTTTGATCCATGTGTTAACATTACTTGCCTCAAATTGCCTAAAATCAGCTTCAAAACCCACCCACAAGAAAAATATTGGGAAAAAGATTGTATTCAACAAATAATTGATTTTGGTTATAACCCATTTTGAAACTCTACCTTCTCTGGGAAAACAAACACCAACCATAAAAGCACTTAAAAGTGGACTAAAACCAGTTAACACTGAAGAAGCAATCATTAATACCACAAATGCAATTGAAAGTATTAAATGTGGTCCTTTCATAGGTCTACCATCTGGATTTTCATTATCAACCCAATGCATAAAAAAAGGTGAAACCATTAATGTGAAAACTACTTCTCCAAAAACTGCAAAAGCCATTTTAGTCCTCTTTTTATGATCAAAATCTTGTGTTAAATCCATGCAAATATCAGGGAGTGGAGTAAGTATATAACCAATGGAAAGTATGCAATAACACACGAAATCCGAGTGCATTGCGGCTGCAATAACAAGCTTCCCAATATCCGATTTTCCGATTTTGAGCTGCGTTAGTAAGCGCGTTAGCACCGGCGAATCGGTGCTAGCTAGAAGGATGGCTAGAGCTGAGGTGAATTCTAGTAGTTTGTGTAGGCTGGGAAAATACCTTACAAATGGACTTAAAATGACTGCTAATGTGAATGTTGTGATAATTCCTGAATATGCAACTTTAACATGTCTTGTTTGTTTTTGTAAGAATACGTATGGATCCATTTCTATACCTAATGCAAACATGTAACTCATCATGCCAAAATCTATGATGAATCCAAATGTTTTGTTGAATTTCTCAAAAAGATCACGTACAAATCCTATGTTTCCAACAATTAGTCCTACCTGCATGAGAAAAAATATCATAATCATTACAAAATATTTCATCTTCAATTTTAGTTTTTTCTATTAAATATGTTATTGGTGCGAACTATGATACACAAACATCAGACATGATACTGACATTAACTCGTAAACATCAGTAATAATTTAAAAAAATAAATTAATCAAATGTAATTAATATTTCGGTGTCTGACACTAACACGTGACAAACACTGCGACCTGTATTCGATTAGATATGTAGGTGCTATAGAGGGTGTGAATATCCACTTGTTTTGTTAAATGACTAATATCCGTCACGGAACCTACCACCTATTGTACGTCTCCCGTCCCAACTATATTTTTTCCATCCACAAAGTTCAAACTTGAGACCTTATTTAAAAGATCCGAGTCCAGTTCTATTCGGACCAACAAAATATTAAAATAATCTAGTTTGAGATAGAAAAACTTACAAGTATGTCAGAAGAAAGTCTAGGTTGTGAATAAGGCTTTAGAAGAAAATGAAAACCATTGCACACAATCACCATTCCTATAAATAGAGTAAAGTTTTTAGCAACTCCAACAATAAGATTAGCCAATTTGTCCGCACATAAAGTGGCCGGCCGCATTTGCATTGGCAAGCCAAAAGCCATCTTGACAAGCCAAAATCAATCGATCAAAATCTATCTTTTCTTTCTCTTTTTTTCTATGTCTATATCATCTTGTTTCTTTTCTTCTTTTTCTTTGAAGTTTCAATCACTAAGGACAACATTTTTTTCCTTGTAACTTTTGTTTAGCTAATGAATAATTGTCACCAAATGTTTTTTGTGAAAGGCAATGGTTATTATTTCATAGCTTTGTTTAAGGAGACAATAAAGGAGTAGTCTAAGGACAATAAAGGATTATAAGGTGATAGTGAATTTTTGAGGATTTGGGGAAAGTGTGTGGAAAGTAATAATTAACCGAAAAACATGGATGAATCACAAATTGTTACGTTTCATCCCTATCTCTAATTCACTACTACGTACTTATAAGCAATAATGTCTTTAAATTATTAAAAAAAATCCATACGGCTTTGACAATTGCTTACAATCTTGATCAATTTTATTATCTACTTGATTTGCTTTTTTTTTTTTTTGGAC